>JABAKD010000010.1:5684787-6249787 GCA_012845835.1 Undaria pinnatifida
GGGGGGCGAGCCTATACCTATAATCCCGCAGGGTGTCTGCCGTTCTATGGGCCATTGAAACAATTAGATATATATCTTTTTTTTTTTTCTGTCGACCATAAACGATTTCCGTTTTGTCGAGCCTAGGTGTATGAGCCAGCATCGTGTGGGCACCCACCTAGAACGCTTACGTTACGTAGTTCAAGCGCTGGATCGTTGCACAACCCTCGACAAAACTAATCGTTCAAAGTTCATCCATCGATAGCGCTCGGAGCGTATCCAGAGCACCATTGATTTGGCGGACTCGTGAAACTTCTGCTTGTTGTGAGTCGTGGGATGTTCGTATCGCCCCGCCCATCGTATCACAAGTTAAAACAATCGTGAAACTTCTGCTGCTGTGAGTCGTGGGATGTTCGTGTCGTCCCGCCCATCGTATCACAGTCAAAGGAACACAAACGTATAGCATAACATCATGCGAGTTGGACTTCTCCCAATCATTTTGTGCGTACGATTGCCAAGCAGCGGCAGCCCCGTGGTTGTATTCGTTACCGTGAGTACTACCACTGCCGTCGCACTTTCCCACCCATCGTACCGGGACAGAGCACTGGTAATGGCATTTTTCTTTCTGCAGACTTGAGTGGGGCGTTTGGATTCTTGTATCGTACCAAGTATCCCCACCAAGCAAAGAGCAGAGTGTTTTCTTACGTTTAAAAAAAAAAAAATCCGATATCCGTTGCCAAAACAGCAGTATGGCAGTCAGCGGCGGCGACCAAACTACGTTGAGACCAGCCGCGTTATAGTTTGAAGATGGCAAACGTGAAACCCGTCGGCATCAAACTCTCTGTTGCCATACAACAACATGATGTTGGAGCCGCATGCCGTTGTCGGCACCGTTACTGCATCGTTGTCATGTACTCATCATCATGCGGACTCGTGTACTCGTGTACTCGTACAGGTATACGTACCCTGATTCCGTTTCGTCTGTATTTTTCTTTTAAATAAAATAATTGCGCCGCTTGCATGCCAGAAAGAGAGTACCGTCAGCAGTGGAGTATCGTATCGTAGCTCAATACAGCAATCCGTGTCTGCTGTGACTTTGTTTGCTGCGGGTGATTGTAGGAGGGTATCGGATTGTAGTTTGTCAGAACAGCACCCCGTGAGTGCTGAGAATTGTAATACGATTACCGATAGTAACTCTCCTTCTGAACCTCATCGTGGTCAGAAGAGGGACACCGCTAAGAGTACTACTGCTGTTCCAGTTGGTGCAAGATCGAAACGTCGTGCGGTCGATTGTAATACAGCAGTAAATAGCGGATGCCCTGACAATACCAATAATAAAAATAATTCGTGGTTCAGCTCTTCGCTGTCTCGAAAGAAACCATCTGCTACTCTCTCTTTTTCCTCTCGGCGGATACGTATCCCCGGGATAGTTAATGGTCTTGCTGTGTCTGGCCTGACTGTTGACTCTGCAAGCGACATTACATATGTTTCGCTGTTATTTTTGAAGCAACATCCAACCTTGTGTAAGGCCCGGGTTGAAACCGTCCCACCATCGTGTATGTCTCTGAGTGCAGCGAATGGCTCGTCGCTCGAGATCTTGGGATTTATTAAGTTGTCTCTTACCCTGGGTGATATCACACGTCGTATTGATGCACTCGTTATCCCATCGTTAGGGCCTGACCAGATATTGCTTGATAATGATGTCATGTCTCGTTTTGGGGCTATACTCGATTGGAAAAATCAGCGTTTGACTTTCTCGTCTAGTACTGTCACTATTCCAGCTACCCATAGGTCCCCTGATGCTCGTGCCCAGGTGACCTCATCCACTGTATTGCGCTCCGTAGCCGCAGTGCACAAAGATGCTGAGGTACACGCTGTAAAATTGTGCAATCGTATTGATTTACGCCCCCGTCACAGTGCCGTGATCACTGCTTTTACAGACATCAAACCACTTCAAGATACGGAAGTTATTATTGAGCCGCGCATACTCTCGGAAAATGAGATGTCTTGCGACAATCGTCCGGTCGAATTTGAGCGAGTTATCGTAGCTCGCACCCTCACCACGTGGCTAGCAGCAGATGGATCAGTTGCCGTTCAAATAGCTAATCCATCGTCCGAGTCTCTTGCCCTCCACGCAGGATTAGAGATTGGGAAATTGTCGAGTGTTGCCGTCGTGTCTCCTGCTCAGCTGCATGTGCATGCTGTAGCAGCAACACCTAATACCCCGACCGAAATTGCAGCAGCACGTGCTGAAATTATTGCGCCACTATCCAGAGCATTTGTAGACTCTACTTTCACCGTTGAACAGCAGTCAGCAATCCTGGATTTATGTGCAAAATACCGTCCTGTCTTATCGTTATCACGAGCGGAGTTGGGTAAGTGCAATACTGCCGAAGCAACGTTTCCCCTTCCCGCTCATACCAAACCTGTGAGCCGTCGTCCGTATAGAGCTAATCCGCGCACTGAAGCCGTTATCAACAAGTGTGTTCAGGACATGCTCAACGATGATATAATAGAGGAGCGCTCTAGCCCATGGGGATCTCCCGTCACCATCGTGGCTCGCAAGGATGGTCAACCTCGTTTCTGTGTTGATTATAGAAGTACAATCAACAAACACCTTATCCGCAAGACCTGGCCGATGGCTAATCTCGAGGATAACATTGACATGGTCGGAGGCGCCAAATTTATCAGTGTCGCTGACGTCCAAAGCGCTTATTGGCAGATTCCCGTTCACCCTGATCATGTCGAGACTACAGCATTTGTCACTAATTCTGGCAAGTACTGTTATAAACGTATGCCGTTTGGTGTTTGTAATGCCCCGTGGCTTTTCACAGAAATGGCTCATAAAACGTTGGGCCATATTCCCGAGTTGCTTATTTATATGGATGATCTCTGCGTTTTGTCCACAACCTGGGAGAATCATTTGAAATCGTTAGAAAGCATGTTTGCAGCGTTGCAAGCAGCTGGTCTCACCCTGAAGCCGTCTAAACTAGCGTTTGGTCCTAAATCGGTTGCATATTTAGGCCATGTTATTTCTGCTGAAGGGGTTGCAGTTGGGAAAGATCGTATCAAAGCTATTCAAGAGCTACCTACTCCCACCTGCATCAAAGATCTTCGTTCCGTTTTAGGGGTGATGAATTTTGTGCGTCGTTTTGTGCCGAATTTCGCCGAAGTAACCGCACCACTCGTTGATCTCACCCGTAAAGAGTTTGCAACTAGATCACGCTTTAAGAAAGCCTGGGGGAAAACGCAAGATACCGCGTTCGCTCACATCAAACGTTTACTGGTGTCAGCCCCAGTCTTGAAATTCCCTGATTATGAGCGTGAATTTATTGTGCATGTAGATGCCAGTGAGATAGGAGTTGGCGCTTTTCTTGCTCAGCCGTCGAAAAATGACGACTCGAAATCTGATCTTGACATTATCGCGTATTTTAGTCAACGATTCAAACATGGGCAACGCCATTACTCTGCGTCAATGAAAGAGTGTTGTGGAGTCGTACTTACACTCGCTCACTGGAGACCGTATTTATTTGGGAAACATTTTACGGTGATCACTGATCATCAAGCATTGACCCACCTATACTACATGCAGGATACGTCCAATATGCTTACTCGTTGGGCTATTGCGTTGCAAAACTTTGATTTCACCGTTAAACACGTCGCGGGAAAATTAAATGTAGTACCCGACGCGCTGTCTCGATTGTTTGGTGAAGTGGAAGAAGAACCGTTACCGCAAGAACCAGCCCTTGCGTCTATCTGTCGAAACGTGCCGAGCGATAGACCGTATCGTGCACCTGGGCCTCGCGACTTCCAAGTATCTTCACAAAACCTCGAAGACGTAGACCTTGTACAGAATGATAGCGAATTGTTTGCTAGTGCAGTGTCTCTGTTTCCGTAGCTTGACCCAGAAAAATTACTGGAAGAACAACGTGCTGAGTTCGGTCCGTATATCGAATACGTAAAAGCACCTGTTACCGTACCCGTCCCAGATGGTGAAACCAAAAACAGCATGAGTCATTATTTTTTGAACGAAGAAATATTATTCCGGTCGTATTTGCCGGGTTATCTGCGCAAACGCAGTTCGTTCCGTGACCAACTCGTCGTGCCCACCGCTTTACGGAAATTAATCGTCCACTCGTGTCATGACCTACCGGCGTCTGGAGGTCATCTAGCTTTTAAAGCTACGTTCGATAAAATCCGAGATCGTTATTGGTGGCCTACTATGTCGAAAGACGTAGCAAAGCACATTAAATGCTGTTCATCATGCCAACACCGTAAGACGTCACACCGTCCTCCGAAATTACTTGTTGGTCATCGTCCTGTTTCCCGTCCGTTTCAATGTGTGGCTATCGATTTAGTAGAGTACAAATCGTCGTCGAATAACTCGAAGTATGTAATGTCCGTGATAGACCACTTGACTCGTTTTCTCGTTCTAGCTGCGATTAGTGACAAGACAGCGGCCACAATCGCTCGCGTTCTTGTAGAACGTGTTTTCTCCGTTTTCTCAGCTTCTGAAACCTTACACAGTGACCTGGGGTGTGAGTTCGAAAACGAGCTTGTTAAAGAATTGCAATCCGTATTTGGGTTCAAGAAGACGCGCACGTCAGCGTATCGCCCACAAGGCAATTCAGTGTTAGAGCGTGAGTATAGTACAATGCATAATATGTTGGCGATGTACGTAAACGTCAAATACGACAATTGGGCAGAATTGTTACCGTTTATTCAGCTTGCCCATAATACCGCCTACAACAAGACGCTCGAGGAAACCCCTCATTTTTTAATGTTCGGCCGTAGAGCTTCGTTACCCGTTGACATTATTCTCGGCGTCCCGTGTACGTCTGGTTCTGGAACCCGACAGGATTATTCCCGTCGCACCGTTGAAAATCTGCAACTCGCGTACGAAATTGCCCGTCGCAATTTACAGGAGCGTGCCGACAAGCAGTCAGAATCTAATGAGAAATTGTCGATTCCGCAATATCAGCCCGGAGACCAAGTGTTAGTACACCGTCCCTATACCGTTGCTGATGGACCTAACCCCAAACTAATTAGTCCCTGGCGTGGTCCCTATACTGTGCGTTCACAGTTATCACCAGTAATTTACCGTGTTGCGAGAGATGGTGAACTTGCGGAAACATCTGTTCATTTAGGTCGTATTAAGGCATACCATAATGACGCGTCTAGTTCCGTACCGGATTTTACCGCACTCGATGATTTGTTCCTAGGAACTACGTTACCGGTACCTGATCTAGACGGCTCTGTGCTTACCGAGCACATCGGCCCGTATACTATTGAAGCTATCGAAGGTCACAAGCGTGGGCCTGGTAAAGCCTCACTGACGAATTTTCAGTATCATTTCCTCGTCAAAGATAAGCCGTCCAATTTAGGCATTTGGAGACACGTCAACGTTGTGCCTCAATGCCATGAGATGATCAGAGCGTATCGTTCAAGGATTCTAGCTGAAGATCCACACGCTTTTGATCCTCCCAAAAGTACAAAGAGTAAACGAGACGTCGTTGCTCAGTCGTCCTGATACAAGCCCCAGTACCACCCTCCGTCCTTCTGGGAGTCCTTAGTCATCAGTATCGTTGCACCACCCCCACTATTTTTGTTTCCCCGGCCGGGTTTCGTTCGTCAATAGTGCGTCGTTGACACATGAGCCGCAACACTCATGAGTCCTTTTTATTTTTCGGTGGTTGCTTGGGCGTATTTTGTGGAGTAGTGCCCACGTATTGAGTCATGGTTGGATACTCGATTGCTGCTGCCCAACAGCTGAGGTCCTGGTTTTATACCAATAGTGGATGTTTGTTTTTGTTCGTTTCTTCGTGTGGAAGTACCTCACACGAAAAGATAGCCTTTTTCTCGTGAATAAAGTGCTATAGAATTAGAGACGTACACGGTTCAGAGACACTACTGCACATTGGGGTAGTAAGTGTTAGTGTGGGGGGCGTTCAACCAGTAGTTACGCAAGGGTGTGCATATACGAGCAGTATACACTCGGGCGTCATTGTTGGGTTAGTTGAGAAATTGTAGCTGTGTACAGTGTGCATATACTTGAAGTATACATTGGGCGCAGTGAGGTTAATCAATTAATGAACATCGTTTTTTTTTTTTTTTCTGTATGACATATTGGAGGCTCCTGGGTGCATTCGTAATGCATTCTCCAGTGTCAGAATCGTGTGTTGGATTGACTACAGAGTTACAGTTGAGCGCGTGAGCTGTATACTCCTAAGTAACAGAATCCACATATGGAATATTCCCCGGTCGTATCCCGTGTTACCGTGCGACCTGCACACAGTCAACCGTTAATTGACTGGCAGGAAGTCTCGTCATTATGCAGATTTATCTGTGTACTGATTACGTTTGTCAGCCACCATCGTTCGCTGACCCGTGGTCATGATCTTGCCGTCCTATCGATTATGCCTTTTTCGATACTTGAGACATGCCACCTTATCGTTAACCATGCACCCGCAGTCCGTCATACTGCGCCGTCATCGTTACATCCACACTATCGTCAAGTCATGCAGACTTTTATCGTCTTGATCGATCAATCGTTTACCGTGTTGCATACTCTGCATGCATCGTTTTCTGGCAAATCGTTGTTCAGCACATTTGTAAACTCATCATTAAGTGTGTACCAAGCCCTGCAGGCAACCGTCTCATACACACATCGTTTATGTTGAGGAATGTCCTGATTATTGCCAAAGGTACTATCGTCCGTTATAAAAGGTTGATTTTTATCGTCGAGTACGTCATTTCGGGACCGGATAACCGTTCTGGTGAAGAATGAAGGTACATACCACTGGTAGTTCATAGTGTGTGACTGACATCTTTAGTAAAATTCGATTATGCTCATACAAGCCCGTGGTTCTAACTGCGCAGGGGATGACATGATTAGAAAATGAACAAGTGCAATACACACAGTGACTACCACAGTACAACACAATACTCTGATTTATTAGAGAACCTGAGAACCTGTCTCCTCTTTAAATGTTCGAAAGCTGTGCTGGGTTCTCCAGTATGTAGCGTTCAAACATTGGGGGGCGATATGGGTCACAGGTACATTTTCTACCGTTACGTAGACAGATCTTCTCGTGAAGATTTGTATGAACGGTAGCCGTTCCAGAAGTATTGAATATCGTGTCTTGTTGTACTAAAAGTGGTCGTGGAGTCTCCGTAGATTCTGATGACAGAGAGGCGGGTAATTACGTCTCCCGCTGACAAGTAATCTCTGTCGACTCTCTGTTTTGCCTGCGAAGCACCTTTCGTTGCCTCAAGGCACTTCTATCGTTACCGTCGCTTGGTTCGCCGTCGAACCTTGCTCCAACCTGGCGTGTCCTTCACGCTACGAAGAACAAGAAGAGAAGTGGTTGCAAGTTGCGAGTCGAACCTGGGATACCCCAATCCCTCACTACTACTACTACTACTACTACTACTACTACTACTACTACTACTACTACTACTACTACTACTACTACTACTACTACTACTACTACTACGACTACGACTACTACGACTACTACTACTACGACTACTACGACTACTACGACTACTACGACTACTACTACTACTACTACTACTACTACTACTACTACACTGCTACTACTACTACTACTACTACTACTACTTCTACTACTACTACTACTACTACTACTACTACTACTACTACTACTACTACTACTACTACTACTACTACTACTACTACTACTACTACTACTACTACTACTACTACTACTACTACCACTAATACCAAGTAATAACAATAATAATAAAATAACTGCTGCTGCTATGATACCAGGTATAATATGCGAACGAAGTTGATTGAGCTATTTTTCCCTGCTGGTGTTGAAAAAATATTATTATTGCTGTTCACGCGGGCCTCTAAATTAGGCGTTTTGACTACCGGGGTCACAAAGCAGCACTGGCTGGTGCAGGTAGGTGGTGAGTGGTGGTGTGGTATTGTGTGTACGATAATTCCTGATGTACTCTGTTTGTTGTGGTAGTACTATATAACAGGTAGTATGTACTGGTATCTAATATTAGAGCCCCGGCTTGTAAAACAAACTTCTGCGCGAATAGGCAAGCAAGGGGTCAGGGTACCATATGTACATAGTGCGATCGGAGGATCACACACACAGCTTGCAAATATGAGTTTCGACAAAATCTTCGATCTCATCACAGCTGGGTGGAGGAGTGTATTTTAATTTTATAATATAATAATAGCAGGACACACAACACTAATATACCAATACTTTCCTTACTACTACTTATCATCTTATTATGATATAATATATGTATGTACCACCAGTTGTAGTAACTGTTCGTTGTTGGTTACTTGTTCAATGTTGATTGTTGGTTATAATGTAGCACTACCTTCTGAGCCGCCGAGTCATCACGTGAGTGAATAAGTAGCTCCGTAGGTAGTACTATAAGTCTGGTATATATATACGAGGTATGTATGTGTGTGTGTGTTCTTCACATTAAACCGTTCTTCTACTCGTCGACATCCAGCACACCCAGTGTCCGTACTGATTCTTCACCCTAGAAAGATCAGCTCTGTGGTCACAAGCTACGACACAGAGATAATGCATCGTAATGCATTCGACAACGCAATGTCATGCCCTAGTACTGGGTACGACAGGCACAACATACATACGTCAGCAACAGAAATACATTGGAAGAGAGAAATACGAAATAAACAAAAACAAAAACAAAAAACAAAAACAAAATAAGAAAACAAATAAAAACAAAGATAAAAATAAAACAAAAAATGAAACAAACAAAATGAAGGGGAAATCGAAGAAACAACCCAACCGGAAAGGAGAGCCAAAGCTCGGAAAAGAAACATAATAAAATGAAATAAAATAAAGTAAAGTAAAACCAAAATAAGATAATCCGAACACGAGCCAAAAACCTGGACACGGAAGGAGGGAACAAAGGGGAAAAAATACCCCAGAAAAAGACGAAAAGTGCTATGTACCTACTAGTCGGCCTGGTACCTTGCTACCCTGTCTGCCATCTCCTTCCTGCCTTCGTCCACCGCGGTCTCCCTTCTATTCCTCCTGTTGCCCCCCCTGCCCCCATTCCCTTGGACGGCTTTCCTTCTACTCCTCCTGTTTCCCCCTCTCCCCCCTTTGTGTTCTTCTCATTAGACCGAGGCTACGGTAGGGGGGGTACCCCCATTTTCACTGGTGTGTTTGAGCCACTCGCACGAGTGGCTCCGTACCCCACAGATGAAGATGGTTTAGGCACTTGTTTCGGCGCAGCTTAGATCACCTTTGCATTGCGAATTAATTTCGCCAATGTAAAACGTGAAGAATACGAAAACTCGCGTAGGAACAAAGGGGTTACTCGCGCGAGTGACCCCTGGCCACTGAAATAAAAGGCCCAAAAGGGGACCCCCCTACCGTAGCCTGGGTCATTAAGCCAAAATACCTGAGCAAAAAACTTGGTATCCAGCTGCACTGAATCTCGTGTTGCCGGGCCGTCGAGTTTCCTGCAGGCCAATGAAGTCACAGCCGAGTTGCTGGCCTTTCGCCAGTACACGCTCGTCATGCCCATACCCGTTCTTCCCCTTTACGGCCAGGGTACGCACGTTGTAGGTCGCTACCGCCACAAGTGCCGCCTTCCGTCTCTTACGAGTCTCGCGTGCTGCTTTCTCAGCCAGCCGACGAGAGGCTCGTCCCCTCCTCCGTTTCTGTTTCTGTTGTTTCTTTTTTCTCTCTATTAATGTGATGATTGTGGCTCTCCGTTTCGTAGCCCGGTTCGCGCCTTGGTTTTCGCTGGCTGGGTGCAGCCGTCCCAGCCAACGCCGACACTCCCATCCTTCCTGTCGTGCATGCGTACCCACGCGGTGGCCAGCCTCTCCACTCCCCAAGCTGCCCACGCTGCGCTCTCTGCTGTGGTGATGTACCCGTCCTGCCCCGGGGATGAACTCCTCGGCGTCGGGGTTAAAAAGAAAACCCATCACCACCACCCCACGCGGTCCTTAGAGTGAGCAGTTCACTAGCCAGACCGCGCAAGGTTCCCTCTCTACCCAGCCCGAGGCTCGATGCCCGTGTGACTGCCGCTAGACCGCTGCAGGTCCTCGCGGGCTTCCTCGGCCCACCCCAAGGACGGGGCAGGCCGAAGGAGAACGGTACGAAAGAGTACACTACCTATGTAGCAACGTAATAAGCAACAAAGTGCATGTTTTCAAGTTCGTTGACTGATTCGCGCCGACTTTATCTCCGTTCTGCCCCGTCGCCATGTACTAATATTATTTACATTCCAGGTACTCTGTACAACTCAATACTCCGGAGTGTGTGTGTGTGTGTTCTTCACATTAAACCGTTCTTCTACTCGTCGACATCCAGCACACCCAGTGTCCGTACTGATTCTTCACCCTAGAAAGATCAGCTCTGTGGTCACAAGCCACGACACAGAGATAATGCATCGTAATGCATTCGACAACGCAATGTCATGCCCTAGTACTGGGTACGACAGGCACAACATACATACGTCAGCAACAGAAATACATTGGAAGAGAGAAATACGAAATAAACAAAAACAAAAACAAAAACAAAAAACAAAAACAAAATAAGAAAACAAATAAAAACAAAGATAAAATAAAAATAAAACAAAAAATGAAACAAACAAAATGAAGGGGAAATCGAAGAAACAACCCAACCGCAAAGGAGAGCCAAAGCTCGGAAAAGAAACATAATAAAATGAAATAAAATAAAGTAAAGTAAAACCAAAATAAGATAATCCGAACACGAGCCAAAAACCTGGACACGCAAGGAGGGAACAAAGGGGAAAAAAATACCCCAGAGAAAGACGAAAAGTGCTATGTACCTACTAGTCGGCCTGGTACCTTGCTACCCTGTCTGCCATCTCCTTCCTGCCTTCGTCCACCGCGGTCTCCCTTCTATTCCTCCTGTTGCCCCCCCTGCCCCCATTCCCTTGGACGGCTTTCCTTCTACTCCTCCTGTTTCCCCCCCTCCCCCCTTTGTGTTCTTCTCATTAAACCAAAATACCTTGTAAAAGAGAGAAACAACGAAAGAAACCAAGACAAAATAAATAAATAAATAAATAAAAAGGGGAGCCAAAGCACGGGAGATAGAAACATACCCCGAGCATGAGCCAAAATGGACATGCAAGGGGGAAAGAAAGGGAAAAAATACCCCGGAAAAAAGAAACAAGTAGAAGAAGGAAGACTGGGAGGGCCAAATAAAACAGGCTCGTCACCTACCCACCATGCAAGACTCCCTTCATAAGGATAAGAAGGGGAAAGAAAAAAAATAAAATAAAATAAAATAAATAAATTCACGGAAAAATCAAAGTACCAAGACATCACATTCCGAGCAGCCGCAGCAGTTGGCGGTACGAGTGGCATAGATAGAAAGGTTCCACCTACTAGTCGGCCTGGTACCTTGCTACCCTGTCTGCGGTCTCCTTCCTACTTTCATCTACCGCGGTTTCCCTTCTACTCCTCCTGTCCCCCCCCCTGCCCCCATACCCTTGGGCGGTGTTCCTTCTACCCCTCCTGCTGCCCCCCCTCCCCCCGTTCCCTTCGACACCACCCACGGCGGATGCGCGGCGCTGTCTACTCAGCTTTGCCTCATCCTCGTGCCACCTGCCCATGAACCGTTCAGCTGCTTCGAGGACCCCCCGGTACCACTTGCCCACCTTTTTTGCTGCAGTGGGCCACAGCGCGGTCCCAACTCCAAAAACTAAGGGGGAGTGTTCCGTTGATCCCTCGTTGGCTTTGAACACCCTAAGGTCCTCAGCTATGGCTCTAGGCCAAGTCTTAAGTTGTCCGCCTGGTTTCGGGTTCTCCCCACCAGCGATCGTCCCGAACATCAACCGACGGGGCAGTCGCCCCTTGTGTTGTCGCACCAGGGCCCCGGCAAAGAAGAGCCGCCGTTTACGGATGGTCGTTTCGATGCTCTCGCATCGTGTCATCCTGAGGGCCTTCGCGTACGAGAGGGTGGTGTGGTCGGTGCGTAATCGGCGCTGGAAGCCAATGACTCGCAAAAGGACTTCGTGGTGGGCTGATCGGAGCTTGGCGAAGTGGTCCGCATTGAGGGTCCACGTCACACACCCGTACAGCAGGGTCTCAATGACCTCGGCCTTCAGCATGCGGACTTTCAGACTAAGCGGGGCGGTCGTCCTGTCATACAATTCCGGGCCAAACCGTTTGAGGCATGCCCGCATGAGACGGATCCGTCGTTCGATTTTGAGTATATGATACTGACGATTCATTCATAACGTCACATGGTAATAATATCTGCAGCGCGACGCTCGAAAAGAACCAAATAAATACAGGAAGTCGGCGAGAATCGAACTCACAACACATCCTTTCTTTGTTGCTTATTATAGCGCTACATGATGACACCGACTGAGCTACTTAGTCACGCACCACGTGACCAGTCTGGTAGCTCAGTGACTCGGTACGTAGCTCAGCGGGTGGTGCTATCATTACATACCAGGTGTAACCAACAAAAACGACGGAGATCCCTGTTTTTGTACAGGTATGTACAGTACGAAGTCGGCAAGAAGCGAGCAACGAACGAACCCAAAAAAGTGCGTATTGCTGTTCCCACTGAACGATGTACCTACCATATACGAGGTATAATAGTCACCTGACTCAAAGTGGGTAATAGTGCAATATAACCAACAAAAAGAAAGGCTGTGTCGTGAGTTCGATTCTTGACGACTTCATGTTTGTTCTTGTCGAGCGTGCGGGCTGCAGACGCCACCATCATATCGATACAAGTATGTATGATGAATAGTTATGATAGCGTGCTCCTGAATACTACTGCTGTATGTATCTCCTAGTATAATACGTAGTACCTGGTGCGTGGCGAGGTGAGAACCCCCGAGATCCCGGGCTACGAGGAAGCCGGCGAGAATCAATAACAATGATCAACGAACTCGAAAAAAAACATTTGCTTCTAAATCGTCCTGTGATCACACAGCGCTCTGGTTAGGTTTCCATTCTGTTCATTTTTGATGTGTGGTGTCGAAAAAAGACTGTCCACTGGGCGCCCTTGTTACGTATGTTATGACATTTTTTGTGTTGCCCGAACTCTCTACATCCCTACAAATAATAATTGCCCTACAAATAATAATTGCCCTGCTTGGTGGTCTATCTGGTGGTTACCCTCGAATCCTACTATTAATAGTATTATTATTAATGAATAGCCTTGAGTTGGTCCTTGAGATTCGATTCCCACCATGGTGAAAATTTGACTCTGTCCATCTACTACTTGCAAAAAACGCCAAAAAGAAGAGGATCAAAACTGCGCTGAGAGCGCCTAGCAGGGCGGGTAGGTCCAATTCGACGCGAGCGAGTCGACGAGGGAAGAAACTGCTGAATTCTTCTCCCCCCGGTAAACAGGACGGCACGTACCGTGATCGGGAGGGGGGAGGAGGGCCCGCTATGTGACCCCGGATCTGAGTTGTTATGATATATGATACTATACTACTACTCAGTACTTGGAGGGGGCGCGAGGAGAGAGTAGTAGTAGTAGTAGTAGTGCGAGGATATAGTAAATGGGATGAATCGAAGGAAAAAAAAAAGTAAAGTAACATACGAGTAGATTAATGATAGTCGCGATGCATCATTCATTCGTCGTTTGTCGTCGATCGTTGGTCATGGGTTCGTCCGTCGCCGTCCATATGATACTGCTTTTTAGGCTGTGCGACTTGGCACGACAGCTGTATATTATGAAAATAAAAATACACTACATCCAGCTGCTGTGAGATCGAAGATTTTGTCGAAACTCATCGTTGCAAACTGTGTGTGATACTCCGATCGTGCGTATTACTGGGTGTATGTCCTCATCATGGATACGAGTATACGTCGGCGACGCCCCTTGGAACTACAACAGCAGTGTAGCTTGTACCAGAAACAGGGTCAACAGAGGGTGATGTTAGTCAGTCTGTGCGCGGTATATATAGACTAGTGTGTGTACTCGTACCATCTAAGTCTTTTGTTGTTGTAGTAGTACCTGGCCACATCATCATCAGCACCAACCACAAGGTGGTCAACGCTTAAATAACAGGATCCTCTCTTAATAGAGATCTCGGGCTAAGATATGCCGATGACTTCTTCTGGTGATCCATTTTTGCTACGAATTCATATACCAGGTATTTATTGCACGCTGAACTGCTGCTGTTTGGTTGCTGTATTGGAGGAGGTTTGGGACTCCACGTCTGCTTGCCTCAGCCGGACGCCGGCCATGGGCAAGTAAGGTGGCGTGCGGGCCCCCAAATGAAGGCGAACGAAGAACGAAGAACGAGCACGCCCGAATCATCGTTCATTCATGACATGTGTCTGATTACGAACACTAATAATTGGGATTCTAGATATATGGGAGAAGAACAATATCTTTCGTGCCTCCCGCGATGATACGCATTCATGATGACCAACAAAACCAAAACCCCTCTTCTATTATTATACATAAATAGTCATATAACGTCTGGTTTATGAGTGCTATAGACCAGAGTGCATATACGTACATATATGCGTATGCGATTCATTCATAGTTAGTTACGTTTGCATGTTCTGGGTAGCTAATTCTGCGGGACTCCCCCAAACCCAGGCATTCAAGTCAAAAGTCAAGCATCCGCGATGATACACGGTCCCAAGAACGAAAACGGCACAACAACAACAAGAACAAGGATTAAGAGAACACCGGCTTCGACTACGAGCGCGCGAGCGAGAGCGCCCCACCATACCTGCGAGTTTCCGAAGCCCTCTTCTCGACATCCCTCACTAGTCTGGTCACCGGCGGCGCCATCTACGGGTACCCCCGAGGCCGAGTCGCTGTCGAAAGAAGTTTGGCAGCAGCCCTCACAGGTTATCGCACTGCAGCAGCTGCTATCGGATTGAGCGCCCCCCTCGATGTTGATGTTGAATCTGTCGAACCGCGTTTGGAGGGAGCACAGCTCTTTGCCCCACTGCTGCGGTGGCAGTGGAGCTATGCTGTGCTCCTCTTCTTCCCTCCTAGTGATGTGGATTGTACTGCTCGGCGCCGCGTGGACCTCCATTTTGATGATGCGCTCGCTCCTTTTACGTGTGTATAATAAAGGTTGCTTTCCTGGTTTATTAGTAGATGGAGCTTTTTGCGGATCGGTATATACCGGTGCGCAGATCTCCTCTATTATTATATCGGTACGCTGGGCTGGGTATACTGCGGGTGGGTGGGTAGGTGAGTGGGTGGAGAGCAGTGTGGAGTGCAGATAACTCTCTGCTGTGATGGCGCGTAGCGCGTGGAGGTCGCCGCTGGCGTGTGCTGCTGCTGCTGCTGCTGCTGCACTGACTGGCTGTGGACTACAGTGCCTAGCGCTCCCTCCCGTGCGACCCGGTCCATTCGCTGTGGTTGAGATTGCTGTGTGTCCTGGTTGTGTGTGCGTGTGCACGGGTGTTCACGCCTGGCGACAAAAATAATGTGCTGGCTGGTTGAGTGGTGGAGGATTTTGCTGGCTCTATATCTGCTATATGGCACCGATGCTATGATATATGTACCATGCATAATATCACATGACATCATGCGTTGTTGGTGATGACTCCACAATGGTGAGACAAGCCGACCCTTCGTCCTCCATGGCAGCGGCAAGCAGCTGTTTGATCGCTGATCCACAGAACAGACTACCACTACTGCTGCTGCTTTGACATCAATATCAATAATAGCTATTATTATCAATAATGGTTAATAATAGTCCTAAAAAGCCACACCGAATGAGTGGATTATCACATGTATGAGATATATTATATATATGATGATGCGTGTACTATTACGTACTGCTGCCGGGGGCAGTGAGTATACGTATATCACGTATTACATTTAGTGAACACGCAGATATATGTTGGGTGCTAACAATAAGACTAACCATTCATTTACTGACAGTTTCGAATAGCATGAACATAATGCAGAACGCGAAATAATAGCATGATATTCATGTATGATATCATACGTACCTCTGGCACACACAGCGATTCTGTCATATGTGAAAACAAGAAAACTCCGTATGTATCGCACTTGTATGTACGATGTATCCGCGAGATCTCCGAAGTATACGGTTAAAAAAATCGTAAACTCTCGATTCCAATTTTTTTAGTTTATTTGCAAAAAAAATGTAAAAAAATTAAACAAGGAATCAAGTGCCGAGAGCGCCCCGCAAGCGTGGGCACGGGCAATTCGATGCGACTCATTCATGAAGTCTTTTCGCGATAAAAATGAAGGCGCACGCACCGTCGCCGTATTATTGGTGCGGCAGGGGGAGCGGGAGAAGAGCCTCTGCTTAGTGGCGCTGGATCTGAGTAACTAGTCATCATGACATGTATACGCCAGGGACGGAGAAAGAGACTAAAGAAGTGCGAAGATAGATAGATAGTAGTGTATGACGAGATGGGATGAGCAGAAAGAGAAAATAATGCCGGTCGCTCGGTCGCTCCGTGCCCGCGATGTTTTAGTAGTAGTACAAGTAGCAGTATTAATAGTAATGGAAGTACTAGTAGCAGAACAAAATTCCAAGTACGTAAGGTAGGTTGTAGCCAGGGGTTCAAATCACGGTGCGGAGGTTTTGATTTTCCCGAGGGAGACACCATCTAGATCTAACTGCCGATGAGAGTGCTTTATAGCTTGGGAAAAGCACGCAACAATTCGAAGCGAGTCGAGAGGGAAATAAAAAGTGCTGACTTCTCGCGATAAAGGGAAGGCAGGCGTGTACCGAAGCGGGGAAGAGGGAGAAGGCCCCCCCCTGCTTGGTGACCCCAGATCCGAGTTACGTCTATAGGGAGGGAGAAGGAGCAATAAAAGCGCGAAGATGATAGAAGGCATGGAGCAACAAAACAAACATGTAGTCTACTCGTATAAAAAAATGTTGCCAAGAATCACGGCAGATGGTTACCATAGTAGACTATAGTCTAATGCAGGCAAGCAGTCAGCGCAGAATAAAAACACATGAAATAATTGTACTTTTCTTCCCGATATTAAAGCCCCGGGGGGAGAAAAACAAAATAAACCGCCTACCATACATACGTCTTCGCCATGTTGCGTTCTCTCCCAGGTGCCATTGATGATGGACGTGATACCCTCTGTTAGTCCAATGCCATCCTTAGCCAGTTCCTAGGGTCTGCTAGTATGACATTTTTCTTTCTTTTCTTTTTCTATTTCTTTTTTTCTTTTTTTCTCTTCTTCTTTCCTTGCTTTCCTGTCTTGTCTTTTCTTGCTTTTCTTGTCTTTTTCTTCTCTTTGCTTGCCTTTTTCGTCTTGTTTCGTTTTTTTTCTTCTCTTTTCTTTCCTTTCCTTTATCTTCTGTTCTTTTCTTTGTTTCTTTTTCTCCAATTGACTTATGCCTGTCGTGCGTATGCGTAGTGATAGATACTACGTGTAATATATACGTGGTAGTCTTCCCTTGGTGGCAATCGGAATATTTGGTTTCTCCAGGCGTGAGTAGTGAGACGTATGCACCGGCCTGGACCTGGCACATCGTAGACTGACTCCCGATTTCACTTTTATATGTTTCTGGTGGAGGCATGAATTGCGTCAGCTGTGATATATGCGTGTACCACCTTGGGTTGTGTGTGTGTTTTCCCTGGGGTATTCCTCAGCTCCAGAGTGACTGGAGCCTGTCCTGTGACCACGGACTTGATTATGCGAGTCAATGTGAGAACAACAACAACAACATACGATAAAGCAGTATAGTGGAAACTACAGTAATAAATTTATGAAATAGATGTGATGTTTTACCTAGCTCAAAATTCCCCACCTAAAGTATAGATACCAATACTCACCATTGTAGTGGACAAAAAATAAGACACTTCCCAATCAAAACTCACTCATATAGTATATTACAAATGCCAACAACGCAGCTTGCAAAGATGAGTATTGACCTGAAATTCGTCAAACTCACGGCTGACGTCCTTGAAAATTAGTTATAAAATTATAAAAAAAGTCCACGAGGTTGCAGCGTGACCAATCAGTCCTACAAAAACTAATAATAATATTGAATGATACCTGGTAGTATTTAACAATAGAGTGAATATAGAATAATTAGTATACCAACGATATAACAAATCATCCCAGGTGTACGCGTAGCAGTATCAGTAGCAGTAGTACTTACCAATCAATATGGTACCGGCATCATACAACGGCAACAAACCACTAATAATACGATATTGATATATATATATTGTGAGTACCTCTCTCCTGTTCGTTGGGTACTGCTGCGATATCGCGCTTTTCGCACGGGGGAGGGGGGGGGGCGTGTACTCAGGTTGTGCATAGCCGTAGTCGTATGAACATAGACCCTCGCATCCCTACTATGCCGGGACGGAGCACGTTGGGCTTTCACCAACCAGGCAGACATTGCTTGCACCAAACGCGAAGCGCCGTGTGAGGTGTTCGGCGAGTTGCATGAAGGGTGAACTTCATCCGAGAACCGCTCGTAAAACGGACTTCGGCACCTTGTGCCTACTTTCTTATGCTTATGGATGACAGCGCCAACGAGTTTCTCTGAGGGGGGGTATTGTGGTGATAATAGTACAATTTTATCGTACGTAGCAGCGCAGAAAGTAGCAGCATCAACAGTGGCCAGTGACAAAAAAAGATTTTGATACGCCAAAAAGAAAACAAAAGAAAACACCTTCCATACATTTACACCTCGCCAAAAAGGAAAATTCGCCCGAAGGCGGCATGGAGGGAGAGACACGGGGACGACCACCGAAGGGCGGGGGAACAACACCCTCCTCCCCACCCTGCCCTCACACGCGGTCAAAACTTGATCTAGAGCGCGTTTTCTTACGACCAAGTACTTAGATTTAGTGGGAGGTGTTTTCTGTGCGCAGTGATTCGACGCGAGTCGGCGAGGGAAGAAAATGCTGAATTTTCTTCTCGCGATAAAAACGAAGGCACGTGCCCAAGTGGGGTAGGGGCACAGCCTGGGATGGGGGAGGAGGACCCGCTATGATATGTGACCCCGGATCTGAGATATATTACTGGGAGGGAGCACGAGCGTAGTGCGAGGATAATAAATGGGATGAAGCAAAAAAAAGGGAGCGCGGGAAACAATGTTTTTATAAACAACCCACGTTCTTCGGGACAAAAAACTAACTGGTGGTGCTTACTATTGGATGCTATGTACTTGGATTTAGTGCGGGATGTGTGTTCCGCAGTAGGAAACATGTTACTGCGCGGTATATAAATGTTTCCCGCTGCGGAACACATCCCACACTAAATCCCAGTAGTTCGGTTCCCACTCACTGCGGAACACATGCCACACCCTAAATCCAAGAATTTTATCCTCTTGAGACGTTGGTCAAGTTCAATGAACGGTAAACTCTTCGGAGAGTCGAGAAATATACGCTCCACCGTCCTCGCACCCAAGATCACAGCGCCGTGTAATAAATATTACACCGTAATATCCTCCGCTCCATTTTCCTTGCATACAAGAGGACAGGAGGGCCGTGTAAGAAACATACCGTAAAATCCTCCGCCAACGCCTCCCTCCTTGTGCCTCCCACCCCCCCCCCCCGCCCCCGCCGCCCCCGGTGCCCCGTCTCGAGAGGGATGCTTGGTCAATGGTCAAATAAAGGACCAAAGCAAGTAACAAATGAGTACGCCCCTCCCTCCCCCCCCCCCAAAAAAAAAGGCCGAAAAAATGGGAAGAACATGGTGTTCTTCGCGGGGAACGAGCTTGTTTTTTTGACGGAGTCCCTCTTACCTCTTTCGTATCTCCGAGGACAACTTTATTATTGGAACAAGTCGCCCTTCTCTGGGGGAACAGCACGAAAAAACGACGCCACACATCGGGGGGGGAACGTAAGTATATCTAGGGTGTTCCTTTCGGCCCCACCGCGGCATGTGTTGTATGCGATGAGCTAGGTAGAGGGTGCATCATCCGTTGTTGCTTGTTGTTCGTTGTCTCATCATACTCCTACAACAGCTGCTCCATACCCACTTCCTATAAAAACAACGGTTTTCCTGCCGGCAAACAATGTCAAATACGGCGCAGGAAGACTCAACTACTCGGTAAAACAAAAGCGACGACGACACCGAACATCCAACAACCGGTCGTCGCCATGTCGAAAACACTTCGTAAGAAAACTCCCGTGAATTTTCGGTGCGCAAGCGTCGTCCGTCTGCAGAGCTTCTGGTGTGCTTGCTCGTAGATGCTGTCGAGACCCGGCATCGCTGGTTATTGAGCGCGAGGCACGCGGCGGAGGGGAAGCGAGCTACATACTACACACGAGTCTGTGGCGGGTGTGTCCAGAACACTGTTTGTGGAAGAAATCCCCGAGGGATTTTCTCCCCGGGGGTGCTTTTTTTTTTTAACGAAGTCCCCCCTAAAGTCCCTGCTGCTTCTTTGTTCTCCCCTGTGACAACGTTTTATTAAAAACAGACGCTTGCCCCAGTGGGCGTTGACAGAGGATATCGCGACACTAACTGTTGTTGTTGTTGGAGTTTCAGCATTGTGTGTTGTCTGCGCATTTCTCAACCGCTCTTTCTACCCAACGACATCAGTACACCCACACACCGTAGTAGTAGCAGTAGCAGTAGTGTCCGTGCCGATTCTTTTTGCCGTTTTATTAACAATATATTTGTTACTTGTAATATCATATATACATATATATATTATATGAATGTCAAACACTCCTTGCGTCCAGAGTGGCGTATGTATGTGTACAACACCTTGGTGCATGCAGCGCTTATACACCAGGCTTCGATTGTGAACTGGTATTATTGTAAAAAAAAACAAATGAACGCGCTCCAGCTGTGAGATCGAAAAAAGATTTCGTCGAAACTCGTCTTTGGAGGCTGTGTGTGGTACTATGTACTATGATCATGATCCGATCGCGCTAATTACTGTGTGTGTCCTCATCAAGAATATATATGTGGTATATGCGCGTACGCACGTACATGCAAGGCGTGTAGTGACGTAGCAACTCGACCAAACATTTAAATATCGAGGGGGCGAACTGTGCCCGCCGGTTTTCTGACCAAGAAGAACCAAAGATAGCACCAAAGATAGATCCAAAGAACACGGAGAACGGTGCCCGCAATTCTTCTACCGGTCGATCAAGGACCCAAAGATGGCAGAACCAAAGACGCGGCCAAGCTACTACTATACGGGGTGGGGGGTACAGGGGGCTCGCGCGGGGAGTGGCTGCTGCCCACAATTGCGTCGTGCGAGGGTAGCAGTATTCTCTGTGTGTGTTTTCCCGTTTCTATTCAGTTTTAGCGATATTACGCACATCGCCTCCTCCGTGGAAGTGTTGTTGTACCGTGCGGCAACCATTAATGATTGTTTAAATCCGTTTTCGAACAAGGTGCGGAAGAAGGGCCACTCGCACGATGCATGGACGAGGGAGACCAAGGCTCCGCCCCAAGGGGTGTGATGTCATTTTTGGGACACCTTTTCGCAGCGACTCGGCAGTCCCGGGTCGGGGTCACTCGCGCGAGTAGCCCCCCTCTCCGTCCCTTTCGTGGTCTTCTTAGTCTTTTTAGCCTTCGTGTGGTTGAAAACCGTAATACGAATCCGGAATAATAATGAATGGTAAGCTACTACGTACGAACGTTGCGGCAAAAAAATAACCAAACTTTTTTTTTTTTTCCTTCTTTTTTTAATCCTCGGATCTTGATAAACTTGATAAAAATAAAGCTTAATTAAGCTCACCACACTTCCACGTATTTTCATACACACACGTCGTGCGTCGATTTAAGTCAACTAACTGCCTTCGCAATCCAGCAGCGCTAGCTGGCGTGTCCTTCGGTTCCCACTGTGGCGATAGCGTGGGCTGGGTCCCCATCGGCGGGGTCTTCATTACTACTCCGGCAGCGCAAGCTAGCGAACTAAAATGGTTTTGCATGTGAGGTGCAGAATCACTCATCATGCGAGCGGCTCAAACTCGGCAGCGTGAACATGGAGGCACCCACTCCCATCGCCGTCTTGGTCGGGGTCTATACTGTCTATACTCTGCACTTTCTCGCCGAAAACGGTGGGATTGCTTCAACCCGCCCCCCGATCGTAGCAAAGTAGTAGCACGCGTGATGCAAAGCTAGAGGGTGGGTGGGGGGGGAAAAAAAGGTGCCGTTCGTTTGTCCATTGACTCACTAAAAAGGTCCAACACATATCCTCAGGCGGAAGGGAGGAACGGTGCCCGCCGTTTATCCATTGGGCGACCAAAGATTCAAAGATAGAACAAAAAAAGGTGCGCAAAGCTATGCCTATAGAGCGGGGGGGGGGGGGGGGGGGGGGGGGATTGGGAAAAGTAGATTTGACCGTGCCTATTGGTCGACCAAAGATCCCAAAAAAGATCGAGGGAGAGGAAACGTGCCCGGAGGTTTTGCTATTGGTCAACATGGAACGTAAACTGGATGCAGAACGGAGAGCAATTGATCCGAAAGGCGGGTCACTTCCGCAGTAACGAAGAAACCAACAACAGCAACAGCAGCACACAGAACATAGCAGCGACTTTTTTCCGTCTACACCAAACGTCGCCGTTGTTTTTGCAAATTGCCCCTCCTTGGAGGACACCCAGACAGCCTTGACAGAAAAAAACAGCAGGCCTTTTTACTCTGTATGTAGGAGGAGATGGGTTTGCGCACGCTTTCATTGGTTTTCTTTGCCGGCCGGCCGGAAATCCTCGTGTCCTTCGTGGGATTTGTTTGTGGGGCAGGCGGAGTATTCCAAGACTCATTTTAACACACGTACGGTGGAGGTTAAATTACCATTTTTTATTCCAAGGCCCCTAACCTCCTGAGGAGCTTTATACTATTAATATTAGTACTACTAATAGTATACCTCACCCAGAAACTGATTTTGGGAAAAATGAAACGTGCAGCCCGATGAACGACCGCATGCCCTAGCTGTGTGTCTTGTCTTCACATCAAGCCGTTCTTTCTACCCAACGACATCATCAGCACACCCAGAGTCCGTGCTGATTCTTTATGTTAGAGATACAAATTATGTGGTCACAGACTCTTGTGAAACAGAGTAAACCAAACAGTCGCAATTCATCAAGAAGGTAAAAAAGCAAGTGAAATGTTAGCGTGCCGGGTGCGAGAACACAACAGCACAAGCCAGTCGAGCCAGACCATGAAAAAGAAAAAGAGAGAAAAACATTAGTATTGACAAAAAAAAGGGCGAAAAAAACCGTAACTGGACCAAGTCCGGCGGAAGGCTATCTCCCATGGCCAGGGGTTTTGTTAGTGGGTGAGCTTGCGCAAGTCCCACACTACCAGGAATTATGACATTCCGGGTGGCTATCTCCACCGAAACTGACCCTCAGGGGACAGGCCGGGTCGACATACACACGCATCCGTATACAACGGCAGCTTGCGCTGCCGGGGTTGTAACGAAGACCACTGATAGGGACAGCTTACGCTTTACCTACAATGGGACCCGACGGGTGCGCCAGCTAGCGTTGGGCTGCGAAAGCAACCGAGTTAAATCGACACACGACGCGTATGAAAATACGTGGAAGTGTGGTGAGAGCTGCTAAAGCTTTATTTTTCCCCATCCGCCGGAGGATGCAAACATAAAAAAAAAAAAAAAATGAATTTCCGACGATTCCGGGTAATGGCCGATGACAATGGAAAGCCGATAGTTTGGCCAAAAAGTTTCCAACCTGTTTTTGGGGTGTTATTTGCTGAAAGATTCCGGGTAACGTCGCTATGGGGAAAACACGATTAGAACTGTTTTTTTTTCTGGATCTTTTTTTAGGTCATCATGCGGTACAACAGGTCAATTTTTCATCAAGCCTTGATCAACACTCTGTCCACCAAACGCGGTTGACCTTCGATCTCGAGATAGAGACAAGCCATGGTCACTACTCTTCGTTCCGGACAAGGCCACATGAGTATAGGTGACAGCGCTGAAGAGTACATCTCGATCCATGCCCTAGGGCGTGGGAGGTTGCTTGTGTTGTCCGGTGGTCTTCCGTCACATCCTCTCAAAATTCTAGTTTTCGCCCGTTGGGAGACGATAGAGAATTTTTGTCTCAGTTTTCTACTCACTAGCCGCCAAATGTGTTTTTAACAGAAGCCTGATCGGCGCCCGCCACCAATCACCGGCCGTAGATTGAGCTATGTATACCAAAGGGGGGATCGGAGCCCCCAACGAGCTCGCTACGTTCAGAGTTCACGACGCTGTCGTTGATTTCGACGAACGAAGTGTGTGGAGAACACGAAGCTGCGCCGCGTCTAATCCAAGATCTGCTTGAGAAATTCTCAGGCCGATGTTGGCCAAGATCGCCGCGAGAAATCGTTTTTTTCCGGAATTCTGGAAAGTTTCAAAAAATAATTATACCAAAGTGGGTCCATAGGCGACCGTTTGGGCAAAGTTTGGCTGGGATCTTCGGGAATTTTAAACTTTTGGCCTTTCATTGTCACCGGTCTAAGGAGCACCGTGATGAAGAAAAAAAAAAATGCTCAAGCCAAAAAGTGCCCCCTCTATATCGTGGCCGCACGCTTCCCAAGTTTAAACGCTTTTAACGCCTTAAACGCTTTGAAGTGACGTACATTAGGATCATTGCGTGAATCGGCCAATGTGTTCGTGGACTGCATGTTGTACGCGCGGCATGTGAGAGCCCTTGGGAACACCATCTTTTTGTAAGAAGGAAAGACGGGAAGCGGCTCTAGGTGCACAACACAATGTTTGCAGGCAAGGGTCCCCACCCGCCTTTGACACGGTACATGTACTATGGGTGGTGTAACTGGACGGACGAGCGACCACAACGTCCCCAGCAAGATGGCCGATTCTCTAGGCCCCAACGAACAAATTGTTCACAGCGATGGCTGTATAGCTATAAACACAATACAGCTATTACTGTAGACTACTCGTATACACGTTTCCGGCAAACGAAACAACTCGACGGGTTCGTTTGAGAGTTGATCAATCGGCGAACTGCAGGAAATTTCCATTAGATAGAGGGACCCATATCCCGAAAGTTGGAAATAACATTGATAGTCTTGGGGCTATCAGGCCCTTCGTGCGGTCAAGCCCGCGGCTCGCTGCCGTCCGTCTATCACCGTCGGAAATGATTGCTCAGGTTGTCGTTTAGTTTTTTTTTTTTTACTTTTCCACCTCCTGTCGTTCCGCAACGGAATCAGCTCGAGACCATGTGCGGTACCGCTGTACTTGAGCCATGTGATATCCCCCTCCGTCTCTCAGCTACGAAAAAAAAAAGAAAATCCTCTCATCTTGAGGTAATTCCCGCCATGCCCCGCCCCGCGTACGGCCGAAAAACCTTGTGTATCTCATTAAAAGAAAAAAAAACAGCCTGGCTCCAACAATTGAATGCAGCAAGTCTTGGGAGTTGGAGAGCTCCGAGCAAACACGAGCAGGTCGCCCAAGCCTTATTGCGGCAAATACCGCTCCGATAAAGGAACAAAAAAACACAAGCATACACTGGAGCAATTGAGCACAAAAACCTAGAAAAAACTACCTATGAGTTTCTCATGCGAAACTTATTCTGTGGAGGCATGCATTACCAGCCTAGAATACCTCTGCATAAATAATATTTCTCAGAACGAGCTCCGAGGAATTTTAATCGGCTCCTCTACTCCCGCGCCACAGAGTCCGCCAGACGATCGGCAGCAAGGTACGCATAGTCCTCTTCCGCACTCCAGAGCTCAATCTTGTTCTCGTCAGCGCCCGCAGCACCCCCAGTCCGTCCGTTACCCCCGCCCCCCTTTGCAGCTACCGCCTCCCCTAGCATGCCAAGGAGACCCCCGGTGCCGTCCGAGAAAGCTAATGCGTTTTCCCTGCTTACCACGGCCCCCGCTACGTTGAGCTTGTGACCCTGGAGACGAAGCACTCGTTGCTCGATCGAATTGGCCGCAATAAGCCGGTACACATTGACGGCGTTACGCTGGCCTAGGCGGTGGGCGCGGTCCATCGCCTAACATTGGTTGTTCCGGAATAAGAAAAAATGAGGACGTGAACGGAGCGGGGCGAGGTCAAACTCCGGCACTAGAGGAAGGCAGGAGGGGCGCAAGTCACGGTAGGGCTGTACCTGTTTTTTTTTCTGGGGCGCTCGAATGGGTCTCAATACGCCGCCGGGACACGATGACGGAGTGACGCTAACCTAGGCAATAGGCGCGGTCCATGGCCTATCGACGCGAGCTGAGACAGAGGTATCATAGCACCTTTTTTTTGGCAAAAATACTTTCTGAGTGGCGCGGGGAGGGGGGTGGGGGGGTTCTTAACCCATTTTCGTCGGAATGGGTGCCTTTTTATTTTCTTAAACATACGGATTCTTGCATACCTAGGCCAGGTGTTTTTGTTTGGTCGGATTCATCGGATTGAAATCCTTAAGGTCAAGGTTACTCAAAAATCGTTTTGTGGGTGAGGCTTAGAGCTCCCCAAGTGAGCAAGGAGCCCGGAAAACAAACGGTTCACTTCTCCCGTAGCACGTGTCTTAACATCGCTCGTTCCGATAGACAAAAAACAAAAAAAGATTACGCCGTGAACGGAGCGGAGCCACGTTAGATGCTGGAACGGACCCGTGCTAGGATAGGGGTGTAATGGTAGCACTTCTTGCCAAAAAACAAATCTGACCGATGGGACTCCTCAGCTAAATAAATACCCAACTTCGTCGTTGGACTGCTCTAGGGGTATTTTTCTATTTTTGTCTATCAGCACGTGTTTATATATTCCACAGCTCAACCTGTAAGAGGTTACACCCTCAGCGACTTTCTGGACAAGTCATGGTCACAGGGGTCTTCTCTTCTCTCCTCCCCCCCGGTGCGCGGCGGCTTCGTTTTTTAGCGCGGATAGGGTTCATTCAGCATTCGCACTCTTCAGAGCTTTGTACGCTCGTCGATTATTCATTGTTTTTTTTTTTTTTTTTCTTGCACACTTTTACTTTCCAGCTTCTGAACAAGCCGTGGTCACAGGTGTCAACCCTTCTCCTCCCCGGTTCTTGCCTTCAATTTTTATCGCGCATAGGGTTCATCAATCCCACTGCTCGTCGATTGTTCATCGACTGTTGCTAACTCACGCTCTCGCGCTTTCCGCAAGTCAATTTGTCCACAAGAAAAAGTCCCAACGAATTTATACGAGTATGCACTCGGCGGGGCTCGAACTCACGAAACTGACCTATTCCAGGCTCGAGGATAACCTGATACGCCACCGGGGCGATGTGCCTTACAGTATACCAGGTACCAGGTACTGTACTCCAGGTACCAGGTACTGTACTCCTTGTGAAGCCAGGCCATGGAATGGTTCACCGGGTCACGCTTTCACTTTGTTCTCCCAAGGCAGCATTTGGGCGAGATATAGAGGTGAAGTGAGGAGTCACAGAAAACATAGGTTCACCCGCTACCGTACAATTAGTAGCATGCGTCAACGGTAGGATAGCAAGAGGGCAATATGCACCATCGGAAGGTCCGAAGGTTGCGCACAACGGACAGTTCACGATCTAAATCATCGAAACCATCTATATCATCTAGATAATCTATATCATCTACAGAATATCCTATATCTGCCGTTCCGACATGTTGTGCATGGCCTGTACATAAGAGAGTTCAGACTCAACCCTGGAAAACATTAGTCAAACCAGGCAGATGGTACAGCTCTCGCCCGGTAACATGAGCTAGACCATACAGATCACACATATCTTTCCCGAAACATCTACATCATCAACCGGGAACCGACGGTCTGACCGCGACGTGTGGCAGGTTGGTTGCATGATCCCCAGCGGCGTCCATGTTGACACGGCAAGCAACTGAACCAGAACACACTCTTCACTGTATAGATATACATTATGGGACACCTACCAAGAGCACAAGAAACAAGGAAGCCAGGCTGAGATCACGCCGGCTAAGAAGCCAGGCTGAGATCACACCGGCGTACCCAAGTTAAGTGTAAAACGCATCCTATCTCAAGCAGCAAATCTCAAACGAAAAAATCGGCCTGAGACAGCATTCCTGTATCTTTTTCGGTGTCCCGTATTGTGCAAGCGAAAGTTCCCCTGCTCACAACCGGGTATCAAATAACACAACACGCCGACGCGCCGAAGAGTGCACCTCCACAACGCCTACGGGGGGGGGCGGCGCTAGACATAGCCGAGCGTTGCAACGTACCAAGTAGGGAGCGCCATTCATGGGTTGCTTTCGCTCGTACTTAATTTACAGTCACCCGCTCTGCATCCAAAGCAGCCGCGGAAAAGTCACGGTTGGGGCAGTACAGTGACGACACATTTCGAGCGAAAAAAACTTGATATTAATAGTTTTCGATCGAGCGATCCCTCACAAGGAGAGTTGTCGACGCCCAGGCACAAAGCATCATTTTAATGTGGGGGGGAAAAAAATGCCGCAGTAAAAAGGCCAAAAGCCCCCCCACGCTACAGTGTCTCTTTTTCAATCGAAACTTCTCACCTGCAGATCCACCTGCGGATTCCAGTCGTGCTCTAAAAACACAACCATGCTCGCTGCGCTCAGGTTAAGCCCAAGATGCCCCACTCTAGTGGTGAGCAGCAATATCGCCACCGATTTGTCGGTGGAGAAGCGATCCACGACTGCCGATCGCTCCGCCTGAGACGACGAACCATCCATCCGGAGGTACTTGACACCAGGAAAGCAGGGGCGTAACAAAGCGGACTCCGTGACATCCAGGGCGGCTCTAGATTGGACAGAGACGCGGTCGTCGACGAGGGGGGGGGCGGGGGACGTGGGGGGGGGGGCACATACGCAAGCAGACAGTGGAGCTTGAAATATTTCAGCGGGCGACGTTAGCCCCCTCATTGATCGGACACATGGTGCGCCGATCGAGTATACCCATCGAGTTCGGCGTTATCGGCGGCGCGTGGAGGGGGGGGGTACTCATTTGGCTGCTTGCCTTAAATCATTTGACCATTGACCACGCATTCCTTTGAGACGGACCACTGCGCCTACTCCCAATAGAGAAACGTCCGACTTTTGGGGGGGGAGGGGGGGCATACGCAAGCAGACAGGGGTGCTGAGATTCGTGAGCAGGCCACGCTCTGCAAACGTTCATCACTTCTCGAAAAATGAGCAATTTGAGTTTTGGTTGCTTCCACGTTTCCGGGACCACCACGCATGCGGGCGATGTTACTGCGACCGTCCCATGCCCCATTACCTAACGGGCGCACCCGCCAATGCTAGGGTTCGCTAAATATACTTCGTATATCACTATCATCTCGACCTGCTTGACCTGGGGTGTCCTACATTATTGTTTTTTTCACCATGGATGGAACTAACCCTACCCTAACCCTAACCCTAACCCATAGGAAATATAATATACCAATGTCTGCCCCTTAATGACGTCATTGGGGTGAAATGGCTGGAAATACACAATCATGTGTATCTCTGTTGATCTGCCTCTCGTACTGGCTTGTACGGAATACCAAGGTATCATTCATCGCCCATTCACAAGTATGTAGCGGCAGGGGCGTGGCCCTGCTTCGACAAAAAACATATGCCTGGCTTGACACGGCTTCTCAACTGAAGGACTACTCACTATCGGTACAATCTCATCTGTGGTTCACCATGTTGCGCGTTGCATAGGTAGGATGTCAGTTATCAGATTGGTCCTCGGGCTGCCTGCCTTTCTTTTTTTTGTTAATTTCAGTTTTTTAGTGAGGTATAAAAAAAGCCCCCCCCCCAACGAGGAGGAGTCTCAGACAACATAGGCGACTTGCCGTCAGCACCCACGCCCGATTCATTGCGCAATCTTTCGCGCATTCTTACTCAACCACGAAAATAACGTTATTGGTTGATCCAGCTTGCCACTGCCGCGCCCTACGGGTGCTATCCTATCCAATGTGCATGTCCTAAGGCTGGAGTCTGGTTCAACCGGTGGGTGGCGTGCCGACGTCTCTACAAAAAATGCTTTTTTGCTCGCTGCCGCTATGGCGGATTGTTTCCCCTCTCAAATGACGAGTGCTATTAATAGGACAGAGGCAGCACGTCTTGGCAAACACACTTTCTGAATTACTGGACTCCTTAAAGCAACGTCGCCGGAATATCATTCTTGTTTACAATAGGGGGGGGTCCCCAACAAGGGGGTATCCCTATATAAGGCGGTATCCCTATATAAGGCGGTACCCCGATACAAGGCGGGAAAAATCGCTCGACGCGACTAGGGGCATTGCACTCATAACCTGGATTGAATAAGGCGGCTTCCCTCTACAAGGCGGTCGTATTGCTCCAATATCTGATGGCACACCCACCGGCCCCTTATTGGGGGACCCCTGCCTCCTTCGCAATGCTTTTCGTTTTATACCTTATCCGTGGGGTTGATAGTCGGTTTTCACTTTCGTTCTTCTCTAAATCAGTTTTGGGTGATGTACAGAGCTCCTTCCCAAAGCGAGGAGCCGAGTCATCCCAAGGTTGGAACCGGTCGCCCCGGTGGCGTATCAGGTTATCCTCGACCCTGGCATAATAGGTCAGTTTCGTGAGTTCGAATTCCCCCGAGTGCATACTCGTAAAAATTCGTGGGGACTCTTTCTTGTGCACAAATTGACTTGCGGAGGGCGCGCGAGCGTGAGATAGCAACACTCGACGAAAAAGTGACGAGCAGTGGGATTGCTGAACCCTATGCGCGATACGAAATGAAGTCAAGAACCGGGGGGGGAGAAGAGACGACACCTGTGACCACAGCTTGTCCAAAAGCTGGCAAGTAGATGTGTGTGAAGAAAAAAAAAGGAAAAAAAAAGGGTTGGGGTGCAGCAGATTCCAAGAATTTTCTGAGCTCCGGACATGACGACATCTGCCAACATCCCACGCCGAAACATGACTTCGAAGACACTCGTTCGCGGGATTCGACCAGGCTTTCTTCGCGCTACAGTCCTTAACCAAACAGATATTCGTAAAACTATCGTACAAAACCGATAGTGTCACACTCAACCCGGAGCTCAACCCGGAGCTCAACCAGTCAGAAGCGTTTTGGCTCAAAAAGAGCAGCCCCTACCCCGGTAAGTCGACGCGCGTTACAATAGAGGTGCGCGACATTTTTTCCGTGATTCCAGAATTTGGGAGTTTAAGACCTCTCCTTCTTAACCCAAAAACTGATTTGGAGAAAAATAAAACTGCTATGATCCCGGATGGAAAAAAAAAATCCCATGGCCTTAGGTAAACAACGAAAATCATGCCAAAAACTAAGGGGGCGTATTTTCCGACGATGTTGGGTTAAGGAGCCCCGTCATTCAGGAAAAAAAAAAAAATAGCCAAACAATTGCCAACAAAATGCTACGTCTATCGTAGCATGCGTCTGTCTCAGCACCCTCACAAAACGCAATCGAAGTAGTGCACCCTCTACGGTTGCTGTTAGTAGCATGTCTCTTACCGATCGAACTATTGGTAGCATGTATTCATCGATCATACCCTTAGCAGCATGTGTATCTATTGATCGGGCACATGGCGCACGCTAGAATAGAGGTTTCCGAGGCTCCTTGCTTGAGCGTGCCTCTACTCCGACCCAGACGCAAGACTTTTTACTGGGGAAAACCGAAAGTGCATCCGGATGGCCAACACCTCCATGGCCTAAAAACGAAACACATAACACCTCGGGAAACACAAATGGCACGTCCATTATACTTTAGTGGGCACCACTCAGCTCAGAAGGCACGTCACTCAGAAACATTTCGGTGAAAAAAAAATTCTATCCTGTAGCACGTGTCACATTAAGTGCCGATTGGGTATAACCGCCGAGGTAGCGGCTGTTATCGTGGGTCGCGTGCGCGACCATAACCACGTGCTGCGGAGATTGTACATTTGGTTAAAAGCGCGCGGCAACTGCCGGCACGACGACGAAGTCCAAACTGCCAACATTTCATGCGGTGCGGTCGCATTTCTTCATGGCATAATGACATTTCCAACATGTTACAAAGGTTCATCGCTGAAAGCGGTTACGCGACCAACCGCAAAGCTCGGGTTTTAGACAAGAGTCCAAAAATCTCAGGCCATTCCTGCCTAGGGGGAAAAACGCATTTCTTCCGCGTCGAACCGGTGAGCACACACGAAGGCCACTTCATCACTCGCTTACGTACAGCAGGTGCAAAATAACAAAGGTTACCTCACGAAGCACACCAAATCAAACCAAAGCAGCACACCAAATCAAACCAAAGCAAGACCAAAACAAGCCAAACGAAACGAAACGAAACAAAACGAAACGAAACGAAACGAAACGAAACCAAGCCAAACGAAACGAAACCATAACCAAACCAAACCAAACCAAACCATAACCAAACCAAACCAAACCAGAACCAAACCATAACCGAACCATAACCAAACCAAACCAAACCAAACCAAACCATACCAAACCAAACCAAACCATACCATACCAAACCGTACCAAACCAAACCAAACCGAACCAAAGCCAAAACAACTCCAGACGCAACCTCCTTTCTCACTTGTGTTGCGCGAATACAAGGCATTTGCAGCGCGGTAGCCGGGTCGCAGCCGTCATCTCCTGACTGCAAGGCGGGGGATTCGCGGGCATCGCCTGTTCTGTCTTTGGTGGGTTCGCGGATGAGCCGGCGGTGGGTACTCCCGGGTGTGCTTTGGATCCCCCAGTCCGACCTTCGCTGTTTCTTTCCGCCTCGTGGTTGTGTTGGGTGGGTCTTGCTCTGTTTGTGCGACGATCGCTTCTGCTGGTTGTTTTCCCTTCCTTGTCGCCCTCCTCACCATCGTCGCCATCGTCGTCGTCGTCGACATCTTCCTCTTCTTCCGTGAGATCGCTGTCGTCGATGCTACCATCGCTCTCCTCGTCACTGTTGTCGCTGCCATCGCTATCGGAAGCAACCTCATCGCCGAATATCCTCGATTGTCTTCGCCACGCGTGATCGCAAGTGGTGGTGGAGGAAGGAGCGAGTAGGCATTCGGAACAAACTTATATTTGTGCTGTGGTCAAAACAGGCTTGGATGGCGTTGTGGTCATTCTATATTGGATATACCACGGCCTGCGGAGTGGAGGTTGTGTGGGCAGCTACTTCTAGGCGGCGGGGAGACGGTTACAAGGTAACCGGCTCTACTGTTGCACATGTACGACCACGAAAATCCGGTCGCGGTTGCAGATTACCTACAGTAAAGCACGTCTCTACATCAACGCGTTTAGGTTCGCTCGTGTACAGCTGCTGCAGCCGTTTTGCTGCTGCAGCTGCTGCTTTGTCATTAGTGTTACGTACTGGAAAGAAACAGCAGTCGCCACACGTGCTCGTAGTGAAAGACCAAGCAACAAAAAATGAGATAGATATTCCCCCCTCAGTCGACTTTCGAGCTGCAACAACCAAAAGAGTCCGTCAACGAACAAATTGTCGTCGGCCCGCGCTTAGGAAGGCCGAAAGAGGCACTTGCCAACAGCAACGCGAGGTTGAACAATTTATTGTCATGTTCGCGCTTCTGGCCGCAGCGCGCGGTTGATGAAACAACGGCGGCACTTTTGAGCGCGTTCCTAATTTTTTAAGAGGAATGTGCCGACAACCTACTGCAGCGTTCTACAAGGCACGCCGTCAGGGACCGCAGAACATTCGGGTCGCACTACTCGCCTTGACCCTTAATTGGGCTCACATACAGCGACCAAAAAAGGGCGATTGCGGAATTTTCAAGCGTCTACGATTAGTAGTGTGAGCGAGCGGCGCGAGTAGGATTATGCCGCATCCGTCCTGTACGACCCTTCCTTGCATTGTTGTAGTTCGGACACCAATGCTTTATCATCCCCCAAAAAACAGCAGTGCCCGATGCTGTACGAATCATTTTTCATCGTCAATTTTTCCTTCTGAAGCCCCAACTCCACTGCAACGTGTTTCCGACTTAATTTCAAGCAGCTTGTCCCGAAAAATTGACCGCGGTTCAAAACGGGTTCATGCAACGAAATTTCCGAGGGAAAGCAGGAAAAATACCACGGGGTTTTCACGGGTCATGACCCGGCCCGCGGGTCGGATCAAGAGGTATTTCAAAAACCCGTGGGTCGAGTAGAGTCGAGTCAGGTCAGGAAGTGTTGGAAATCTCACCGGTCGAGTCGGGTTGGGTCAGGAGGATTTCAAGCATGATGGATCGGGCCGGGTCGGGTCACCCTGACACGATCCGACCCGCGAGAAGTGATCTGACCAGTGAAAAACCGGAAAATGCCATGTTAACACCAGGGGGATTGAGGGTTTTCTTCTAGACCCATGCGGAAAATTTGTCGTACCCTCAACGATCTCGAGCACAGGGGCGCCGACCGTAGGCGTCAGCAACATCCCCAAACGCTAGCGTGTTTAATTATACCTCTTGCCGATGCCTGCGTTCCACAGCAGCTCCCTAAGCGCCATAAGCTTGCCCGACAACCGCACATCTCGGCTAGCTTCTGGGCCCTTCAGCTCTCCCTCCGCTGCCGCTAGGGCGGGATGCACGCACAGCAGCTGTAGCTTCGATAGGCACGCCAACGCCTAAGCATAGGACACATTAAAAAAAATAGAACGAGCAGCAAGAAAGGACGAGCAGCAAAACAGTCAGGCATGAGTTACACGAAAACACGAACTCCAGGAGACGCTATACTGCAGTTAACGTGGAACGCATCGTCTCCCAAACAAGAAATCCAGGCTGGGTCAGTACGTAGGCGGGGAATAGAAACCGAGTTCTGAGCTCTTGAGTATATAAAGTATCCCACTCAATCCCACTCAACCTTCCACCGGAACGTGAAGAAACGGCAGCGAGCGGTAGCGGGGGGGGAAAAAAATAAACCCATCACCGCCCTACTACTGTGACAAGCAGACACATTACACCAACTCGCCTCTACTTCAGCCTATTATTATAGCTGCCGGTAGAAAGGTGGCGCAGCAAGATATTTGTAAACTGTCTTGATTTTGTTCGCGCCGGCGGTCGGCGGAAGACGATAGGGGTCCTTGTGCTTTGGCGCGGTCAAAAAAATAATTTCGCATTCGCTCGTAAAACTACGCGTCAACAGGTTTCCAACGCCTTTATCGTTAGCGCACACAGGTAAAACGTGCTTTCCCATCGGCCCTTCCTCACCTGTGCTCCAACCGATAGGCGCGGTGTTGCCTTTAACTCTGAAGCCGCACGCACCCCAACCCCTTCCTTGTTCACAGCAACACGATCGGCAGCCGCACCAGCACCCACGTTAGCGGCAGGAATCGTAGCGGCGGCGAGAGTGGCTTTGGTATCAGCCCCGCCAGTATCCTTCGTCTGGGCCACGGCAGCTTGAATCCTTGCCGTTTCTGCAGATTCTGCTTCCGCCACTGCCGCCAAAACGCGGCCTCCGTCACCTTTTTTATTGTTTTTTGCGTGTGGCCGACGAGGCATAGGAAAAAACGATAGATACCGTGTTTGCGATGAAGGCTGGTTCGCGGTAACCGTGCCAAAAGCCGAGCCCGGCGAATCTTGCACCCAACAACAACCCGAACGCCACGTTGCTGGTACCATACCGACCGCTACGAAACAGGGGAAAGTCGTGACACACTCAGATTAAAAAATAGCAGCAGTTTCGGCAAACATTTTGCCCCAAAACGTGTGCACTACGGCAGGAAATCGGCTTCGTCGATCATTTTTGCATCCAAAAATGAGTTTTTTCACAGCACTTCCACAGCACAGAAGGGAGCTCACGATCGGCTTCCTTCTTATCCCCCCTGAAAATTTGCAAGACCGCCCCAGCAGTTTGCACGACGGTACGAATTGATCCTGGCCAAACATGTATAAACTTTTGCTTTCTTCCCAAATAATTTTTTGGGAGAGGTACGGAGCGCTCCATACGTGGGGAGTCAGACGAAAACGGTGCTTGCACGCCTCTGCCGCAGAACGCACGTCATGCCTCTACTACGTCGTCCCAGCAGATGCATGGCACGGTGGCACGGCTGAACAAAAGTTTAGTGAGGCTCCCTCACTTCTTGTACCATTCTCTAAACCCCACCTCCAAAGAAAAACCATAACGTCTTTTAGAAGAAGAAAATGAAAACTACAGCCCGATCAACTGTGCACGACCTAGGTATACATCTAACATTTGAGTCCTCTCACAGCATTAACGGTTCAGGTTGCATTTTTGGGGTTACATTTTTTTTTTCTGATCGATCTGATCGGTTGAGCTCCTCCAAGTGCAGAACTATCCATCCGTTAGTCCGAATAGTTTTACGAGTACAATGGTTGTTTAAGGACCAGCGCATAGAAATGTCGGCCGGGTTTTCGCGAAAGATCTTCGAAGGCATGTCTCGGGTGAGATATCATATTGAGCTCATCATGTTGGGAGCTCAGCAAATTCTTAGAATCTGCTGCATCCGACTGATGCTACGATAGCCACCTCCCCCCAAAAAACTCCAGCGATTTCCTTCAACGAACGTTTCATGGCTGCTCGACACGAGGAAGGATGCTATTGATATGAAAAAACCATCTTCATATATTTTCTGGTTTGTGAAGGAAGGACTATCGAACCATGACCTCGGGGGGGGTGGTGGCAAGGGGCACCGTATTTTAGGAGATACGGCCGGGAGCTTGTTTCAAAACCGGCGATTTCGGAAAAAAGAAATGGGGAGGGTTACCGTAGAACGACTGACCTCTAGCGTGTGATGACTCACTATAATGAAGATGAACACGCTTGCTACCGTAGAGACGCACCTTTTTCCCTCTGAGGGCATTGGCTTGAGGAGCTCTATCTACACCTTTACCCAATAAAAAAAAGTTGAGGTTGAAAAAAAACGAAAGTGCAAAACCCGATGAACAACCCCATGCATGCCCCAGGGAAAAAAAAACGACAAGAAAAATAAAAAAAAAGAATGAAACTCCGACCACATAGGGTTAAGGAATCAAGGGTTTCACGAACGACATAAAAACCAAAAACTGCCACTCTCGTCGTGAGCAGGCGAAGCACAAAAGTTGAGAAAATACGAAAGTGCAAAACCCGACGAGCCCGCTCCATGCATGCCCTAGGAAAAAAAAAAAAACGAAAACAAAACAGCAAAGCAAGAACGACATTCGGACAATATTGGGTGAAGGAGTTCTGGGTTTCAGAAACTACTTAAGGCCGACGCGTGCAACCCCCACAGTAAGCAGGCGTCAAAAATGAAATGGTGTGCCAACGATTTCGGGTTACTCCGTCATTCGAGGAGGGAGCCTCGTTAGTCGGGAAGTGGCCCGGCCGAAATTTGCCACCTCTGTCGTAGCACATGCCAGCATGGAGACAGCGGTCGCTTTGATCCGGTTCTGGCCTCCTCGCCCCCCCCACGTTTTGTGCAGTCGCCGTTGGTTGGTTGGTTGGTTGGCTGGTTGATTTTGTTGATTGAATGATTGGTTGGTTGGTTGTTTTTTCTGGTTGATAGTTTGGTTGGTTGATTTGGCTGGTTGTTTGGTTATCACTACGAACGAAAAAACTACCCCAGTGAAACCTTCAAATAGACAGCAAGCAAAATCGTCGGGCTTCTCTCTCTGAACTGTTTCAGTGTTTGCTGTGACCGATTCATACCTCCTCGCTCCCACGTCTTGTGCAGTCGCCGTTGCTCGGGGGTGAGATCGCACACGATCTCGGTGATAATCTTGGGGGGGAGGTCGGCAAGAACCTCACGTTTTTCTCTTCGCAGGATGAACGGCAGCACCTGTTCAGTTTTATCCGAGGTCCGCGGCACGGGCGGTGGAATGAAGTGTGAAGCACCCAAGCATTGACGTCAAACGAGTAAAAAGGCACGTAGCACTGAGCCGTACAAACGCAATGAAGAGACGGAGATAAATAAGTCGTGCATCGTATCAAATGATGAACAGAAAAGAAAAAAAACATCGTCCGCGAAAGCTGTTGACATCCGCGCCTGTTTATGCAGTTTCTCGAGCTCCGCAAGCCCTTCTACCGTGGCTTTTCCATCTCCTTCGGACGATAGAGCCGCCCGCACCGGCCTCGCGACGTCGCGCTGAAAAGACCGGCGATCCCCAAGGTAACTGCAGAAAAGCAGAGAGCGACATAAAACAGTGAGTGGGCAGACGCGAGAGAAAGGAAATAGCAACAGAAAAACAGCGAGTGAGAGTGTGCGTGAGTGAGGGGGGTATGCCATGCTCACTGATGCATGAGTGCTTCGACCCACTTTCTCCTTGACCACGCGCGTGAGGAGGAGGGGGCGGTGATACAACGGTGATCACAACTGCCGTCTTGGCATTCCCGAACCTACCTCCGGGGCGATAACGCCACTCTTGCGCGCAAGGCATGTCGTAACATCACAACACGAAAGGAAGGCTGTACAGTCCGGCAGCTAGCTAGGCCGGGACTTGGACTCTACTGTAGTATGCTACTAACTCCTGGTGTCCATCACACCCACATGTCTATCGATCTATATTTTTGTCACAGCTGCTTCCGTCCTTCTCCACCAAAAGCAGCGGCAGCCGTACGATTTATGATCGAACGTGCCAGTTTCCATTCGCGCACGCCTTCAAGTGGCACCTTGACGCGGATAAAAATACATCACGGGCGACTCTTGGCGCGCCATGAAGACAGCACCACTGAAACAACATACTCTAGCCGATACGTCAACAGTTGCAAGGTCGCAACAGAACACCAACAGAGTAAACACTTCGTGACGACGGTAACACCACCCACCCTGGCATGCAAAACTGAAGTAACAAAATAACATACCGGTATGTAAACAATTACGAAAGTACGCAACGGCACACCATCAAAGGCAAACACCCCGCAACTGCGGATATACCACCGAAACAACATACCGGTGCGCAGATAGTGAAGAGCACCAATATCGTAAACACCTCGCGACGGTGGCTACATAACGACAATGAAGGGCCCCCAACAGTGCCAGTGTGTGCCATCCAGCCCAACATACCGGCACGATTCAGGTCGCCGGCACTAATGGGAAAGTGGTTCCTCCACAGAGCTTCGGCTGTGAAAGCGGTTTCACCGGCACCACAGCAAGCAGTAGCCCTATTCGACCGGCACTAACGAGAGCAGTGGCACTATTCGACCGGCACTATCGGGAGCCCCCCACCGTACCTACCCTGGCATGAGGAACTGGAAGAGTGACCACAGCTCGAGCACCGAATTCTGAATGGGCGTGCCGGTAAGTCCCACGCGATGTTGGGCCCTCAACTCTCTGGCGGCCCTAGCTGTGCGGGTGGTTGGGTTGCTCAAAAGGTGCGCTTCGTCCAGCACCAGGTATAGCCAAGCCTTCAAGAAGATGGGTTTGGTGTGTTCGCAATCCGTTATTTCCGCGGCAGGATCGAACACGTACGTAGCACAAGTGACAACAGAAAAGAGAAGAACGGGCGGCAGGGCGACGGATGGATGGTAAAAAAAGACGTACGCATGCGTACCAGTAGGCGTACTACCGATAGTTGAAGAACAAAAAAAATGTTGCGTAACGACATGCGCGTCGGCTAGTGCTATGGGGCGGGCATCAGATTTTCCGGCCAATTTTCTTCTGTCGGTGATTTAAATACCATTGGGCGAACGCGAGTTTCTAATTCTGACGGCGCAAAAAAAAGAAGGAACCCCCGTTCGAGCTGCCTGAAGTCTCCGCCGACCGCCAACTCGAACACGTTGACCACAGCAAGAAAAAAAATCGAACATCCTGCTGCGCGAGTTCCTAAGTAGCGGCAGCTATACAATATTCTTGGTTATCAGCATTCAACATTCGACAGCTGCGAGGAGCCGTTGGCGCGTGTACCAAGGGTATCCGCGACGGAGTGGGACACAGTAGGCAAAAATATCTATAGAGTATTGGTCCCTCTGTAGTGCTGGTATGTGTCAGCCGAAAAAGCTGGCACTACAGCGGAAACCGGCACTACTCCGCCTAATGTCGCTGCTGGTTGTTCCCATCTGTACCAAGCGATTTCACGGGCACTACAGCGGGCAACTGGCACTACTCAACCGGCATAATAGAGGAGCCTCTACTGTACCGCGTGCAGTACGCGGGTCCCTATGCGGCACGGCGCGCACCTCGTCGATATCGTCTTCCTCGGATGCACAGTGATACCGTCGATATCGCGTCGCACAACGACCCGTGTAGTTTGATGCACGGGTCGAAATCGAGATCTTGACAGCCTACAGTAGATCCTATAGCTTCGGTTATAAGATGTTATGCGAAAAAGGATCTGTACATGTAGAGTACATATCCAACCCTGGAAATGACGTGGTAGATCATGCAGATCGTACAGTTCCCACCGAGCAACACGAGCTAGACCAGTACAGATCGTCCTTCAAAGATGAACGTCATCAACCGAGAAGTCCTTCGCCTGTCCGACGTACGCAACATCAGGACTGTACGGACTGTGCTTCTCTCACCTGTCCCCCGAGAACTCCCGCGTCCGTCCGCAGAACGTTGTACGACGTCACTATCACGTTAGCGCACCCCACTGCCGCCGCACTCTCAGCCCCTGCGTCCACCCGCCCGACTCCTCCCACCCCTCGACCAGACTTCGGCACGAAACCTTTGCCCGCTTTCCCGGCACTCGTCCCAACGCCTGCGGACCCTGGGGTCTTGACATTGTCGGGCGCGAGGCCTAGCTGTTCTGCTAAGCGTCGGCGTGTCGCCACAGAGCCGGCGTAGGCTACGGGCCGGAGCAGGTCTTGCCCAAAGTAGCGCGAGCACTCGGCCTGGCGAGTTAGTTGGGCCAAAGATGAAAAACGACGACGGGGTCTGTACGAACGGTCGACACGGGGCGAGCAAATAAACGAAAAAAAAAGACAACCCGTAGACAACAGACAAAACCGCTGACACACACGAAAAAAAAACGCCACCATACACAGTTCAGATGCAGAGTCATCCCTCCATCCCCTTATAGTGCGACAGGGGTTGAAGTTCTTGGACCAAACCGTTTCTGACCGATCTGATCGGTTGACCTCCTCAAGCGTGTAACTATCGGTTAGCACGGTTTTACGAGTGCATTTTGTACGTCAGGACTAGCGCAATGCGTCGCGCGAACGAATGCCTTCGAAATCATGTTTCGGGTGGTGTATGGAGCTCATGTTAGGAGCACATGCATTTTCTGCTGCACCCTTAGCGTGGGATAGCTGCAAGAACGGTGGACGACAAGGCGACAACCTCAGCTCTACAGCGTTTCGTTCGCTTCGATTTTCTGTCGGGTTGCTATAATCGCACAGCAATGACGTGTCTCGCCTGCCAATGGTGAACCAGTGTGCCGGGGCAGACCACAAGCGAACGCCGGCCTGCCTCACACGAGCACGACAAAACACAAAACGACATTTCACAGTGGCAGACGAAGGAGCAGCAAAGGCATCGTCAGACGAGGCGCGAAGACAAACGTATGGGCGATAAAACAGGAGCCAAAACACAAAACGGTTATCCCCGCCGGAGACTGGTTTGTGATGGTTTTCATAGCGGGCGATCGGAGGCATTCAGCTATAGGGGTAACACTTTTCATGTATTTTCTCTTCTGAATGGGGGGACTCCTTAGACCGGTGACAATGGAAGGCCAAAAGTTTAAAATTCCCGAAGATCCCAGCCAAACTTTGCCCAAACGGTCGCCTATGGACCCACTTTGGTAGAATTATTTTTTGAAACTTTCCAGAATTCCGGAAAAAAACGATTTCTCGCGGCGATCTTGGCCAACATCGGCCTGAGAATTTCTCAAGCAGATCTTGGATTAGACGCGGCGCAGCTTCGTGTTCTCCACACACTTCGTTCGTCGAAATCAACGACAGCGTCGTGAACTCTGAACGTAGCGAGCTCGTTGGGGGCTCCGATCCCCCCTTTGGTATACATAGCTCAATCTACGGCCGGTGATTGGTGGCGGGCGCCGATCAGGCTTCTGTTAAAAACACATTTGGCGGCTAGTGAGTAGAAAACTGAGACAAAAATTCTCTATCGTCTCCCAACGGGCGAAAACTAGAATTTTGAGAGGATGTGACGGAAGACCACCGGACAACACAAGCAACCTCCCACGCCCTAGGGCATGGATCGAGATGAAACCTTCAGCGCTGTCACCTATACTCATGTGGCCTTGTCCGGAACGAAGAGTAGTGACCATGGCTTGTCTCTATTATCTCGAGATCAAAGGTCAATCGTGTTTGGTGGACAGAGTGTTGATCAAGGCTTGATGAAAAATAGACAAAATTGACCTGTCGGACCGCATGACCAAGAAAAGAGCCAGAAAAAAAAACATTCTAGTCATTTTTTCCCCCCATAGCGACGTTACCCGGAATCTTTCAGCAAGTAACACCCCCCAAATAAAGTTTGCAAACTTTTTGGCCAAACTATCGGCTTTCCATTGTCATCGGCCTTTACCCGGAATCGTCGGAAATTCATTCATTCTTTTTTTTTTTTTTTTATATGTTTGCATCCTCCGGCGGATGGGGAAAAATAAAGCTTTAGCAGCTCTCACCACACTTCCACGTATTTTCATACGCGTCGTGTGCCGATTTAACTCAGTTGCTTTCGCAGCCCAACGCTAGCTGGCGCACCCTTCGGGTCCCATTGTAGGTATAGCGTAAGCTGTCCCTATCAGTGGTCTTCTTGTTTCGCATTATTATTTTCAGGGCTTTTAACGGGTCGGGGCAATTCTCGCGGGTCAGGTCGGGCCAGGGTGTCAATTCTCGCAGGTCGGGTCGGGTCAGGGTGATCCGGCCCGGTCCGTGATATTCCAAACACCTCCCGAACCGCCCCGTCCCGACTCGCAAGATTTTGAAAAAACTTCCGGACCCGGCCTAAGGTTCGGATCACGACCAGTGAACGGCCCTCTGATAACTTTATGTCGTACACCAAAACCATGGACTTGAGCATCGGATTTCACTTCGTTTTTGCAAAAAAAAAAAGTTTTTGGGTGAATTATACTATTAATAGTACTAGTAGTATAGAGCTCCCCTCAATAGGTTAAGAGCCTCGGAAGGAAAAAAAAGGTCCATCTCTACTCTACCGTAGCATGTGTCACCGGTGGGAGGCGAGAGAAACTAAGCGTTCGGGTAGTTGATTTTACGTCGGCTGCTGTCCTTATGATTTTTTCATACCAGATAGATTTAGCACCTAGATGCGCACTTCGTATTGACAATATAAAAGGAGGAACAAGGCGATTTAATTTCAGAAGAGACGAGCGAGGAAATGAATGAATGGGCGACAAAACAAAAATGGTATTACCGATATATATATTGAGAGGCGAAGGGACAACAAGGAAACGTCCCAAGAGGCGAGCGAAGACAAACGCGCCCCCCAGGAAGTACGAACAGATGCCACAACGTTGTGTTTTCACTTACAAGTTGCCCCGGCCGTTGTGACTATGCTTCACGTGTTCGCCTCGCGCGCCGGGAACAAGACGGGGCCGGCTTTTCCTCAACAATTTGATAAAGAAAACACACACACGCACACACAACTGATTGATCTCGTCATTCATCGACCGACCAAAAACAAAAAACTCGATCCGCCACACTGGCCAAGCTGACGACGAAGAAATATCAAAGACAATGACACACCAACCAACCAACTAACTACCAATCAACTAACCTACCAATCTACCAACCAACCAACCAGCTAACCAACCAACCAACCCAACCAACCCAACCAACCAGCCAACCAACCAACCAGCCAACCAAACAACCCAACCATTCAACACACCAACCCACCAACCAGACAACCAGACAAGCAACCCTCACAACTCTCTTTGGGAGTTCAGAAGGAACACTCGTCAAATACAAAAAAACAGGTGACGATTACAGCACCAGTTGCACGAAGTACGCCAAGCTAAGAGGGTGGGGGTTGTGCCCGAACGGCAATGCAAGGGACTGGGGTGTTGGCGAGATACCAAATTTGTTAGCTAGGAAAACACATAATAACAAGAAAAAAATTGAACTCGACGAATGTTGAAAATTTCAAGGCCGCCCCAATGCACTAAAACTAGGTAATACATAAAAGAGAAGAGAAGGAAAACATTCTTCTAACCTCATATTAAGTAGGTTGGGTTGGGCCTGAGTTGTCACGTTTGTCGGTTTCAATGCTATTAATATAGCTTTTTCAAGCCCAGCCAAACTCGGTGTCTCGCAAACGCCCTACTGCAGCACACGGGCGCGGCGTGGTGATGCTTGTACTGCTGAACGCTCTTCCTATGTAGTAGCTTGATCAAGATCGCACTCGTCGTTTGTTTTGGTCGCTAAAAACATGCGTTTCCACAAGGATTTAACTTAACCCCTTCTTCCGAAAAAATAATGTCGATTAAAGCTAATGTCGATTAAAGCGAACGAAGAGAATTGACCGCACAAGTGCAGAACGAATCGGCGCGGGCCACGGCATGGCCCTCCTGCCGAGAAAAGAAGCAAGGCTGGCTGATAGCGCCCGGCCTTCATCGTTTTCGGCTGCTGAGATAGGGCATGTGTCCAACCTTACTGCAACGTACACTATCAGCTGCACGATACCCGCGCAGCAATACGATACTTGTACCGCTATACTATTAATACAAGAGCTTCCTAGACGGGTGACAGCACCTCTTTTTGCGCACTCCAGATCGCTATACCTGGGCCCCTCCAGCGTTCAAGTGGGGTACCCGGTTTAAGAGCCCCTTGGAACAGGTGGGTGTAAACGCTGGTATATCCGTGCCGCCCTTATACCAAATTGGCCATCATATAAGGTATTAGGATAGGAATCACAATAATGAACGTTGTGGAATAGGTCTCACAAGGCCTGACAAGCCGACTTGACCTCATAAACGTTGTGAAAGAGGTCTCACAAGGCCCGACAAGCCCATTTGACCGCTCTTGAGTTCGTTTCACTCCTTATGATCGGTCTTAAACCGAGTACCCCGCAATAGTGTAACCTGTGAATAGTCCTGTCCCTCGGACCAAAGCGTGACACGTTAATCAACAAATAGTAAAAAAAGCGGTGGGGGAGAAGCGGTCCCTCTGTAGAGCCGGTATGTGCACTGTAGAGGGGAATACAGAATCTATAGCGGCAACCGGCACTACTCCTCATACTGACACTACTGGTTATTCCCGTCTGCGTCAAGGGAGTTCACACGCAGTATACCGGGCAACCGGCACTATTAATACTACACCGGTGCTGTTGAGGTACCACTACTCTACGTTGCTCACCCGAATTGTGGTGGTGACACATGGCTACGGCCATCAGCGACTGGAGAGTCTTGCCGAGACCCATATCGTCTGCGAGGATGCCGTGCGCCCCGATGCGCCTAAACATTGACATCATCAGCGACACGTTCATGACGGAAACAGAAACAGAGCATACCATCAGCCGCGGATGTGGGGATTCAGTGAGCTGAAGGTTAATCAACCGCTACTTTTGCTTTGTTTTCTGAAGGAAATACATCACTTCGGAAGCTCTGCTTTAGTTGAGCACAAGCGGAGTCCCCCCCCCGAATAGCAGCGGACAACAGTAGCAACATTTATCCCTCTACACTCCGTCCCGCCCCGCAGGCAGAAGCATCTCAGTCAAGTCACCTCAGGAAGTCAAGCCAGGCGATACCCTCCCACTGGTAACGGCGGAGCACCACCCCTATCGCCGCCTGTTGAGCGAAGCCCTCGGGCAAAAGGCCGCGGTGAAGCCTGGGGAGAGGCTCACCCCGAACAAGGTGTCTAGCAATAAGCTTTGCCGCCAATGGTATCCCGTGGGACGCGCCAAGATGAAAATATACACATATGAGAAACGGGTGAAGGGATCAGAGGGACACACGCGAAGGAGGGAAGAAGGGAGGGAGGAAGGGAGGGAGGGAGGGAAGGAGATAAGCAAAGGTGTCGATGGTGACCATTGCGTTGTTCCCGAACGAGCGCTTTGCCGCGCAAGAAAAACCAACCAAACCCTACTGGCGGGCTTTCGCTCCACCCAATAATTTACGTACTTTGCCCTATTCCTACCATACTTTCCCGGTTCATGGCTACACGAGAGCAACAGTCCAGGCGTCCGAGTTCCCCGTCAACTTCCGCACGTCAAGTACTTGCCAGGTCAACTCTCATGCGCGGGCTCTTCTTCCCCAGATCACTCATGAGAAGACGTTAAACTACAGTACAACACGCAAGATAACCCAGGGAATTTCCAAGCTGACGTGTATCGACAAGGAGGAGGTACAAACGTCTAGCGATATGCGTCTAGAAATATCTCAATTAACTCATTCCACAGCCACCATTTATTTTTTGTTTTTCGTATGTGATCCGGCGTTAGTGTTGGGGGGAAAAAAATCGGTTCAAAAAAATGCAATCCTGGGGAGGCGTTATCTTGCGTGTTATTACGCTAACTCTCTTTTGCGCTCTCGCCAACGCACGCTATGACAGCCGGACGCACTTATGTTCCCCGAGGCGTTTTCGTCACTTACAGAGCTCTTATGCCTCCACCTAAAACTTTTTTTTTTCGAAAAAATACTAATATTTTGTTCCTCTACCAACAATCCCATGGCCTATTAACCCCCTTCCAAGCCTTCAGAGGGAAGCCTTGACGACGAAAGTTGACGATTACGGCGTCAGCAACTGCTAAAAAAAGTTAGCCATGCTATAAAAAACATGAGGGGTCCACAAACGACATCAACAATGCAGAGAGTCACTCGCAAGGGACGGGCGCAGGCAGCACGATCCTATCCTGCTCGTATTGCTGCGCGCTCACGCTACTGGTACACGCTCGAAAACATCGCAAGTTCGTCGAATTCTTGGTCACCACACACACAGTCCCCAAAAGGGCCGATAGTTATGTAACGAAAAATATTGCAAAAACACGAATGCTAGCACTTGTATCGGAACGACTGCTGTTGGGTGTAGCTCTTCAGTCCAAGAGCCCTAGTCAGGCCAGAAAAGGTTTTGTGAAATATGCTACCCCTATATAGGCACGCGTCCGCCCCGGTCTGGTATGCCTCGCAAGTATGTACCTCCCCGTCCCCCTCCACGGACCCCCCGGTGCCGCTTCTTTCCCCCTCGCCGTGCCCGCCGCTTTCCTCATCTTCGGCTAGAGCCACCGCCTTCACAAGTCGGTTGAACGTCCCGGCCAGCAAGTCCCGCACCTTTCGTGGGAGGCAGTGGCGGCGTCAACGGAGTAGTGTCATTATGGCGCAGGTGGGACATATACCGCACACTGGCGCGGTACGAGGGAGCGGCATCGAACAAGCATTCGGTACACCTGGTACTACGTCATTGAAAGAGCGGAGCCCGTCCCGCACCCGTGTTTTTCGGGGGGACAAAAGTGACTTTGAAATAGTGTGGGAAAATGATCGCACTTCTAAAAAAGGTCAACACGCTTTCGAAGTACAGTAGGGCCGGCTGCCCGTTATAGTGCCTGTGAAATCGCTTGGTATACGGGAACAACCAGCAGCGACAGAATGCGGATTAGTGTTGGTTGCCGCCATAGTGCCCGTATTTTCCAGCTGGCCCCGATACGGACGGGCAGAGCCGGTCGACGGGTGGTAATGCTTGTGCTTTAGGCTTTCAACTCCTTCAGAACTTGAAAAGCCCAATTTTTTCCTCCTCCTCCTCCTCCTCCTTCTCGTCGTCCTCCTCGTCCTCGCCCCCCCCCTCCACCCCACATCCTTTCACTTCCGCTCATTTTTGTTCCGAACAAGCTTTTTCACAAGTAGACAACGCCAGTACCCTAAAAAACAAAACACATTAATTCCAAGCGGTTCGTCCCCCCAAACGGGCGTGCTGTTCAAAGTAGGCTAAGGCCAGCTGAAAAGAGCAAAACCTACGGCCGAGTCCGTGCCACAACCCAAACCCAAATATTGGCATCGCAAGGACCTTTTCCGCCGGCTACCGCCTTCCAGCTTAACGGTAGTGCGGTTCACAGCCGCTCGTGCTTCGTCGAGCAAAATCGATGCCAACAACTCTTCTACAAGTCATACCGTTGTTACCTGAATTCTAGTTTACCTCTTCGTTGGTGTCCGTCATTCCCCTTAACGCCACCGGCAGTAGCCGCGTCGCGAACGGCACCACTCCTTTCCCCATCCCGTCCACCACCTCCCTCAGTACCAATCCAGGCCTCACTCCCCCCACGGCACTGATGCAAACGCTGCCGCCACCACCACCACCACCGTCACCACCGCCGCTACCGCCGCCGCTACCCTCCCCACTTCCACCGCTACCGGCGACGGATAAACCCGCCGCTAGTGCCGGCAACAACTCCGCGCGGAGACCCAACCACAAACCCTCAGGATAAAGCGCCGCCATTTCCTTGGCGATAAGCAACGCGGCATCCGCTTGCGCCTGTGACGCCGCCGCGGCACCTCCACCCTCCACAATAGAAGGAGGGTGTCCGTCATGCCCTGATTGTTGCTGGGTCCGAGAAATAATTTGACTTTCAGCCGAATCGGTGTCGGCCACAACGAACCGCGCGAGAGCCACAAGTCCTGCGGCAAGCGTGGTCTCAAGCAGAAGACTTTTAAGAGGCCCCGCTTGACCACCGACAGGGTTTCGCGCTGCCTGCACCAGCGCGCTCGTTACTCCGAGCGCCGCAGAGATCTCATTCGCCATTAGCTCGGCAGGCGACAGCTTGCGTTCAGACGCGGACAGCTTTCGCGTCCGGACCGCTGCCGGCGGTGCCGCCGCTGCAGACGCCGCGAAAACAGGTTTACTGCCGCCTACATTAGCGGTAGCAGCGTATCGCACGAGAGGGTCGAGAGTCTGTTCCAACCACCCCCCCATTGCCCCTCTTCTCCTTGCCAACACCTCTCGTTTTTTGTCACTGTCGTCTCCGGTCAAGACGTGTTCCTCGCGCGGCCCGTCACCGCACCCGCTGGCACCGCCGCTACTGGAAACGGCTAGCGCACCAGGAGACGAGCTCGCCCCGAGGGGGGCATGCGCTGGTGTCATCCCATTCGGCGCGAGTGCCACTTCACACGGCGCGGGTGTCATTCCACACGGCACGAGGACGACCGCATGCCGCAACGTCTCCGTGGCGCCGCTACAGGATATCGCCGCCGCAGAGGCCACTTCGTCAGACGAAGGTCCGGTAGCCCCAAATGCTTTACTCGCTAACGCGGCGAGGCCGAAAAGAACCATCGCTCCCGCATCCTGACGTTCGGGACGTGCTCCGTCGCTGAGGAGGTCCGCAGCTAAATGCGCCAACCGATGCGCGCTGCGGATCCCCAGAGGTGTTGTGGTCGATATTTTTAGAGGGAAGTACACGAAAGAGTGTCAGCGGCACGACAGCAGCAGTCAGGAAACTTCCAAAGGGAAGCACACGGCAAAATATAATGTCAGCGGCATGATAACGGCAGTGAAGAAAAACCACGACACAGACCTTGAGCTGCAGCGCCGCAACGATGTGGCTATGATGCCTCCAGAGGTGCGAATGGCGCAAGGTGCCGGGGAGGAGTGTGTCTAGAACATGACGGGGAGCGCGAATACTACTGTACAACAACTATAGAATGAACAGACATTGCCAGGTATCAGGCAGCTGACTGCACACGTCGGCGGCTGATGTCTGATTAAAAAAAAAACATCCGAGGAATAGAATCAAACGCTCCAGGAGATCCAAGACCGTACCTATACAGCACGACGACAAAAAAACAGTATCTGTTCGGAGCACAGGACGTATTGACCCTCCGTTCGGCTCAGGCTCTGAAAGCATGCTACCGTACGGGGTGCAACCCGATGATCAATCCCATGAACTAGGCATACAACAATACCAGGTGTGTTGTAAAACACGTCCGGTATTTCAACGACCTTAGGTGGTTTCCTGAGCTAAGGAGGGTGCCCAATCGAGTCAGAAACGTGTTTTGGTCAAAACCTACGTGCTAACTTTATCACAGCTCGCGTCTCCAACATCATAGGCGCGCTGTTACCTGCGCTGGCGACGCTGCGCGTCCGGCTCCTTCTTCACCCCGGCCACAAGGGGTCGCAAAACCGGGTTGAGCTCCGACATGAGGGGACGGGTGACAGCATAACTCGACGCAGCTGCCGCTGCTATTCGCTTCGATAGGATAGCCTGGCGCGGCCATAAACACGCCGACCGGTACCAGGCAGAGTGAGGCAAGGTGTTCGCATGAGCACGCGACGGCAGAGAGGGGGAGGGAGGTCGACGACGCAAAAAATGGAGTCGATCCTCTATCCCCTCTACAAACTGGAAACCCGTGTTTGGGGAATACTTGAAGTTAGTGTGGGGAGGGGTTTTGGGCTCTACAGGGTACTCATGTTGTTGGAGACAAACTACGTAAACTATCGTGGGGGAAAAAATGGCCCTCCTTCAAGGGTTAAAACATGAAATGCTATTATAACCGTGGAGGTACGGGGGGGTGGGTCTAACCCAGGCAAAGCGGGGTGCGTAACAGCGTACCACGATGGCACGAGACACAACTAACACGACCTCGATGCAACGAAAGCTTTTTCCTAATGAGTCAGCAGGAAAAGTTGGGGTATGGGGATACGCGGCTGCTAGAGCTACGTAACCTGCTCGTATTCAACGATTTATTCCGCCAAAAACAAGCACCCCGCTCTACCCGCGTATAAATATACACAAGCCGAAAAAAAAACATGTTGTGCTCGGTCCCCGTACCCTCGCCGTACAATGCCACCTTCAAGCCACCGGCGACAGCAAGCAACCGACAGCGCGGTATCAACCGCACTAATCGACGCTGACACACATACATGTCACCTACGTACGCCGATTTCTGGATTTCGTTTTTATTTGTATTTAAAGCGCGACTTGCTTCGGTCATGCTAGTTAGTTTGGTTTGTATCCCCCCCCCCTGTGGTATGCTTCGACTCCATTCGGAGTGACCATGCACTAGAATAAGGCGACGAGCAAAAAAAAGTGAGAACAGCCGCAACAACACCAAGACACACAAACCTGTTGCGCCTGAATGCGGCCGTGAAAGTGCCTCGTGCGTCCCGTCCAAACCGCCTCCCTCTGCTGTCGCGTGGCGCCCCTGTCAAGGGGTGTCATCGTCTCCCCGAAAGCTGCTGCCAGTGCCTGAAACGTTCTCTCCACGCTCGCCGCGCCGTGAGGAACATGCGTCGTTGAAGTAGCCGACATAGAGGCAGAAGCGCGCCGAGCAGCAGCGGCCTTGGTCGCCGTCCTTGTGCGCTTCGCTGCCTTCTGTTGCGCACCTGTGGGTAACGCTCGACCACCTCGGCTTGCTTCACCGCCGGTGGCGGTGGTGGTGGCGGCGGCGGCGGCGGCGGCGGCAGCGACAGGTGGTGGTTCTTCTTCGAGCCCGCCGGCTGCGGAAGGCTCAGCAGCCTATTCTCCGTGTGGCGCGCAAGGAGCGGGGGCAGGCGGTCAAAGTTGGGCAAGTTTGGCGAATCAAACGGTTGCGCGAAAGAAACCGCTCCCGTAGTGCACTATGCGGTATTCGTGTACTGTTGTACTGGTGGACAACAGCCGGCCTGAGCGGGGCAGGCAGAGATAGTGAGCCATGCTGCCTTTTTCTTGCTTTCTTTCTATACCAGGTACTCTTTTGCTCCTAGGATTCGTGCGTCATCTTGATTTCATTGGCGGTATGTCGGTGCCTCCGGTTTCAGTTGCAAGTCTTGAAGCGTATGTACCAGTATGGGCCTGGTATGCACGTGCACTGAGTTCCGATTTCACTTTTTTCGGCTGATCTACGACTCGCTTCAGCTGTGATTCGTGTATTTTACCACTTTTGGTAATGTTTCGTTTTTGTTGGCTTCAGGTATTCTTCAACTCCAGAGTGACTGGAGCTTGTCTTGTGACTTCGGACCAGGCCATGACGATGATCAGGCAATGCGAGGACAACATTGGACGGGGTTGTCCAATTTTCCTCAAGTCTCCAAACATGAGGAGCTTTAGTACGGTACACGGCAGAAGCTGCTGCTACCTGCTACGCACTGATATAGCCAGTGCAGGACAATACGTCCAATCGGTTTTTCTGTACTAACTCTTGCACTACAACGAAAAAAAATATGAGACGACCACAGCGGAGAAAAAAAAAGTGACGCCAAACACACCTGCAAAAGGGTCCGAATAACGCCGCTACACGCAGTTGTGACGGCCTTGTCGACGCCTTCCAACTCGTTGAAAACCTTTTTCCCGGAAGCGTCGTCCTTTGGCGCCGCCAGGGCGTCTTCCATCGCCACCAAGGCAGTCTTCTCTGCCTCGCCGACAACTTCATTGACGCTGCATGTCACCACGGTTCAAAACAAACGAGAAAAAATCGAGAACATATAAGAGCAAGAATCACCTCGGAGGTGGTCGTACCAGGTGCTCGCACGTGTGACATGGCTAGTCGTGTGTCACTATCTTTGCGCCAATTGTATCATGCAAGAGGTACCTTGGTCCCGCAAAACATTGTGAAAAGGTATGTCGTCACCCGTCGACACATTCAACTATGAACAACTGAGATATCACACCACTGACTGAGGTGGAGCCTGTTTCCAATCACGTAGTACCGTTTCGCCATTCTTTGTCCCTGCCATCGCGTCTACAGCAGAGGCTCTATATATCTCACGATAAACGATAGTCAAGCGAGCTAAAAAGAAACGGGGCAAAATCTCTTATCCATCCACCTACCCATCCGCTTCCCGTTGTAATAATACGTTATCAGTTGCCGAGAACAACGCTATAAATCGCCCGCTGAACACGAACTCCTTCCCGTGCCCGCCCCCTCGTGCCCTACTCGGCCTTCCAAAACGCCCATAATTATGTTTTTTTTAGTAGCCCGCTCCGCTGTCATGTTTGTCAGGCCGACAAATACATTTGTTTTAGTCCGCTATATAACATCATTTGTCCAGTACTTTGTGACAGACACGGACATTGTTTCTGGGTGTGTACAAGTGTGCGCTTCTGTCTTGTATGTGTCAGCGAAGTGTGTGCTGTCATGGGCCATAGGCATGCATATCGATGAAGAAAAGCGGTGGATTTGTTTGTCACAAACAACCGCTGAACCTCCCAGCTACAAAACCAGCCACAGTTTAGTACGTATACAGCAGTACAGCAGCAGTAGAGCCGTAGCAGTACAACCGCAACCGTGCTCCAAGCTCTCGCCTTTGCGCCAGTCACGGTGTACGTGTGTGTTGTTGGTGCACAGCAGCAGGAGGAGATCGAACCACCACAACACGACAACCTTTTCACGTCCAATGCAACAATACAACACACATCGTCGGACCTCATACCAGGTATACGAAGCACACAGCAGCAGCAAAAAAAACGCAGACCATAGACTACATATCATAGTCAAGGCTGCGTTCCCTCTTTTCGACTTGCGACGCTCTAGGGACAACAAGTCAACCCCATCCTGAGGGGCAACATTGTAAAAGTATTATCATTCACAATTCATTTTAATTTATATACTGTTGGTTTTGGGAGATTCGGTGGTCGGGCGGGGTACATACAAAACATGGAAAAAAAACGGGCACACGGGTGTGGAAAAGGAGCCCCCTATTGGTTTGGCGCCGTTGTAAATTAGAAACTTGAATATATATATATATATCGTATGGCAGGACTTACCCCGGACTCGCCGGCCCGTCTTCATCCCTTCCTGCCTTGCTGCCGCCGGCAAACGCCTCCATCAACACAAACGCAAGTTCGCGCTCCCACGCCCACCCAGACCCCGCCCGCCTTGCCGCCTCAGACATAACCACCTCGCGTGCCACTACCGCCGCTTCCCCGCCCGCATCCCCGCTCACAGAAACGCCACCTTTTCCTCCGCGGCATCGACGCCCTAGTCGCGATCGTGACACCCCTCTTACCTTGGTGCCACCGGGGTCTGTGGCAGCAACAGCAGCGGCGGCAAAACCTCCCCTGGTATTACCCACCACCCCGGCTACCCGTACAAGCTCCGATAGCGCCTCTGCTGCCGCCAGTCGCGCCGAAAACGTTGCCGATGCCCCTCGACCCTCCCACACTCGCGCGTCACTATGCTGCAGCGCGGGAGAAAGGGGCATAGCGGCGTCAACGCTAACGTCAACGCCGACGTTAGCGTCGGCGGAGGAGGCGTTTGCGGGGAGGTGGGCGGCCTGTCCGCGCGCACGCTTCCGCGCGCGGGCGCCAATCTTCGATGATGGTGGCGGATTGGGACCGGTACCCTCGGCAACGGCGGCGGCGGCGACTGGAGCTTCTAACGCGGCGGGCACCCGAGAGGCGGGTGTGAAGAGGACTTCGAGGCAAGCGTTCGCTAGGGCCACGCGAAATGTACCGTGGGCATCGGTGCTGGGGTGGCGGACGTTGGCGGAGGAGCGCCGAAACGCGGGGAAGGGGGGCGATGTGGCGGCGAGCGGTGAGGGGTGGCGGTGGAGTCAAGGGCAGTACATCCAGTATGTCAACACGTCAGTTTTACCTATTAAATGTTTCGGCACGTGCTGCTGGTTAGGACTCTTACTACGGCATTTTTTTCTACTCTAGTTTTAAATAAAAACGTGGGGAGAGCTCTAAAAGGGTTGAATACCTTGTAGTGATGTCTGGCAATGAAACATACCAGGGCTTGGAAAGACTCGTTCGCAATCGGACGGTTTTGATAAATGCGAAACGCATAACTCTGTGAGTCACTGAAACCGTCAGAGTGGCTCACCAACATGAGAGTTATATCCACGACGGTAACTACAACGAACACGACGGTAACTACAACGACCGGGAAGCAACGTATTGGTTGTCCGCACTCTTGCTCTCAAGTGCGTATAATATGTCCACAGAAGTGCCGACTACGCTGCATGGCCTTCAGGGGTAAAAGTAGCAAAAACGCATCTGGGGGTTTTAACCGCACTACAGCAAACACATGCAGGCTGGTTCAAGTTAAAAGGCGGAAAATTTCCCAGCGCACGTCCACGCCGATTCTGTGATTCAATCCGCGAAATTTCCACGTCTTTTATGTGCCGTTGCGAAGACCTCACAAGAGGCGATTTTTTTTGTGCTTTATTTTTCGTCATTCAAGATTTTTTGGAAAGTTTTGACCACCTTTCACCTTACATGTTCGGCACAAACACAACAAAAAACACACCCGGAGGCCAGGCCTCGGAATGGACATGTAGAAAACATGTGCAAAACGTCAGGGTCTACAACAAAAGGCGTGGACACTTGGACTTTTGTGCGTAAAAACGAGTAAGATAGGTTGTTTCCTTTAAACGACTTGGTTCTCGTAGTGCAGGACCCGTTTGTTCGCTATATTCTGCTTAGTATTGAACATACTCAGGTCAGATCTTCGAATTTTGCGCGAACAATTCTCCAGACATGCTTTGGAGTACCTCCAACCGGTTCGTGCAAAACGCGGCGTAAGTTTTCGTTCACCCCCGCTTGGAAAAAGCCTGAACAGTATTGAAAAATTTGAAGGCCTGTCATTGGTCGATACGAATTTCGTTCCTCGAGACGGCCCGAGGCCGTTTAAAAAAAAAAAATAGTCACGTCACCTTCTTCCACTGGCCATGGGGATCAGTATGATATCAAATATTCTTTCACACTTTGCCTAGATATTGCGTACGGCGTTCGGGGGGAAGAGAATTTCCGCTTTTTTACTTGAACCCGCCTGTACGGGCATCCTGCCGCACTTAAAGCAACGATCATGGGAATCTTATCGCACCGTATAAATACCCATAGGGATCTTACCGTACTGCACAGGATTGTTACCCCACAGTGGCAAGCTCTATATGGGAATCTTACGGCCCTATACGGGAACACTACTGCACTATATGGGAACCTTACCGCACTAGGCCTTTGAGCAGTTCCCTCCACAGTCTCGCACAGTGCTCTCTGACGCCGTCGTCCCCTTCGCAGAGCAAGGCCCCGAAGCAGCGCTTCAGCAAAACATCGCACCTCCTGGCGGTCATCTCCCGCTTTGCATCACCTGCCACCTCTGTTGCCTGCGCTTTCGCCGCTTTACAGGTAGCTCTTGAAGTACAGAAAGACAACAAGATTGACACAATCAGAAACTCATCTATCATACGATACAACGACAAAAAACAATACACCCGTACTAAGTCAAGACATTAGTTACTAAATTTCCACGGTCGGGAGAGACAATACAGCACGGAACCAAGAACCGTATAAATAGCAAAAGACCGAGCTTTTTACAGAACCGCAGTTGGCAAGTTAGAACCGCGTAGAACCACACCCCAGTTGCACGAATCCCTGAGAAATAAATAGCAAAGGGTGGTGGTGGTGGCGGCGCCGGCACCGGCGGCGGCAACATCTAGTACAAACTTAGCGATGGCACGAGAGCAGGCGTATGGAAGGCAAGGGATTTGAGCGACCAGGGAGGGCGCCAAGGGAGGGGCGTGATTGAGCGTGACTCCTTCGGGACTTCAGAGAGGGGAAACAATGTCTGAATGGTGGTATGCCGATTTCAGCATCATCGACCGTACGAAGTAGCCCGAGTTATTGGGGTGGGAGGGATGTCCGAAACTGCAATGGAAGGAGCTGTAGCACGTGCGTACAGCCTTGTGGTACTTGTATATTGTGATGCTACACGCCTTTCCTAGATGCTGGATAAAATCGCATTATCTAACGTTGGTCGATATCGATAGACCCCTTAAGGGTTATAACCACCGCAGGGTTAACCACCATCCGCGTTCCGGGACAGTGCCAACGCGCGCCGAGCGGGAGCCGGGCGGGGGCAGTGTGGATGTTACGCTGCTCTCGGCAACACCCTGTCAGCTTTACACCAACGAGTTGATTGGTTTTGATGCAGAAATGACAAAATGGCGCACTACCTCCACCAATGGGGGGGGGGGGGGGGCGTTTACGTCCGGCCTAACGAGCGCAGCAACAAGAACACGAGTCAGCTGATTCGGCAAAGCCGCGAGGTAATCAGGAGATAATTTCAGGCAAACAAAGGATTACGACTCCGGGAACGCCGCGGACTACTAGCAGCAGCGACGATCAAGATGAAGCAACACAAGACAGCACGAACAAGAAAGCGAACGTGGCTGAGACAAGGACAACGGCTGACGGTTACTAACATAGGGAGGGTGGATTCGCAGGCAAGCGATGTGTGCTCGGCGAGCTTGAAAATAAAAGGGAAGAACGACCACGCCCCGATCACGAGGACAGGACAGAGAGACAAGCCATGAAGACGGTGAGACAGATGAACGGACGGGCTTACCCGACCAATGCCCATGCCGGGATTGCACTAAACCAACACAAAACAGCCGGAATGAAAAAAAGCAAAAGCGTCTGAGACAAGGACAGCGTTTGGCGTGTTACAAAAGTAGCGCGGGAAGAGGAAGGGAAGGACGATCACGCCCCGATCACGACGACAAAGCAGAGAGACAAACCTATTCGACGACATCCTTCATCTCACAGCTGACGTGAATTTTCAATGCTAACGGTGGTGGTTGCACGTGGGGCGGGGCCGCACCCCGGCAAAGAAACCGCACAAAAAGGCGGTCAGAAGCGGGAGAAACCCGCAGAATAAAACAAGTGTCAATGGCGCCTGAGGACTATCGTAGGTATACGTATAGAAACGGTGAGACGGCCGGACCGACGGTCGGACGGACGCACGGACGGACGGCCGGACGGACGGCCGGACGGACTGACTCACCCGATCATGCCCGTCGTCAGCGCTAGCAGTGAGCGCACCGCGCAGGCCCGCACGCGCGCGCGACCATCCTCCCACAGCTGAACGAGGCGTTTGAGGCGGCTCTCGCTTGATAGGGGATCGGTAGATCCACACCCCTGACCTACATCCTCACAGCAAGTTTCCAGGAGGTTCGCGAGGTCCTAAACGTCGGGGCACAGCAATTGGCGAGCAATACACAGGTCGGGCGATCGTAGTATCACACGCAGCTTGCAAGGGTGAGTTTCGACGAATTTCCTCGACCTCACAGCTGGGTAAATTTCTTACAAAAGGGGGTGTGGTACTGCGAGTTCGATTGTCGTTGGGCTGGGGTTATTGAGCAAGGAGGAACGCCCCGTACTTTCTCTGTGCAATGGTATCGTGGGCACAGTAAGCATGGTTTCTTCGCGACGCTTTCCTTCGACCAAAATCTGCCCAGGGGAGTAGATTGTTTCGGCCAGGTGTACCCTAGCAAAAACGTACGAGGGCGGCCACGGCTTATAGGCAATATACCGCGTGCAACAGGTTTGACATCGAGCTTCCGCCGAATCAAGAGAGCCCACGACAGGGCGAGGACACGCCCGATGACTGCCTGTACTCGGGAGACGTGCGAGGTGGCGCAGGTGATGCCCAACTAGCCGAGCGCGTTACTTCGGTACGCTATAAACTGTGTCGCTGAAGACTCGCACGTGCAGGTGGGATCCGACGAGCTGAGCGGATTACTTCGGCACACGACATGCGGTGTCGGGGAAGAAGCGCACGCGCAAGTGTTAGTCCCCCGCGCCTGTCTTTCTTGCCGGCGAACCGGCATGCCGTGGGGCCTTTTGGTCCGCCGCACATCGCCGCGGCGAAGCAACCACCGCCGCAGCGACGCAACCACCGCCGCTAGCGCAGCTCTGCTACGTGTGGCATCCACCACAGCATCAACAAGCACTGCGATATCGCAATCATATCGTAAGGCCGGCGGCAGCCCTCGTTCCGACGCACCCCTAAGGAGCGCTGGAAACCACAGCCAGCTGGCCGCAAACTCCCGGCTGCGTCGAACGCGTCTCGATTGCTGGCCGTGCGCCAAACGCGTAGAGGCGATTGCCAGGCCATGACGTTTTCCGCGAGCAACAACACAGGACCTTTTTGCACCCAAGGCACATCTCACGCTCCACCAACGGTACACGCACCTCAACGCATGCTGATTCTAGATCCAGCCCTTCCAGCGCCTCCCAAACCAAGTCAAACACCTCTCCCCCATCGATGCCGCTGCCGCTGTCGTTGCTACCACCGCCGCTGCCACCACTACCGCTGTCGGCACCGCTTGCGCTCCCGGCATCGCTACCACCCACACTCTTCCGCGGCCGCTGAATCGCGTGCACTAGGATTTTTTCACTGTCGTAATCGTTCGAGCGGGCTTCTTGCAAGAGAAAGCGGCGCATGACCAAGCGGACAGCCCTCGCCGCGGCGGCACGAACGTCTTCGGCGGGGTCCCGCAGACCACGGGGGGCCGCGCGACGAACAAGGTCGCGCAAAAACGCCGATGCCTCTAGTGGAACTGCCGGCCGATAAAAGACTAGAGGGGGGGACAAGGTAGGGTGGGGGCGATGGTAGCGGGGGGGAGGGGGGGCGGGGGGGGGGGAAGTCAGCTCTTCAACGCTGGTGAAAGTGCCGAAATAGCAGCAATCCAGCAGCACGAACGGCGGATACGCGGTCGCCGATGGGTGACGTCGCGCGCACGGTGGCGGGTCGGTCGTCGACCGGCGGATAAAGCATACATGGTATGTGCACCATCTGGACGCAACGAAGGACCAACCCGACAACCCCACAAAAAAGTGGGCACACTAATCCCCTGACCCCCCGTTGTTGTTTCCCCTTTCCAACCCCTCCCGAGATTTGATATTATAAGGTTAGGGATTCGTCTAAATTAGTGTTTTGTTTTTGGTCAGAAGATCTAACTGGAACATACCATTTACAATTTACAAGTTTTCAAGTCTTTCGAAAATATCTTCCACTACCGCGGTCGCACGGCTGCCTAGACCCACCTCCTCTGCCACCGCCATCGCCGCCGTTGTCATCTCCCCTGACCGCCACAGCGCAAAGGGACTCCAGGCCGCAGTACCCGCCGTGTCGCGCCTGCCACTCCTCCGCTGTCGTCAGCTCTAGAAGGAGCTCGCCGGCCTGACGAAGTCTGTTGGCGTCGAGCTGGAGCGCCGCCACAGCAAGCAACTGAGCGGCCGTCTCTCGTACAGGGGCCACCATTCTGACGGGAAGGAGCGGGGCAGAGACGGGCGCGGCGGGGAGGGAAACATAAAAAAATCAAACTCAAAATCAGCATCGATCGATCGTGTTCACGGGCGAGCTTTTGGCGCTTTGTTTCAGCGAATAAGTACATACCTGGTAGCTCTACTTACAGCATGTATATTCATACGGTTGCTGCTGCAGGCAGAGAACGAGCTCGGGGGTCAAACGAACAAGGGGTGTACCGAAGAGTGGGACACGTTTTGGTGTTGACCGATTTTGATGCTTTGCAAAAATATTTTCCGTCTATGTGTCTCCAGTCGCGTTGGGCCTAAAGAACTTGCAGCACATACATATAAAAATATATGCATGTAGACTACAGGCTTTACCTTCGGAGGTAAAGCTAAAGGAGCCCCAAGAGTAGGTAGTACACATGGTGCGTGTAAACGGTGTACCTAGAAAGCTAGCCCACAACTAGCAGTCCAAACGTTGGGGGTGACGCAAGAAATAAGGGCGTTTGGGCCCTCCATACCCAGTTCCTCAGCAGTAGCAGAGCAGCAACACTGCAGCAGCAGCAGCAGCACGAAGATAGACAGATGTGAACGCCGAATCTACAAAAACTCAAAAGCTGTGTAGCCTAAAGCTAAAAAATATATAATTACGAGGTACAGATAGGAATCGCACATACCTGGTAGCCACCGGGCAAAAACAAACAACATATCTACATCTATGCGACCTAAAGCCCCCCTCACCCCCCCCCCCCTCCCCCACAAGAAGGATTTATAGTGTCCACGCACGAATTGAGCTGCCCCACCTGTCCCTTCCCCCCGCCCCCCCTCCCGCCCCCCTTTTGATCAAAATCAGACCCCCACGTCCTTAAAAACTCCGCCCTCCCCTCGCCGGTTATTCGAACAGGATTCACTTGATAAACTGATGCATTTCCTTCCACAGCTGTCAGATTTTGTCCCCCTCAGAAACGGGTTTTATAGTTTCCGCGCACAGACTGCCTAACATCACCCTGTTGACCCTGATAGCTACACTGTAGTTACAAGGGGAGTCGCCGACCCATATCCTTAATGAGGACACACAACCCGTAATACGCGCGATCGGAGTATCACACACAGCTTGCAAAGAAGAGTTTCGACAAAATATTCGATCTCACAGCTGGAGTGTATTTTAATTTTTATAATATATATACTAAAAAACTATTGGAAGCTAACGAAAAGGGCATTATTCACATGGCACGTAAGCGGGCAACCAACACCGGCTAGCCCGAACGAGTTTATATATTTTTTAATATTACCCAATTGCGAAACAGGAGCACCCTTACCTTCCGCTGTAGTCGCCGAAACGGTCGAGGGCCAGCACGCATACGCACCGCGCGACCGCGTCTTCCGCCCACGCGGCCATTCTGAAAAGAGGCAGACAGAAAACGGCCACAATGAACGCCAAGGCACAAATGGGGGGGGGCGGGGACGGGATGACGCCTACGAGAGCAGTGCAGGCACAATCACAGTTGCCAGCTACGAATACATCATCTCTCAACCTGCAGCTCGCCTCTGCCCACGCTGCCATTCTGAAAAGAACGCAAAATCAAAACGCGGCCGCACCAAGCGCCAATGCACAAATGGGAATTATTATAGCGCACAAAAGAAAAATTGAGTGTCGACCATTCCATCGGTCACCTCACAACCGACGTACCAAAATTTGATAATGAAAAAAAATGGATAATATTTTCGAAAAAGTCACGAGAAATATAGAGCACGCAAGGCCAACGTATGCCGCAGCTTGCAAAACTGGAGTATCGACCGCTCAACCGGCCCAACTCACAGCTGACGCATTTGAAAGCAAAACTCTTCTTCGAAATGTCAGTTCTGTTCAAAACCGGCGAATTGAATACTTGTACGATAGTGATCGATCCTACGGATAGATGGACATTTAGGATCGAAGGAAAGCAGGACAAATGGCGATCGCTCTCGAGGGCTGCAAGCTTCTCACGTGCATACACCCGAGAGTATGATAGAGCACAAGGGCTGAACGACACTTCTCCTGCCGATTGGCAGGTCTACGGTAGAAGCTAGTCTACTGCTATGGTCTATTTCGAAGGCTACACAGCAGACCATTGCATTTAGGGGGGGGGGGGCGGGATGATGCCTACGACAGCATTTCAGGCACACAACCGCCAATACCAGCTACGAAAGTACAACATCTCTCCATCTGCAGCTTAAAGGTCAAATGTCAAATCTCAACTTGAATTTGTCGTCCGCGACAGTGTTTACCCCCTGTCCGCCGCACACGGCCCTGCCTCCTTTTTCTTGGACACCTCAATGGACAGTTCTCTCGTATCGTCTCGGGGGGCACGGGAGACGGAAAACATATTCTACGACCAACTTTTCACAGCCACATGCAATTTCATGACAATCATGACAAGCCCCCCCCGTCCCCGCTACCGCTACCTCGAGCTCTTCGTCCTTCGTCTGGTCACGGTGAAACTTTCCCCAGAAACTGCTTCCGGTTAGTGGCTAAAAGCGCGAAAGACGCCCCCCCGCCCTCCGCCACGCCCCCCTTAGTGCAAGCAATGCCTACTTCGTCGGTGAAAACCCGACGTGCCCCATCCCGATACAGCAGGGATGCGAGGGTCTACAGTATTAAGGACTACGGCCACGCAATGATAAGATTACACCCTCGCCCGGGCCCCCCACCCCCCTCCCCTCCCCCGCGGAACACCCAACCACGGAGAAAAAATCTGTTCGCGCGTTTCTTCTTCACCTGTCTCCATATGGTACCGACTCTCCCCTGCGGCGTCGCGCATTCCATGCCCGGAGGATCGACAGCGCACCCAAAGCGGCCCCGTGTCGGCACTGCCATACAGGGTAGAACAGCTGCAGTATCATAGCGCCAACAAAATACGAAAAGGAGGGGGACCAAGACACACCACCAACGTCCGAGTGAGAGGGAAAGGGGGGGCGAGGTACGCCGGAAGGAGGGCGGATAAGGTCAGCCAGGCAACCGTCACAAGATAGTAAAACCCCGTACGATAGCACGCGCGATCGAAGCGTCCCGAACACCTTGCAACGAGACAGACGCGTGCTACATACGAGGGAGGTAGCACTTTTCGTCTGTTTCGTTTTCCGAATGACGGGGCTCCTTAACCCTCCTTAACCCTCCTTAACCCTCCTTAACCCTCCTTAACCCTCCTTAACCCTCCTTAACCCGAAGTCGTCGGAATAACGCCATTTTCTGTTTTGCACTACTAATATCTTGTCCACCTACGCCGTAAGTTTGCTGACAAAACTATTATACGTGAGGTACACTACTAACAGTATAGCGCTCCCCAAGGGAGGAACCTCAGAAACAACTTGATTCACCTCTACCGTGGGTTGCGACGAAATTCTCGACCTCACAGCCGAAGTATCTTTTTTGATTTGTACCTGGTACAAAAAGCCAGGCAGCCGTCAGCGGCCAGACGGCGACCAGACGGCGACCAAACAGCAGCCACACACTCAAAATCACACGCGAAAGACCGGCGGAGGAGGTCGAGCACAAGGGCTACCGCCCGATGGTGCAGATCATGCCCTACAGCCATGTTCATGACACTAAGAAATAACGACCTAGCCCCCCCTCCCCCCCTCCTCCCAAGCGCCCCCCCAATCCACCCTACCCCGCCTCCCTGCCGCCAGCCAGTCTCACTACTACAGCTACTTGGGAGCAAGGATCCCGCCCAGCGTTATCCCACCTGCGCTACAAGGTCGGCCGCCAGAGAAACTAGAGCCCCCCGCGCATCCCCCGCAACTTCCATCATCCCCCTGGCCCGCCCCAAAAACGCCGGAGGTCCGTCCTCCCGGTCGCTTGCGCCACCACCGCCACCGCCACCACCACTGCTTCCGCCGCCATTTCCACTTTCATCGTTGCCGTCCTCACCGCCGCGGCGCCGCCGCTTTGCTTTCGTGGCTAAGACCCGGGCACCACCGGTAGCCGCGGCGCCCGCGCGAGCCTCCCTCGCCAGTCGATTGCGCTGCCGAGAGCTGAGCTGAGCGTCACCGCTGCCTGGCACTCCGGCGGCGCCCGCCGTGGCGGGGGCAGGGCCTGGCGTATCTGCGTTTGCGGCGGCACTTTCTGCAGCGTTAGGGTAAGAGCTGCTAGACGGAGGCGGGCGTGATCGCGATCGAGACGACACCAAGTCCGGCACCGGTGGAACACACCAGCGTGCGATAATGCCGACCGAGGGTGGTCGAACAGAAGAGCAGGGTGGCAGGAGGAAGGGAGGAGGGGGGAGCAAAGTGTAGGAGGTGGGGGGGGAAGCAGGCAAGTGGGAGGCAGGAGGGAGGAGGGGGAGGCAGAATGGGGGAGGCGGGTATGAGGGATGTGCGTCGAGACATATTGGAAACAGAGCACGGCGCGCATCATAGATTGTAATGTTGATCGAAGTGAGAGTCGGTGTGTATGTAAAGTTTGGTTGAATACGGCCCAAAACTCTCCGCCCTTGCATACGCCCCATCCCCCCCCCAGCTACAGCCTCGAGCGAATCCAATCAGCAACCACGCTTGTGGAAACCACCATATGTCGTTCGCCGCCCTATGGCGCCATCTACCGTACGGCGCCCACAATACGGGCACAACTGCGCTCCGCCACAACGGCTTGCGATACCAACCTAGGAATATAATACTCCGTATCCATTCTGCTTTTGTAAACTAGTTGTTTATGTTTTTCGCTGAATAAGGAGCACAAAAAAAACGCTGCCATTCTTCTCCCCAATGATGTTCGTTATGCTCGACAAAAATCCCAAACATTCATATACGCTATTTTTAAGCTCATAAAAACGCCAAGCATGCCAAAATAATTGATAACAATGGATATAAGTTTATGTAACTCCCGTCATTATCACCCTCTACCTGTCGGTGCTGCCTGATGCATTCGTCTCCGCAGGCCCCTCGAGGTCCTCATCCTCGATAGCATCAGCAATTGCTACCGTGGGCGGTCGGATCACGTGGGGTCGAAGCCGAACCGGCGCGATTAAGTAGGGGCAGAGTAGAGTAGGAACAACAGAGATAGAGGATAGCACAAAAAAAGACAAAAACAGCACAATATGATAAATAACAGGACAGGACAGGACAGCCACGATAGGACATGACATGGCAGGACAAGACACGACAGGACAGGACAGGACAGGACAGGACAGGACAGGACAGGACAGGACAGGACAGGACAGGACAGGACAGGACAGGACAAGACAGGACAGGACAGGACAGGACAGGACCGGACAAGACACGACACGACACGACAGGACAGGAAAGGACAGGGACACGATAGGACAGGACAGGACAGGACAGGACAGGACAGGACAGGACAGGACAGGACAGGTCAGGACAGGACAGGACAGGACAGGACAGGACAGGACAGGGCAGGACAGGACAGGGCAGCCACGATAGGACATGACATGGCAGGACAAGACACGACAGGACAGGACAGGACAGGACAGGACAGGACAGGACAGGACAGGACAGGACAGGACAGAACAGGACAGGACAGGACAGGACAGGACAGGACAGGACAGGACAGGACAGGACAGGACAGGACAGGACAGGACAGGACAGGACAGGACAGGACAGGACAGGACAGGACAGGACAGGACAGGACAGGACAGGGCAGGGCAGGACAGGACAGGACAGGACAGGGCAGGACAGGACAGGACAGGACAGGACAGGACAGGACAGGACAGGACAGGACAGGACAGGACAGGACAGGACAGGACAGGACAGGACAGGACAGGACAGGACAGGACAGGACAGGACAGGACAGGACAGGACAGGACAGGACAGGACAGGACAGGACAGGACAGGACAGGACAGGACAGGACAGGACAGGACAGGACAGGACAGGACAGGACAGGACAGGACAGGACAGGACAGGACAGGACAGGACAGGACAGGACAGGACAGGACAGGACAGGACAGGACAGGACAGGACAGGACAGGACAGGACAGGACAGGACAGGACAGGACAGGACAGGACAGGACAGGACAGGACAGGACAGGACAGGACAGGACAGGACAGGACAGGACAGGACAGGACAGGACAGGACAGGACAGGACAGGACAGGACAGGACAGGACAGGACAGGACAGGACAGGACAGGACAGGACAGGACAGAACAGGACAAGATAAGACAGGACAGGACAGGACAGGGTAGGGCAGGTCAGGACAGAGTAGTACAAAAAGCGAAGTTACAGAACCACGGAGTACAAGACAGCGTGGTTACAGGACAGCGGGGTTCAGGACAGTGCAGGACAGTACAGGACAGTACAGGATAGGACATGGCAGGACAGGACAGGACAGGACAGGGCAGGACAGGACAGGACAGGACAGGACAGGACAGGACAGGACAGGACAGGACAGGACAGAACAGGACAGGACAGGGTAGGGCAGGGCAGGGTAGGGCAGGGCAGGGCAGGGCAGAGTAGCACGGGAAGCGCAGTTACAGAACCGGGGAGTACAAGACAGCGGGGTTCAGGACAGTACAGGACAGGGCGGGACAGCAATGCTCAGCACACGACAACACGAGTTAGATGCCAACATGAGATCGGAACCGACCGGACCGTGAGGAGTCACCGCCGGCAAGGGCCACTATGGCAAAAAAAAAGAACCAGCACGTCACCATAAAGAGAGGGGTCGTCGGTACCCACCAACACTTCCTACGACTTCGCCATTTTTTGTTTCCTATCGTCACCTTTACTTTCCATCTTCTGGACAAGCAGTGGTCACAGGTGTCGTCCATCTCCCCCCCGGTTCATGCCTTCATTTTTATCGCACAAAGGGTTCAGCATTCACACTACTCGTCGAGTTGCATCACTGCAGTGTACCGTAAAAGCTGCGCCGCGCGAACTATCGCCGCCGTCAGGGATCTATCTCACGCTGCACGCTGGGTGCCTCGGAGCACGCCGTAGACGGCGCACCGTAAAACGCAATAACAACCGCCCCGAGGGGAACTCACAAGAGTACAGTGAACCCGCACGAGCTTCCCCGCTTCCCCCCGCAAGCCCGAGGCACCTCAGGAGGCGTTTACGCTGTCGACCCACGCGCACACCCACGTCCGTGGACGGGAGCGCTCGCTCGCGCCCCACAGCGCCGTCCTTAGACGGTGAGGTAGGCGGGCGAGGGGGGGTACACACGTCCAGAACAAGCGGCGGAAGGTAACTGCGTTAGTGGCACGAGAAGCAGGGGTTGTCGATGAGGTTGTCCTTATAAGGTTTTTTTTTTGGGGGGGAGGATACACACAGGCAGCACAAGCAGCGGCAGATAACCGCGCTGGTGGTACGAGCAGCGGTGATTGTGGACGAGGATTTCGCATGGCCGTGGCGAACGTGGCGTTGCCAATGGAAGCGTGGAATTTCCGTAACGGCGCTAGGCAAACGCTTGGAAAAACGTGCCGCGCGCCTCGGATGGCGAGTGGAAAAATCTCGCGGCGATTGCACCACGCTCGGTCTTGTGGAATGCACCCAAGCACAGCTGGTTTCGTGCAGCAACATCACACACTACCACCTCACTACCTAGAGACGCTTTGTTAGTTTTACCTCGATCTATCTGCACAACTATAGCGCACGAGCAAACTGGTAGTACTACAGACGCGCAGATACAATACCTCGAGCTGCCTACTGTAGCACAAGTAAGAACAAACAAAACAAAGCCGTACACGTGGCGACGGCGGCGGCAACAACAGCGATGGCAGCAGGACTCACCTCTTCCCCACGGCTCAGCAACAGTGCGCCTCTCTCTAGAACCTCGGGCAGCCGTACGTCCCCGAGCCCGACCCACCCCTTCGCCAGCTCGTCCGTTAGCTCATCACCGCCACCGTCGCTGTGCAACTCCTTCCTCGATTTTGGTTGAGGAGTCGACCAAGTCTCATGACTATCGGCGGACCTGCCGCCCGTGCCGTATTTTGTTTTTTACAAAATGATTACAAAAAAGTTAGCCGTGAGGATGGCCGATAGAGTGGTTGATACTCAACTGCGCAAGTTGCGTGATATGTTGGCTGTGCGCGTTCTAAATCGCTGTGAGTTGTTGTGAATTTGGTTGTAAACAACACCAGTAAGCCAGCTGTGAGTTTTGAGTTTTGACAGTGCCGTTGTTACACACGCCAAGAGCGCGATCGTGTCAGGCGCGGAGGGTTAGAGGTTCAGACCTGCATGTGGGCTGTCATATATTACGCTTCAACATAATATTTACATGCGATGACCACATTGGCTCAGGTTGCACTGAATTAGTCTCAGGTACGAGCACAGTTAGTTCTCAGCCAGATACCCCATAGATCAGCAATATACCGATATGGGCATGTTCCTGTTGCCGCAGGAAGGTGGGCATACGAAGCTCCGGAAACCAAGCGCGATACTATACGCATAATCGACAAATTTTGCGAAGCACGGACGCACCAGGTAGTGGTATTAGACCACTCCCCGCTAACCGCTGAAAACATATGAAGTGGAGAGCAATAGATGTTCATCGGAAACATGCAAAACAAGCGTACTACTGAACAACGAAGCAATAGAAGAGAACAAGCAAACAAGACATAAACGCTTAACGGGGGAAAAAACAAAAACAAGTGAAACAAAAGTGAATAGACGAGCAAGAGAACACTATAGTAAGCGAGCAATGACCGTCGCCGGCAACACCGGCTCACCTATCTGCCGTGTTGATGCTCGAAGAACCTCCGGCCTGCTCGGCAGCCGCCGTGTCCGCCACCCCTTCCAGGAAGCATCCACCGGCAAGTAACGCGAGGCAGGGGCGGTTTCGTCGCCGCCGTGCGCAGTTTTCAAGGATGTGACGTTGCCCGTTCAAGGGATGGGGGGGGGGGAAGAGAGGGTGCTCATTTGTTGCTTGCCTTAGTTATTTGATTATTGACCATGCACCCCGTTCGAGCTGGAGCATCGTCCCTATTCCTAATAGAGACACATCCAACATTTGGGCGCTCATTTCGTTATTGGTAGATGTTAGGTAAAATAGCTTCTAGCTTGCCTTATACTGTTCAATTTTCCGAGGGGGAGGCACAATTAATTCGGCGGTCGCATGGAGACATCCACGGTCCGATCATCCAAACGACTTGCGTGGGCACAGCTGGACGAGAAAATCGTGAGTGGCATGGCGTTGTGCCATAAAAGCGCGGTACGTGCGCGTTGCTGTTTGTACGTTGCTGTTTGTATTCACCGTGCAGCCAGCGGCAGGTTACAAAGCGCGCGCTTAGACCGACGCTTGCTGGATTTTGCCGGAGTAGCTACTCTCTGCAACGAGGTTCCGCATTAATTACGGGCGAATCAATGCGGAGGTAGTAGCCCCAGGTGAGAGTGTCCGGCTGATGGTAGCAGAGTACCCTCATTGATTCCAAACTGTATACACATTAAAGCGATGACAAAACGTTACAAATAACTCTTACTGTTGGGCCCCTCCACAACACTCACCAAACTCCAGACGGGCCAAGCTCTCCAGGCACGACGCCGCGGCGACCCGAGCGTACCACGCCGTGTGCGAGAGGTAAGGGGCTGCCCCCTTCACGAGCTGCCTGGCGCATTGACATTGCGGGGACGTGTCGAGAGCGGGCAAGCATCTGTCAGAACTCTGGTGCTCTTCGTTGCTCCTAAGTGAAACGGATGGGGACAGGCTTCGGGCGACTTGAAAGGGTTTTGTAACCGCACCAACGATTCTTGACCCTTTCGCTAAGGCGACAATTATTCCAAATTAATTCCACGTTATCTGTTCTTAGCAAGCGTGGGTGCAATGCCACAGGACAAGAGACCGATGCTACTATACGCGCTTTTCGTTTTCGTTCCTTTGAAGAGCGAGGAAGGGAAGGAAGGGAGGCGAGTTAGGGGAGGGGTTAGAAAGGACTACACACTGCAGGTTTCACAGTGCGGTGTATTTCCGCCCCCCTCCTTGGCCAGAAGAGACCAGCGTCCGAATTTCACGTCGCCCCATCTGGAAAAATGCACCATCCTGATCCTGACTGTACTGTTCGCAGGTCGCGTACGCGGCTTGTCTAACACAACGTAGAGCAGCAGACTGCAGCAGACGTAGTGGAAGCACTTTACTCGCCGTAAAAAAAACACACGGCGATGCCAACTGATGCCTGCGCGCTTACACACCTGTGAAGCTTGTCTCGGCTTTCCAGCGGCTCCGAGCGCACGAGCTCGACCAGTCTTTCCGCCACTAGATCGCCATATTCCCTGCCCTCTAGAGATGAAACGAGGGGACGGAGAGATAAATCCATAACTGGGGGAAGACAAAAGACAGCCTTCTGCGTTGGGAGCGCGCAAAAGTATCATAACTAGCTCTGTCGTCAAACCTGCATAACGACTCCTCCGTTAACTTACTTAGGACTTTAACCCCTTTAGAGCCCCGAAACCCCTCTCTATACAAATTCCAAGTAAATTGTGCCCAATTACGGGTTTCCAGTTCTGAATGGCGTTGAGGGAAAACTGTTGAAACAATAGACGATGACAGCGCCAACCACACGAAGCAGCTCGGGCCGCCGGGGCAGTGCATGTGTCCCACACAAGATGTGACGAGCTGCACGCAATGCGTGCAGTGTGAGGCCGCCTTGCCGCTCTCGCAATCCCAAACATCCAAACACAGTGAAGAAAACATTGCACTTTATCATGGAGGGTTTTGGGCTGTTTTCCGTGTTTTCCGTTTCTTTTCTTGTATAAATCACATGAGCGTAGACCCAACCCAACCCTGACCCTAACCCCGACTCTAACCCAGGCTAAGCCGTCGATTCTTCGTGCGTCGATAGGCTGACAAAACAATGCGGACCATCTAAAAAAAGGCACCTGGTAGTATTTGGTACTGTGTTTGGTATGTTTGGGGGTTTGAGAACGCGGTAGTCTACCGGAGGTACAGCGTGGTGATCGTACTGCTGCTCGCTATTCCTACTGCAGACGGACGACAACATCGCCCCTCCCGCGTTTTGCATCGCTTTTCATCGGGGTCAACAGGGACAACATTCCCCCTCTCGCGTTTAGCATCGCTTTTCATTGGGGTCAACACCGGTAGGGTCATTGCCTTTTCCGTTTTCTTGAGCCGCTGCACAGCGTGTATGTGGGCGTGAAGGGTACGTAAGCTACGGGCAGTCGGTGGGTTATAAGAGCAAGGCTGACGTTTGCGCCGCTGCGTTGCGTCATCGCGCGTAGGAGAGGGGGGTGGGGGGCTCTTGGCGTACGCAAGCATCTCTGTTCTGTGTACTCTGGCGGACGGGTGTTCTATTAATAGTACGCTTCTTTGACCCAAATAGAGCGGGACCGAAGTTGAAATCGCGCTGTGAATTTCATTGGCGAAAGCGCAAAAGCTCCGGTAGACCCTCTAACCCTCTATCAAAAGCTGGTAAGCTTCCTTTATACATATGTTGAACCCGGACAAGCGATGTACTGATTTTTTTCTAGCCTTTACCCTGAGACAAGCTACGTCCATAGCTAAGTCGCCGCTGCACCTGCCGAGCATGTACAGCACAAACGTGTACCACTGCTGCACCCCCTGCTGTTGGCGTTCTTACCAATAAAGGTGACGCGAAAAAGTGAACATGATATCATAACACATACGGAGAGGGGTTTTTCAAGATCGCGCATGGTTCCCGTCGCGAGCTTGAGGCAGCAACCCTTTCAGGAAATGGTCGGATGACTCTTCCCTCTGCTGTATCTACCTTTTTCGCAGGTCCTATGACTGTCTGGCACGGCAGAGTTGAACGTCAGACACCAGTGAAGGCAGACGCATTCGCCGATCCACATCCTTGAGGATTTTCGTTTTTTCCCGACGCAAATCTAGCAAAGATCACTATCAGATATGAGCGCAATGGCGAAGTTAAAGAACGAATTTCGCTACACTACCTCGCCAACGTGATGTACTCACCCTCTTCAAGGAGGCCAAGGAGCTTCCCGGCCTGCTTCTCCGGTGAAGGGGCCATACTTCAGCGTGAAACACGGGCCACATTCTTGGGCCTTGAGCATGATGGGAGTTCCACAATTTTTTAAGGCTTTCTCGGAGGCGAAGTTGTGGACGTACGTGAGAGAAAAGGGAGCGGAGAATGGAGCTCCACATGCACCGCAGCAGCAGACACTTGCCGTGGTGTAGTTGAAGCATTGTGCGCACTTGTGCTTAGTGCATAACACGCAGAAACATGGCGAAAACGTGTGTCGTAACGTCAGCTGCCGATGCGCAGTAAACTCGAACTGCAACAACTCAGGTCTCCTGCTCGGAAGAAAAACACGACGAAGACGAAAACAAAAAAAAACACTGCCAGATATCTGGCACTCTCCAGATCCACCCCCGCCTCTGTGCAAAAACGCGGGGGAACGGATCAGTTTTTAAGGCGGCAAAAATGGTGCCCACACAACGAAAACACGCACATGTACACACAAGCCCACTGCTGCTGTCGTAACTTGCACCAACAGTAATGCTGCTTGCAGCCTGAATACTTGCATTATTATAATTGTATGGCCCAAATACTGCCATGACGACATGACTTCCGAAAACATGATCGGCTATGGCACCGTTTTGTATGCGCACGTACAGAACACACTGAAACCTGCCGGCTCTTTCTGCTGTTAACTGCATGCCGATCTTGGGAGTAAATTTGACATGTTAGCATGCTTGGAGCCACGTTAAGGCCGCGGGGGATCTTACCTACCGTGTTTCCGGTTCCCTCTAATATCTTGATGTTTTTTCGGTACAGTCAATTATGCCGCGTTTACAATCCGACCTTCAACTACTGGGTGCCTTGCAGCACACAGCGGGTGTGACCAGGTAGTGTTGCATCCACAGCAGCAGCTCGTGATTCTATTGCCCGTCCGCACTTTTTCAACGCAGGTCGGCACCTGGACTTTGGGGTGCTGCAGTGGTCGAAAATCGTCGGAATTCAGAAGACACAACATGAGACGAAAAACTACCCCCACCTGAATGTTTGCACTTCACTTGAGGACAGCTACATCTCATCACTCATCACCCACTCATCACTCATCACTCATCACTCATCACTCCTCACAACCAACCACAGCCCGCGAAATTGAACCATGCTCACTATGAGGTGCGTGAGGGCGTCGGGTGCAGTGGGCCGCAGTCGTCGACAACCAGAAATGACCCACGAGGTGATTTCGTGAAGTCGAAGTTGTCAGCCTAATCGCGGGGGATTTAATACTTTTGGCGAAACGCCTAATCGCGCGCCTCCTTGACAAAACAGTCCTTAGAGATCCCCGGCGGCCTTAACACACCGTTTCACACGTTTCCCTCATTACGCCCCCGCCTTTTGTTTTCGTGCACGCTCAAAAGTAGTGTCCCTACGCTGCACCGTTTGCTTTCAAGTCGACAGCAACAGAGCGACAGCAAACGTAAGATCATAAATGTCATCGCGCGCCGCTCATAGTGCTACTTTCTTGCAATTGCATTTTGTTTGTTGTAACGATGCGTTTTGTTTCACGATGCGAGCGCCAGGGTGCTACCTTAAGTATTTCATCAATATGCTCCGATCGAAAATCCTCCCCGGTCTACTGTTCATTTGGAAACGACAACTGTGGGCTAAGACTCAACCTGCCAACAACCTTGGTTCTATGCTAAAATACCCAATGCGTATTTGGGCCATGCCCGAAGGGCTTCCGTATTGCTGCTATGACCTTATATATTGCGCGGAACGACCCAGATTGTATTTGAGTCATGCGTGAGCAAAATTCTGTTGAGTACACAAACACTCCGTATGCCATCTTCCCCGCGTTTCTACGAGCATATCACGTGTGTTCTACGGAACTCACCCTGTAGTTAAAAACAGTAAACGCCAGAAGTACACCATCCGATGAGGCCCCGATAGTGTTTCGGAAGACCTACCAATGATGTACGCACTGCGTACTCGACGGGTCCCAGCGGTACGCCTATTTTCCGAGTCGTACGGTCAGATTAGTTTTGTGGTCGACTTGATACTCGGTGGTTGTTACCTTCTCCCGAGCACCCGAGGTCCCCTCCCCGGGAATATCTGCAGTCTTCCCTCATGTTGCCCCCCTTGATGACGTTCGAACACTACTTGTGATGCATCCTACGTCTTTAGTCCAGTACGTGTGTTAATGCCACATCCCAACCCACTCCCGGACCAGCATATATCGCGTCAACTCTCGCGATGAGCAGCATGCTTCGCTTTCTTCACGTGTTGCAGCCATGGTTGGTGCAGTTGCGGTGAAAGACGCTGGCATTCTTTTCGAGAAAATCAACCTAATGCCAGAAGTGACTTTTGAGGCTGGGGTCGTAACGGCACTTCCAACGTCACCACCGTTCCCGACCCCTGCAGCCCAACCGGATCCCTCGGCATTTGGTGCGGCGAGCCCAGGAGGACGGATACCTCTACGAGAGACGTCCACAATGGCGCGACTGCGACTTTTGGGGCCTGCGGGCAAGCGATATGCTACAGCAAGGGACCCCAAAAATTTGGCACGTGCCGTGATTTCTGCCAGAGAGTATGCCGCCGCAACGGCAGCAACAAACCCAGTGCCGCGACGGCTACCGCATAGTATGCCATTGCGACTACAACCCTTCTTACGCCGTGCCCCACCGGTTCCTATCCTCGGGCATGACCACGTCCTGCATCCTTACAACCTCTACACCCCTTCATCCGAGCCACGACCACCGTCCCGTATTGACACGTTACTACTTCCAACCCGGTGCACACGCCACCCCCGGCTTCCACCCCCCCCCCAATCCGGCCTGCGCCTATTACTTACCACAATGGTTCAGGCGCTCTCGTCCTCTTTCACAGTGCTCATTATATTGCGCCCAACTACCTCTGTTTTCTCCAATAACACTATGGTTCAGACGCTCTCACCCCGACCCCCTCGTTCATCTCCCTGCGCCCAACCACACCTGCTTTTGGTTTTGTTGTTCTTGCCTTGCTCGCCTTCGCAAACAACTGAACACGGCGCGCCCGCGGTCTTGACCGAGCGGCACCCAAAGAGACCACGCCTGTGTTACAATACTCGTTGGGTTCATGGCCACGACAATCCTACCCAACAACGACTTCCGTCGCGGATGTCGGCATCCGTAGACACTCCGTCAGCGGTAACCTACCTGTTCGATCTATTTCCTTGAAATTCCGAACCACTTCCGCCGATGATTCAGTTGCTTAAACCGCCACAGAGCCGCCCATCGATTCCATTGCCGCTAGCGCGTTGCCCTTCTACGTCCATACCTTTTCACTTTCTTTCCTTGAATCCCGCCCCACTTCCGCCGCCGACACAGTTGCCCAAAAGGCCTCAGAGGCACTCACCAAGTTTGTTGCCGCAACCATCGCCTTTCTACACTCCTACTGCTCCAAGCGTTTACCACCCATGTAACGCTACCACAACTAACGACAACAACGCCACACGCACCCACCGCACCACTACCTACCACCCGAGCCTCAACCACCGTTCTTCTACCTATACCACCTACATCACCGAAGTTGACCGCAGCAGCAGCAGCGACAGGGAACACCGCCCAATCATGCATACGCCATCCCGTCCGTAATGGCCGCGACGACGGTCGCGACCCCCCCGAATCGCGACACCCGCGGTGCGCCTGCATCTGTCTCTCCAACCGCAGCCAGTGATGGTTCGCGACCACCTCATTTTGCGATACGGGACATAACCTGCCACGAGCGCCATTATCAACCATCTGGCCAACGAGTACCCCCGCTGGCTCTTGGGTGTTTTCCTGAACTTTGCGTTGAACTCGCGATATTGTCCCATTGTTGCAACACTGCTACACCTCTGGTGCGCTCACCCCAAAGTTGGACATACATTACGATATGGGCTTTTCGCTTCGGTAATGGCGGCAACGCACATACCACAAACCCGCCACCATCACCCGCAACAGCCCGCAACAACCAGGGCCGCTCATTATAACTGCCGTGTAAATATTTTTTGGGTCGAAAGCGCCATCACCGCCTGTCTTCCTCGGACAACAGCTGCAACGACGATCACAACGTTGACAGCGACGGCGTGGCCGGCCGACAACGATTTCGGTACCGCAACCTTAGACTCTGAACGTTTATTTACCGATAAAATACACAAGACATTTGTTTCGGGACGAGGATAAAACTTTACCTAAGAGGACTACTTTAATGTCCCGCCCCCAACAATTCCAGCCCCTCCCCCCTACGCAACGCCAAAATGAATCGCTTGCTCAAGACTAACCCCCTTGTTCTAGCGATTTCCTTGAGGTGTGGGAGGGATGAGATCAAGACGCCGAGCCCAACCGGGATGCTCCATTCGACGTTTCCACCCACGGGCTACGCTACTTGCCAAAAATTACGACTACCAGCGGTTACGGAGCTAATGCAACGTCGCGTTCCCGACCATCGCACGCCAAGCCCACCTCGGAAACATATTGGCGACCCCACCCGCGCTCGTCCCAGGACGTGCGCCTTTCAAGTGACAGCATAGGCCCCGCGAACAACGGGAACCGTCGCTACACTAGCGCTGACAAAACCAGCTGCCCCAGGGCCTGGGGGACAGCCCCTTCATGAACACGGATGTCATTAATCGTTGACCAAGATTAGCCCTGAACCCCTTGCCCCGTCATCCTCACCGGCCTCGTGTATCACATGGACGACGCGGTCCACAGGTGTGGCATTTTCTAGTGAGTTCAATTCTGCTCATTCCAACTTTTGAAGACAGAAACCCCAGAGTGTCTTTGCCCCGCTCAATGAAAACCCCCAACGGAGACCCTCCCAGAGCTTATGTGATCCCAAGACTTTTCTACGAACACGTGGATTTAGCCGGCACTATTCTTGAGAATTAAATCGGTTTCTCCCTAACCGACGCCACGCGGCAGTCCAAGAGACAGTCGCAAATTACCACTGCTTGTCAGAACACCGCATCCAGCCTACGTCGAACTACCTGTTTCGTATTTTCCACTCTTGAGCGGTGCCACCCTCGGACTTTTTCCCTACGGTGTTGCTTTACCACCGTGTTGAGCTGTTTCCGACATCGCGCAAGGTCGACATCAGCCGCTCCCTTCCTCAACTACTTCGGCAATGCCAACCTTTGGGGATAACAACCGCTCCCTCGGCTGCGCTACCCTTTTGGAGATAGCAGCCGCTCTCCTCGTCAGGTATGGTCACCCGTTTGGAGATAGCAGCCGCTCTCGTCGTCAGGTATGGTTAAAGATTATGTCGACAAACGTTCGAGTCACTACCGCCCTTTTCCACCCGTACCTTCCCCCTAACCACCCCGCCGATACGAGGGCAATACAGATTCCTTCTGATCCAGCTTCTCAGCTCGGCAACTAGCGGACCCAAACCAACAAAAGTCCTTTTGGTTTCCCCAACGACAACACACTGACGGAATGTCCCTCCCGACCCAGTGTTTTAGCTGCTTCACCCCCATTAACCGTACCTAAACCACCAGCGGCCCTTCAGCCTTTTTCAACGACCCAACCACGGATGGCATTTCTAACCACGATTTTCTGGCGCTCGCACACACACCCTGGCCCCCGTCCATATCGCCTTTCTCTTGTCCACCAAGGGTTCGCCGCCACGGCGTACTATTTTCCGTAGGATAGATTCATTTTCCGGTGGATAGGTTCTTTTTTCCGGCGGTACGTTGTTTTTATGCGCCGGCCAATTTTTCCGTTGCTGTTGAACACCAAACAGGTTTTGTCCGAATCCCCTATCCATTCTCGAAGGGGGCACACCTGTGACACCACTGCCCCATCCCCCTACCTCGACATCCTGTCAGATTTACGACCTGGACCTGTGGTTTTGTTTCTTTCCGGTTAAGACCTCTTCCGAGCCGGGTATCGGCTTGGGTGGGCTGGGTCCCTCTTCCCCCCCATCCCACCATCACATCCGGTCGCTCTCATCTTTTGAGTTGGGGTTATTTTGTTTTCCGGGTATGAGATTTTCGAACCCAGTATCGATGGGTGGGCTCGATACTCCTCCTTTCCAACCCACCTCTGCCATCCCAGTGCTCCCATTTTCCGGGATTGTGCTATTTTTTTCAGTTTCTCGAACCTTCCGAGCCTGGCTCGGGACCTCGTTAGCCAAGCATCAGACCCTTCTACCGCTTTTTCGCCGCCGACGTAGAAAATGCGAGCATTCCATACCGGTTATAGGTTTGGGTGGGCGAATTCTCCCTCTTTTCCGACCCACCATTCATCACCATCCGTTCTCCCCTTCACCGACGACGCGCATAACGCGCACCTCCCATGCTGGGCAACAACTTGAGCGGGCTCCACCTCCCCTCCCTCTTGCCCCATGCACCATCACCTTCCACCGACAACAACTTCGGCGACTTTCGCCGTTAACGACCTTACAAGGACGCCATTGACCCCTTCTTTGCTCCAAAACTTTTGTCGAGTGAATTTCGGCCTACGATATTGCCTCCGATTTTCCAGCTACCCCCGGTGAAGGCGCTGGGGACACTGGCGCACCTCCTGGATCGGCTGTCAGGCTGTCTAATTTTCTCCCTACCGCCGACCATTGACGCGCCCGTTTTAGTCCCTCCTCATCTTTCGTCGGACAATTGCTTTTCCCAGAGCTGCCATCACATCACCGTAGCCACTGGAAACCGCCGCTGACCACGGCTTTTCCCCAGCACCTGTGGCCACACTTCCGAATCCCTTCCAAGACCATCGTCTCCCCCTCCCTGCCGCCGTGCGACTACTCCACACCCGAATCTTTGTCATCACATGAGCTTTTCTTCCAGACCTCCACCTTCATCAGACCCCCACCTTCACCAGAGCTTCACCTTCGCCAGAGATTCTCCACGGTCTTGCGCAGCCAATGCCTTCGGTTTTCTTCACTGACCTCCACCATCGCTCCACGGACGAGGCGCCCTTTCCTCGGCCACTACTACCGACTCCGGCGCCATCACCACTGTCAGCACCGACAACCTGGGACGTATTGCACTCATCTCTGCCGCCACCGTGCCGATAGGCCTGGCCCTTCAAGCCGCTACCAACCGCCCTCGGCGTCACCGCCATCGAGACTACTTCGGGCCTACTTCACCGATTATCCCAGCCAACGCGCCTTCATCTACGCCGCGGGAAAAGCTAAAATTAAAGTCACGAGCACCGCAGGCATCTTTACCGGCCCTCTTTTAAGGACTACTACAGCATCAACAGCCGTGTCTACACGCAAGATGCAGGACACGCATATTTCACCGCCGTGTACGCGACCGACGCCTTCTTCGACCAACTCTGTGGACTATTAATTCTACAGCCTCGCCTTCTGCCATCAACATTGCTCTCACCGCATTGTCCGGGAACACCCCACCCTCAAGCGTCGCAACGAAGCTGTTCAAGATCACCCATCGCGTTTTATCGGGCCATTGGCCGTCAACAGCGCTCCTACTGCATCTTACGCGAACACCAAGATGCCATCGTCTTGAGTTCGGAGTGCTGCAGCACACCCTTTTACAACCACCGGCGGCGTTTCGTCGGATCTTTCTTCCCTATCGTTCTGTCCTGCTGCCCTCTCCTTAGCCTAGCGTCCAACATAAAGGGTTCTATACCAGCTTTGCCGAGTTTGACGTCATCAAGTTCTTGCTCATTTCTGGGTCCAACTTTTGTTCACGACTCCTCCTCCAGGCGTACTTACAGTATCAGCCCGCGAAACCGTGATAGTTTCGCCTGATCCCTTCTTAGATTTAACTTCGCTTGCACCATGTGCATGCACCCCGCTAGTATTTTTGAGTTTTACTTTGGCTGACGCCCCCCCCCCCCATCCGGCTTATGGTATCAGCCCGCGAAATTGTCCTAGTTACGTCTGATCTTTTCTCAGCCGAGATATCCCCTGCATCACGTGCTTGCTGTTTGGTAGCAATGCTGGGTTGCATAATACGTTGTTTTACTACCCCCGTTTGGCGTTGCTTACAGTATATGCTGGCGATTCGCGTTAGTTTTGCATTTTTATTTCTTGGCCTTTCCCCCCCGCTTGCACCATGTGCCGGATGGGAACGTTCACCCATCCGTCTTTGCAATACGTGCCTGATCGAAACGTTTTCGCGTTCATGCCACGCGGGTGATATTTGTTTTTTTCCCACTTCTGGGCACACTTGTTCCTCAACGGCTTTATAGATGTGTACAGCTATCGACCGTGGCTGCCTTTTCCCCTTTTGTCCTGGGCGCATTTGCTCGTGAACGCCTAGCGCGTGTATTCGCTTGGGACCGTACTGTCTCGTTGGTGGCCTTCTATTGATAGAGTCAGCATTATCGCGCCGTGGCTCTCCACTGCAGTATCCCTTCCGAGCGAGTCTGTTGATTCTGTGTTTAGATTCGATACGGATATGACAATCGTTGAAATCTTACAGTAGGGAGATTCCAATAAAAAAAAGGGTTGGCTACATGGTAGCGTGGCATCGGGATGGCGGGATAAGATCCGGTCTATTTATTAGTCACCTCTTTCTTACCGAGTGCGCTCCTCGTTGTAACAGGGATTGGGCGATAATATATTCACGATGCATTTATCTACCGCCAAGTAACCAACCACCCCTTCCCAGTTTTGTCCGTGCAAAAAGGTAAGCCCGTCACGCCTCGAAGGTCTAGGAAACACGATACATCGCGCGATTCCGATCCTTTTTGACACCAGGATCTTGCGCAAAAAGGGTCCTCCCTGGAACGGAGCACGGTGGGTGCCTTTATTTCAATCATGCTGGATGTAGCAAGATCAATCAGGGCGGCGTGGGCGTGAGAGCGTTGGTAGAGAGAGCGGAGAGGTCCCAACGGGCGAAGGTGCTGGAGCTAGGAGTTCTGTTCGCAAGGAGGGATGGACTCTAAAAAGAAAGCGAGGGTGGTGCCTACTCTGATTTTCGGACCCTTGACCAGACGGCTGGGGGTTTCAAGGATTTATAGAAAATCATATCGAGGAAATTCAATTACAGGCTGGGGTTTAAGCAAAACTCCCTCATTCTCGCCCCCACGAATGCCGTTTGCAATGTCTAACCAAAGAGTGATTTTCGGTATCATACTGACCCCTATGACCGGTGTAAGAGGATGACATGGCCATGTTTTTCTAACCACGGCCTCGGGCTGTCTCTAGGAGCGCAACTCGTATCGACCAATGACAGGTCTTCAATATTTTCAATAATGTCCAGGCTTTTCCAAGCGGGGGCGAAAAAACAATTGCGCCGCATTATGCACGATGCACGATCCGGTTGGAAGCACTCCAAGGCATGTCTGGAGATTCTTTAGAGCTAAAACTCGAAGAAGTGTGACCTGCCTGTGTTCAACATTGAGCAGAATCTAGCGAAAAAACTGGTTCCTATACTAAAACCAAGTCATTTGATGGAAACAACAACCTCATTCATTTTTCCACACAAAATTCTAAATGTCCACGCGAGTTTTGAGAGATGGGCCCTGAAAATTTTGCACACGTGTTCTACGTGAAGTTGCATGCCCATCCCGAGGTCTAACCTCGTTTTTTTTTCTTTTCTTTTTTTCGCTGAAATATTTGGGCTAAGGTGGCCCACATTCTCCGAAAACTCTAAACTGATGAAAAATCATGCAAAAAAGAAGAAGCGTCGGGTAAGGTCTTCGCAAGCAAGGGCACATGGAAGACGGGTGCAAAATTCACGGTAGTATGTGAATCAAAAAAACGGCGTGGACATTCACCGGGGAATGCATTTGGGGTTTTACACGTGAACTAGTCTGGAATCATTTTCGTGCACCCGATTTTACTCCCCGAGCTTTCCAAGTTCTCGCTACGACAAGAGCTTTCCAAGTTCTCGCTACGACAAGAGGAAATGCGAAAGGGATCACGGCCTGTTGCTCATATTCAGGATAAGGGTACGAGCGCGGCCAACTATTGAACAAAGCTGGTAACCCCATTGCTTGGGACTGGGAGCAAGAGCGCTGCACAGCAGCAGCAGCAACAGCAGCAGCAGCAGCAGAAGCTCGAGACGAAGGAAAAAGGAACGATGGTGGTTGATGTGATAAAAGGCATGGTGATTGATGATAATTCGAAGTATGAGATATTGTGATTGTGGTGGAGGATGCAAGGAAGGTGGTTGAGGAGGCTGAGAAGAGTGGGGAAATGAAGACGGGAGAGGACGAGGCGCAGGAGGAGCTATTGCCGCCGCAGCTGTCACCGCTACAGCAGCAGCTCCAGTCCCCGGCGGCACCACCACCTGCTTGGCGGCCGCCTGCCCCAGCTGAACTCGAGAACGATTAAGGCGACAGCGGGAGGGGGGCTTGGGGAAACAAGAAATGGCCCGGCGATTTGTTGTGAAACACTGAACTACGAGTCGTATTAATCGTGTCGTCGAGTCGTCGTGCTCGTGGGAGCATGGGTTGCTCAGCCCAATGACGTCTGGGAACGAGCTGGCATCGGCACGAGCTGGCGGCTTATTTATGGTGGAGGACGCTGGGAGGCAGGGGCGCTTGGCTAGAGGAGGCTATCCCCCGTTCGGACCAGACACTAAGGCCCTCCCAACGGGTGGTCCTCGACTACGACAGGTCTCTGCTTTTTCCGTTTGGGCTTGTGCTCGTTGTCCTTGTTTTTCGATCGGTAAAAACTAAAAAACACAAAACGCAAGATTATAATATGGAGACTTAGGATGCTGCGTATGTGCAACTAGACGAATTATGACTCATTCATGCCTTACGTAGCGCTGACTTGTGGGATTCATTTTCTGTCGTGCTTACAACAGCGTTGACCCTTTGGTTTATTATTATGAATCAATCATTTGACCTCCGACCGAATAGGTCAGCGAGCTTTGGCTTCTTCTGAGAATTTTCACGCGTTTGATGCGATACCAACGAACGGTTAAAAATAAGTTTTGAGCCTGGCAGTATCGCGCGCAGCAAAACATTGACAGTCTTTCGTCCAATAATACGGTATTACTGTGTACTTCCGGGATAGCACGTTGTGAACCTCACGGGGACCCACTATAGTGCGGTCATCTCCACCTGGAAACCAACCGCGAGAATAAGAAATTACAAGGAATTACTGATGGTGGAAAGTGTGTTTGTGTTCTTCACATTGAAGTGGCATTTCCACCCTGATGCTGTGCCTTCATTTACTATCGTACGAGAGGTGGTGGTTTGATGACTGAGGTGTTTCATGACAGAAAATTGATGCTATGATTTATTATAATAGATGATCTTATACCTCGACTTGTTTTTGTACAGAATGAAAAAGCACTAACTGCTGCACAGCGTCATCGGATGGTGTTCATCTCGCCCCCCCCCCCCTGCTCACGCGTGCGTGCAGCGTGTGTCTGATGTACGGTGTCTCTGCGTACAAAAAAATATAGGAAGACAAAACAACAGGACCTCTCCCATTAAGTGAAAAAACTCACCCACATAGTATACAACAAGTACCAACAGCGCAGCTTGCAAAGCTGACCATCGACCCTAAATTCGTCGAGCTCACAGCTGACGTCGTTAGAATAACTTTGTAAAATCGAATGAGCACCGGGGAATAGGGTAGATGTAAGGATTGTTTAAAATCCACAGGTGCTCAGCGTATTGTGTATATGATCATTTTGAGTACAGACGAAACGATCAATTTATTCCTGGGTTGTTATGGAGTTTACCTGATGCCGTGTTGTTAGATATACGGGATGTAGTCATATTGCCGAGCAGTGTTTTAAAGGGTCGTTGATTCTTTATCACGGTATATTATCATCAAGTTGAAGCATGGAATACATTTCCTACAGTATTCTCTTACGCTGCCGCCGATCTTTCAATGTAAGTATTGGGTTGGGTGAGGCCTCCTGCCCCGGTCGATGGTTCTACCCAAACTTCCTTGTGTTCTTTTGGTTGTTTTTTGCCACTTACCGGGGCGCTGCGTGGTCTCACCTTTCCAACACTTGCTTCAGTGCTGGCTTAATTTACGCGTAATGCAGTGTGCACGTGAGTGAACTATTGAACGGCCGACGGCAGTGGCAACCCGCTCGCGGTCGCGCAGTCGTGGCTCTGTTGCCTGTTCCACGCTTGGGGGCAGTGTACGCTCGGTCGATCAGATACAGTGCGCGGCTAACGTCTCCGTCTCTCACCCTCCGCTCTTCGTGATCACCCCTGCTTCCGTACGCCCCAACTACTTGTTCACAAGAGCCTCCTCCACGAAGGAGTGCATATGAACGTGGTCGGACACCTCGCCGCTCGCAGGTGCCTCAGCTATGTCATGCGATTTTCCACATCAACCAGTGCTGGCGGGCGCCGCTGATCCTCGAGATATCGCATATATTGGGCACTATGAGTGATTCCGCGCATAAGCATTCGCTGAAAGTTCGCCCTTTCCCCTCAAAAATCGATCCTGGCGTTTCGGGGAGCTATCTCGGTTAGACCGGTATTCTGCCGATATATACCGTATTGGGTGGGCGAAAATGAAGTAGACGCTGACCCTGCTGCACTAGGAATGACGAAGTCGTGTCGCGCAACGGATGGCCAGCCCGACCCACCTAGTCCCAATCGTCCGCGTGTTTAGACAGTGAACCCGGCGAACACCTGTTCCCCAATAACCCCGGAGTCTCACGCTGAAGCATGGCACCTTCCTCCACATATACCGGCGCGGTACACCTTCCTCGACATATACCGGCGCGGCATACCTTCCTCAACATATACCGGCGCGGTACAACAACTACGTTGGTAGATCCACACTAATTATGATGCATAGCGCATTACACGGATTGATCCATCACAAAACCTCGGTTCTCGGTAGCATATTTCATAGTAGCTGGAGGCCGTTGCCTAAATTCGACGCTGTTACGGCCGTTTTTTACCTATCGGTGCTGTTTTGCCGTGTTACCGCGAATACCTGTTTGCTGATGTCCTGGGTCTTACCGGTACTGTTCTTGCGCCCAAATAGTGATGGGTTAAGAATCCCTTGCTAACACAATATCCTTGCGGCTGTCGGTAACGTGATATCGTTGGTAACGTGACATCGGCACCTGACGTGTGACCCTTTTCACCGGCAGTACCTGGTCAATCATACCATATAATCTGCGAACCCCTGGAATATACCTGCGTCACCCGTGGGTTCTGTTCGTAAACCCGTCACGCAGTATAGGTGTCGTTATTGCATCGCGGTGATCCTGCGGCTGTTACATGTGCCCCTTGCTTCTGGGCGCTGCCTTCTTGAGCTCGCCGCAGCCCTCGCAGCGCTCTATCGCTGCGGCTGCTGCTGCTGCTGCCGCCGGCTGTTGCTGGATCTGCGGGAATGATCGCTGCCGGTGCTACTGTAGGAATACGTAGTGCAGGCACAGCTGTTTCAGCCCTAGCTTCTTCCATCGTGTTCGGCGTTGGTGCTCCCGACGCCCTATGCACTTGTTGACATGATAAATTCTCCCGCGTTGTTTATTGTTTTCACGGAGGCACGCGTGCTTTCTTTTGTTGGCCTTTTTCGTGCTTCTTGACATACTTGTTTTTCCAAGAAAATATCATCGTTGCGCATTGGCCACAGCTAGTTGTGCGTTTAAGCTACCACTCACTACCGTAGTAAGGCCACACATTTGTCGACCATTGGTTTCCCGTTGAGAACCCCCGCAGGTCGCACGACGGCGTGCTGGCTCCCCCACCCACTCGTCGGTTCTGCTTAATCCCCTTTCTTGTTGTTTGAATGTGCCTGTCCCCCCTCCCGTAATCGAACCCCGTTCTAACTTTGCAGCCACCGAGTAGATTCGTCTTGCCTCGTTTCCCTTCTCTTCGTTTTGGCGTCCCCGCCTCAACGATCCACCTCCATCCTCGCTTTGCAGCCACAGGTTGACGCCTCTCGACCCAAAATTTCACGCGTTTTTTTTTTGGCATACCTGCCCCTAGGGTCAAACGACACCGGCCCCCGTCCTGGCTTTGCAGTCCACAGGCCGCCTGCTCTTGACTGACCCCTTTTGTATTCCTTGTATCATTTTCTTTTGGTTCACCCGCCCCAAGCGTCCTGCGTTTTCGACCCCATTTGCGACTCACAACCCACATAGACCTACACACCTTCATGTTTTCGGTGAGAGCCCACTATAGAAAGAACGGTTTTTAGGGATACGCTCGCCTGTGGACGAAGTGGTGGTTGCCGTGGGCGAAGTGACCGGTAATTCACGGTCTATTGATACGCAGGAAAAATGAGGCATGTCCTTATCGGGACTTGGGGGGTTGGTGTCAGAATGGGTGTGGCCCCGTCTGCCACTGTTGGGAGCCGACCTCACGAGTAGGCTAGCAAGACCAAAAGTCGAGCTCAAGCAAGTCGGGGGTTCTTGCTGAAAATGTGAGGGGATGGAGATAGTCGCCTGGTTGGCCAATCCAGCCAGAAGTCTGTGAATTTCCTTGTTCCCTTGTCTCCCTGGGCGTCTGGCATTGTTCGCGGAGGACCCTGCTTTTCAGCTGCTCTTTTCGGGCTGGAAACTGGAATACTCTTGTGGAGCTATGCCCACGGCCACCGTAGATCGGGCAACGCTCGATCATGTCCATGTATCTACCAAGCAGGACGTACGGTGCACGTTGGATGGTCACGGGTAGAGACCGTGGAAGCTGGCAGACATCGACCATGGACTGAAAAATAGTTAATTTATTGTCTTCAGCCCCTCCCAGATACGCTTTGTCTGTCGATCTGATTATATTTCAAACAAGGGCGACGTCGCGGCTGACAGACCCACGGCACGATCGACGACGGCGGCCCAAGGCCGCCAACTACTATTAGCCGAGCGACGTCGTCGATCTCCTGGCGGAACTAGCGACCGAGCGAACGACCGGGCGAGCGACCGGGTGAGTCCCAAAGAAACCGAACGATCCCACAAACAGACCACGACGATCTACATCATCACATTGCCATCTTCCACTACCACGAAAAAAACAACGACGAGACCAACATCGTCATCGTTCTGTTGTATATACAGATACGGTCAGTATCCCATTTCATGTACACATACGGTATATCAAGTGCTACCGTAAATACCCTCCTACTGCACAGCTACCTCGGTGTGGTGCCATCGACCTACAAAATACAAGCCGAGGAATACTCTCTATCAACGATTCGCCAAACCCACACAACACGTGCGTGCTTGTGAACGTTGCTTGCCTCGCCCAGTTGCCGTCTGAGATGAGGAGATGGGGGCATCAACACAGACATCAAATATCCGTTCGACCTATGCACAATACACTATGGCGCTAAGGTATACAAAAACATGTACAATACACTATATATGGCGCTAAGGTATACAAAAGTCGAAACATGGGCGCTAAGGTATACAAGCGTATGTACAAGATATTCGTATGACACTAAGATATACAAAAGTGTATGTACACGATACTATGGCTCTAAGGTATACAAACGTCAAAAAATGGGAGCTTCTCAGTCCCACACGAACGACTTGCAAACAAGAATATGGACTACTCCGTACGTCGCAAACCGAGTTCCGGACAACCTACAAAAGTAAACGTATACCAGGTATATAGTCTACATAGTAGCGAAAAACACGCAAACCGTACGAAAAGCTACCGAACAGCAAAACATCAGGGACGCACCCAGCAATCCTTGGTTGCTCACAAGCATTAAAACGGAGCAGATTTCGGCATGTGGGGACCGAGTTAGAACAAAACCATCTACTTATACCGATACAGATGTGGGGGCACCGACCTCCTGCATAAGAGGGGGCCATACAAGTCCGCGATTAGAACCGAAAACTGAACAAATACGTGTTTGGTGTACTCAAATACGTGTTTGGTGTACTCTGACATACACTAAATACAACAGATGCAAGCCAAAGGAAAAAATAGACATGAGCATATGGCCAGGAAGGGGGGGGGGGGGGGGGGGGGGGGGGCATTCCTTATCTGTGACGAAGCCACATGCCTGTTAGATCACTTCGGTGAAGACTGGTGCCTAATTCGTCGGAACTGTATCCCCGTTGTGTGTCGGCTTCTACATCCCCTTGCCTCCACAAGCTGTTCTGGTATCAAAATGATGTTCACCTACGTCGCCTGGTTACACAACACGTTCTTCGAACTACGATGATCAAACGACTTGCGAAGTCTGGCGCCGCCCACCACTGTAGTCATTATACACCTTCGGCAGCGGCCAGCGACACACAATACCAACCTATATCCGAACAACTACGTATTGTTCACTCTCGTCGGCAAGCGCGGTAGATTGCTTCAATGTCCACGCGAAATGCCTTCTGCCGCCCGCATAATCACCAGGAAACGCCATCACACCCACCCGAGGACCCCCGTTCATGTTGCGACCAAGGGTAATATTCACGCCATCCCAGCGGCGGCGATCGTCGATACCACAGCACCGGCGAGAATAGTCACCAATGACATCGGGGTGGACGTAATCGACCCAGCCGACGAAAGGGAAGCACTGACACCTACGCTCGTAGGGGAGCTCGTCGGGGCGGCTGAGTGCAAGGAGGAGTAGAAAGGCTCTGACGCGGAGAAGACGATGGCCCCGTTGACGACGAGGGAATAGTTCTGAGATTCGCCGAGAAGGCGGTTGGTCGACACCCGAACTATCCAAGTCCCGCTTTCCACATCTGCAGCGGCAATGATAACCCTCTCGTTTACGTTGACGCTATCCGCGACGCCATTGGCCCACATGGTATGCGTGGTCCCGCTGGGAGATTCGACAACAAGGTCCAGGTCGTGGACCAACTGTGTCACCGAAGACGAAGAGGCGGGGGGGTCGATCCAGGATAGCGTGGCACGAAAGTCTAAACCAGCGGAGGCGTCGACGTCGAAATAGAATTCTTGCGAATTGAGCTCGGGCAAGAAAGCAGAATCCGCCACGAAAAGAGCCAAGTCTCCTTCCCCGTCAAGCGGCATCCCCTTCTCCAGGTGTATCCGTCCAAAGCCGCGTTCGCCGTTCGGCTCTGAGCTGCCCCCCATCAGGTTTGCGCTGTTGATGAGCATTGCCTGCGAGGAGGTCAAAGGGCAAGCGGTCAGGAGGAGCACCACGACGGACAGGTTGCATTGCTAACAATAGTAGCGTTATCAGTTGTTCACACTCAGAGATCGAGTGCAGCTGTACACCCTGCAGGATGCACTTCATTCCGCATATCAGTGGCGATACGGTGGTATACGCTCGACCATTGTGCTGACCGTAAAGCGAACACTCAACTGTGGGTGTATCTCTGCTTGCGAGAATTTGCGCTAACATCGTAAGGGCGCTCGCAATGGCCTCGTGCTCGCTGTCCTCGGACGTTTAACTGCGTGCAAAACGCTGTGTGGCCTGCTTACCTTTACTGTCGCTGAAGAGGGAGAAAATGCTTCGCACTGGGGACCGCCGTCGTTGCACCATCCTCGTGCTGTCACATCAGCCAAATAGAAGCTCTCATCCAAGAAGTATTGCCGAACCTGAGTCAGTCGTAAAATATAGAGCGAATGGTATAAGAGGGTCAACATCGGAGCTATAGACTAGTACCTATAGACTAGTACGACAGGGTGCAGGCTGGTTCAAGTAAGAAAAAAGAATCCCTCCCCCACGAATGCTGGTCGCAATATGTAATCAACGAGTGACTGTTGGGCATCATATTGGCCCCGGTGACCAGTGGAAGAGGGTTTACATGGCAGTTGGTTGTTTAAGCAGCCTAGGGCTGCCTCTAGAAGCGAAGCTCGTATGGACCAATGATGGGCATTCCATTGGATGTTTACAATGATATTCAGCCTTATTCCAAGCGGGGGCGAAGAAACGAATTGAGCCGCATATTGCACGATCCGGTTGGACGTATGCTCCAAGGCATGTCTGTAGATTTTTACGCGCAAGCAATCGAAGATCTGACTTGCCTATGTTCAACATTATGCAGAATCTAACGAAAAAACTGGATCCTACACTAAAACCGAGGCATTTGAAGGAAATAACGTATCTTACTCGTTGTTATGCACAGCACTCCAAATGTCCGCGCCGTTTTTGAGAGATAGACTCTGAAAATTTGCACACGTGTTTTACATGCCCATCCCGGGGTCTGACCTTCGTTACTTTTTTTCGTCGAAACTGTTTGGGCTAAGGTAGTCCAAATTATCAAATTTTCCGAAAAATCTCAACTGACGAAAAATTAGGGTCGGGGGGGGGGGGGCGGGGGCGACGATAAATGAGGTCTTCGCAAGGGCACATAGAAGACGTGTGCAAAATGTAACGATCTGAACCGAAAAAACCGCGTGGACATTCGCCGGGGAATACATTTGGGGTTTTTAACCCGTGAACCAGCCTATATGACACTAGGTAAGCGTGTGTCGAAGCGGCGTCAGTGATGAGGGTTCTACGCAGAAACCGAGCCAGCAAAGCACAGACGCCAAGCAGAATTATTCGGAGTATACGTTTAAGTTGTTTCCAAACCCTGGTCCACCGCTATGCTCAGCACGTATTACCTATTTATACACCGCGAAAACATACCACAGAAGCCGATTTCGTAATCAATACCGCGTCTACACGATGTTGTTAAGTGCATCTCGAGCTTATGACTGCTGTCGTGTTCGTTTCGTGTCTCGTTCAGAGCATATGGTCTCACCATGGCGGCTGCACCCGACACGATCGGAGTCGACATGGACGTGCCGATCTTCGCCGACAATCTGCAGGAACCAGTATCCTCGCCGCCGCCGCGAGCAGAGTAAATCTGTCAACATGGATCGGAACAAGGGTCAGTCGCAGGAAGTCGGGTATGCAACATGGATTGCAGTTGCAAAAAGTGATATATCGACATCAAGAACAAGCTTTCTCCACGGCATCAACATTGTCATACGTATGAGACATACACCTGCCAAACCAAAATCCAACTTACATAGTCATATATTATTTCCAAACGTACTTCGCAGGCCTAGTTAGAATACGGGTAGTGTACGTGTTGCCTACTAAGGATGGCCAAACCACATGACGTTCACTTCGTAGGAATGCCGAACATATTTTGCAATAGCACGAGCGTGCTTACCGCGTCGCCCGGAGCCATGACCTCCGGTTTAATGCGGTTGTCCTGGGTAGGACCCCGCGAGCTGAAGAACGCCACCGTGTCCACGTCCGCGTACCCGTTCGTATCGTCTGTCCCATCACCGTCCGTGCCAGTTGCGGTTAGGCGTGTTTGGCCCGATGATGTGGCTCCGACAGCAAGAGCGTTCTTTCCGATGGCTGGAGAATAAATCGTGCAAACTGTGCGGCCGTCGTCAACGTGACCATCGTTGCCAGCAGCGAATACCAGCAGATGTTCTGGGTTCTGCAAGGAGTCGAAGTGCAGAGTGCATCAAACAGGGATAATAAACTTCACTTAACATTATATATATAAGTTTCAGCATGCAGAGAACATTGCAACGACACCCTGAACGGGAAATGTAGCACCCACACGCGACTGCGCGACCAGTGGTGGGCAGTCTTAAACAAAGTATTTGGAAACCAAGCTGATCCGTGCATCGGGCCAGCCACACAGTAGGTTCTATAAAATGTACCTCGTGCATGAACGTGTCGAACTCAATATCCAGCGCGTTCACCGCACACACGTCATCGCCGCCGCCTGACATGGAGTGGATCATACAGCCAGCCTCCAGGCATGGTTGCCACAAGTCACTGCCAACGTGAGAGAAAAAAAAATCTTCACCGCCACCGACGTCGAAGATCGCAAGCTTTGCCCCTTGAGCCATGCCCCCGTGGTCGGCCAGGGTCTGACCCACGTCGTCACTCAGGCACCTTTGATCAGTCGTATCGTCGCAGCCCAGCATCGGGCAGAGGCTGTCGAGATCAGCATCCAAACGAGAGTCATCGGGCAGCAACGTCAACAGGTCGTCTCCCCAACTCGTGCGATCGAGGTCAACGCAGCCACCCACACAGCCCGGCACCTCCGTTCCGCTGCATGCCGTCGATGTTTCTGCGGGGGTGGTGAGCATGGCCCCCGCTGCCGATCCCGCGACGTGGGTCCCGTGTCCGTCAACATCATCTTCTGCAAAATGATTGACTCCACTGGTCCCAGAAGACGTCCCATGTGATCCAGGGAGTACGACTGATTTATACAGGTCTATGTACTGGATAATCTGCACGAGAGAGTAGGACGGGGAAAAGGAGACGTTGGGGCCAGCGGTGGCTTCACAAGGAAATTACGGAGGCGAAATCCTACATTGGTCGCAACTCAGTGTGAAAACTGCATCGTTCTCTAAGGTGCCATCGGTCTCCGTTGCGAGGTTCAAACGAAACTGTAGCGTCCCCGAAACGAACCTTTTGCGCCGGTTTCGGTTAACGACATTTAGAGAAAACAGCGAGTACATACCAGGGACCTGTACCATTGCATTCTCGATCGGGATACGCGCGGAGGGAAAATGTCACACAAAGCAAGTCGACCCGTGAGTAGTATTGATTACGAGTATCAACCCGCGAGCAGTGATGTAACAGATAGTCTACGGCGGAGGTCCGCCAAAAGAAAAGGTCGAACCCTCCACACACATGACGTGACCGTACTGGAGGACGGAGCCGGGAACGCCTACCTTGCGCCGTTCCGGGTCGAAAAAGAAGTCTCCGCCAAAATTGAACCCAGAATGAGTAGATGATGAGGATGAGGAGGTTGCAAGTGCACGGTTGGAAGGAAGGACGCTCGAAGAAAGCGACGAGGTCTGGGAACGGGCTGTCGAGGAAAGTGACGAGGTAGGGGGCAATGTTGCCGGGGTAGGTGACGTTTCCGCGGCAGGTGACGGGGTAGGAGTGAGTGTCTCAGGGACGTACTCGTCGAAGTAATGCCCATGAGTCACAGTCTGCCCATCATCGTCAATGAAGTAGCACGACGTCTCGTCCACTCCAGTGTCAATGACCTGGTGGGATACACGATTTCGGTCGTAGCATACAGATTAGAACAAGCTTAATTACATCATACGACATGCGATTGCCAAGCGTTCCGATTGTGTCAATATGCGATGCAACGGTCTCGTCTACCGTCAAAGATCCATCCCGGATGATGGACCTGCGCAAACGGACTTACATTCACTACCCGGCGAGCTATGCATTCGTCGTTGTTTCTCTATACTAACGCCGCGTGCTCAAGGTATCGCGAAGCGTGTAATATACATCAGAGTCCAAAGGACATTTCGCGGGCTAATGGGCTGTACACCTGTCTTGCATCATGTCGACGAGTGTTTGTCGGCGTCGTGTCCACATAATAATGTCATGTGTGTTTTCGCCGGACGGGAAGGGCTCATGCCATCCCCAATACTCTTACCTGGATAACCTCGCCCGTGCCGTCCAAGCCTGCGGCTGTCAGCGGGGCCCTCGTCAACGTGGCACTCTGTATCATCGTTCGTGCAGCTGCGTTCATCACGCGCGCTTCGTGCCTGGGAGAGACTCTCAAGACTTCCAGCCGGCCGGACAGGAACGAAACGAGCCCCATGAAGCACGCCACGCGCAACTCCATTGACTCCTCGTCGCTGCCCATCGCCCCGCTCTCGATGTACAGGAGATGGTCCAGGTCTGGACATCATACAGGTAGGAACCAGTGGAAACAACGAAAACAGCTCAAGGTTGGCAGAAAAGGAGAAAACAGCATTTGGAATAACCGACCACGAGATGAGCCAACCTGGGCTCGCTTGTGGCTGATCGTGAGAGGAAGTCGTCACAGCGATACCCCTTGAAGCTCCAATCTCATTCACGATCTCGAACACCAAAACTCCGAAAGAACGATGTGATGCTCTAGACGTTGTTGCAATTGGTTTCACGTAGTCAGGACGGGTTAAGCATTGGTGGCTGATGAGAGATGCTCCTGTTATATACGCTTGGCTTTCGCAATGAGAAAGCGGTCCCGACACCCTTTTTCTTATCACGATGGTCCGATGGATATAACGTTTGCTGTCCCAGTTTCACCTATAAGCAGTACGACCTACTGTAGAACAAAGCATGTCCTCGAAAACGTTGCGATCTATGATTCAGGCATTCCATCGGGTGTCGGCTCAGAATGTGCTCGCGTTCGAGTTGTCAGCGACCGGATGTTGTAACCACGGTGTATCATGTATGTGATTCGCCTTCTAGTGCTGTACACTATATGGACGGCGTCGGTGGAGTTAGCATGTGCTACAAACGTAACTGGGTGCGTGAGTTGTACGAACAAACAAATGGGGATAAAAAAACTTGTAACCGACCACTCCTGTGAGTCCGGCAGCTTGCGTGATGAGGGACGTAGCTGGATCCAGTGTTATTTATTAACTATTAATACTGTATTTTGTAACAGTAAAAAGGAAACGAGATAACACTGCAATGATATTAACAATACGACAAATTCAACAGTTCAAAGATTCAATCACGGACGAACACAGACCGTGCTACTTTGGAGCTGAAGGACAACGAAGGGACTATCGAGATGGCCAACAACCCCGTCCGCAGTCACATGACCAGGCACATGGACTGTAAATTAAGTTCAACGCTATACTGCGTCAAGTGGTGCAGCAACACGAAATCAGCGTCGTGACATCTTAACAGAGGAACAGCACGAGCGTATTCCATGCGGGTGAGCTCTCGGATCTTGAGTATGCATGAATGATGCATGGGGATACACCTTCGCGCCTAAGCGAGAAGTATGGCCTGTTGCTCTTGCTGTTGGACTAGTACAGTGCCTACGGTGCACGTCTACGTATAGACTATGCGTCTGCCAGGTAGGTATGGACTACACGCTACGAGTGTACAATGTACAATGTACCAGGTACCAGGTACCAGATATCAGATACCAGGTATCAGGTACCAGGTACCGGGTACCGTACCGGTATCTGGTACCGGTATCTGGTACCATATTTTTCTAAACTACTGCATGTTGTGCGCAGCACGTTGGTCGAGTAATGTAAGATCGATCAAGACGAATATTCTTCATTTAGTCTAGACATTGACGCGTTTAAAGGGTCGGACGAGCGAGTGCGAGAGTAGCTCGCCGATTCAAATATGTCTATGCATGCATTCATACTGCACAGCAGTGCTGCTGTACGCAACCGGCCCTCTCTTACGAAGGCACCTCACAAGAGTCTCAGTCTGAGATTTCTGGGAAAAATGGAAATCCAAGCGGTTGAACTAACGGATAGGACCAAAGATTGTGCTGAACACACCCGTTCTCGAATACCAAGTGCCTGCAAAGAATAGAGTTTAACGAGTCCTAGCTGGTTCTACCGATTGAGAGACATTAGTATTAGTCTTCGTACTCAGCTGTGCAGGAGTGATGAAAAATGTCGCAACGGTTTGCGCCTACCTCATAGGTATGCACGAGTACTGTACACCAGTTTTCAAATACCAAGTTACAGCATTACGAAAACTACCTCGTTCTACTGTACAGTACCGATTGAGATAAATACTTGTACAGTGTAGTCTAACAGTCGTACTCGGCTGTGCAGGAGTGGCAGGAGTGATATGATACGCCACATGGTTTACACCTCGTACCTAATATCTCAGTAGTAGAAAGCTAGAGCCCTTTCATCTCCGCGCGGACAAAAGACAAAGGCAACACCAACACGACATACCAACACAGACAGGATGCGACGAATGCCGTGCTATAGAGTACCTTCCAAGGACAAACCACGCAGAAACAACACAGAAAAAAACCAGACGAATCGTAAAATAATTCCTCCGCAACCGCAAACAATAAAATCCGCGAGGACCTGGTATTAGTTGAAAAAATGTATTGGACCGCACCTGAAACCAGGAGCAAGTCGTTTGCGGCGTGATGCACGGAGATGCTGCCCCAAGAGCAGATGTCACCAGGTGTGGTCCTTCCCGAATCGCTCAGCTCGTGCACCAATGTAGCAGCCATGCTCCACTCCTTTCTACGCAAAGCTCCTCCCGGGGTAGTCAGATGCTCGCTGTTTTCCATGGCCGGATCCGACCACACGTTTGAAGAGTGGAGATCGATCGACTCCGACATGAGGTCGCTCAGCAACTGCGCGATAAAAACGCCGGCCTGGGGCGAGTGTGCGGGCAGTGTGCCTGGCGACAGCTCTAAGTTGAGGCCTTCTACGTTGCCCATGCGTATCGACTGCCCATGAGTCGTGGCAAGTCCACCCGAGCTCTGGCTCGCCTGGTCACGATTATCGCCATGCTCCAAGACACCGGGAGCGACCTTCAGCGCGGATGGAAATGGCGAGATGCTGAGCAGTCCGAACTCAGGGTTGTCCGACAACGCTCGTGCTTCGGCATCAGATGCTGTCACAAAAAAGCAAGCTCCATGGGCACTTGAGTGAGCCACAGGCCGCACAGCCTCGGGCGATAGAAACTGCTCCAGTCGAGAGATGGTCTCGCGACCCCGGCTGTACTCGGTGCAGACCAGGTGCGGTGCGCTGGCAGTGCCGTTGCTGGCTCGGAGCCTCTCTCCGCTCCATTGTGCAGCCGCTTCGAAGCCCTTGGCGTGGCCCCCGAAGGAATCCTGTGCCGTCGTCAAAAGAGAGCGTTCCACGACGCCCAGCGAAGGGTGCGGCAGGCTGTTCACCGAACCCCACCAAGTTGAAGCGAGCAAGGTAGTACAGACGGTTCTCGCGATGCGGTGCCCATGTTGTGTCATACCAAGTAAGTATTCCTCAAGAAGACCACAGAGAGGTTGGGAGGCGCGCGCGGTGCGAATGTGTTTTGGTCAGAGGGTTTGTTTTCAGGCTTGGGCGAGGAGCGAGCGCAGGAAGGAGAGTGAGTGAGGGGGGGCGGGGTTGTGCGCATGTTGTGTAACCCATACAGCAGTATTTGTTTTGTAATTTACCGAGAACCAGTCCTCAAAAACCATCCGTGACCGCAAATAATTTTCTGCGCCGTTTAGAAACATTCTGGCACCTTTATACGAGGTACCTGCAGTACGTATGTAAATAATAAACATTTCTTTGTTTCTTCTTTTTTATACTCCTATTAGACTAATAGGTAGGGTCGAAACCACTACAGCAAGTGTTGCACTACTCTGTGTTATGGTCTAGTCTAATTCGTACCAGTGTTCTATTGGCCAGAACCCACCACCAGCAAATAATCACGAAATCCGTACAGCACTCTGTAAGAGATACCACAGTATCCACTGCTGTAAGCATGGTTGCAGCGGTTACACGCTCGGGGCGACTGGAAGACTGCTTCCTCTTTAACATGATAATAATAAGGAGGTCTGCCGCGCTACGAGAACGAGGGCAGGTCAGTCCTCCACACCTAATTGGCTCTCATACAGCACCGGAGCCACGACAGCTCGGACGGGGTGATTAGGGGCACCTTGCACCCCCGTCCTAGTAGGCTGACATCTCGCCATAACACTGCTGTTTGCACAACAAGAGGCTGCAAGTACATCCTTCCCACGAGAAATCTCAGTGTCTTTTTCCTGTGGAGTGTCGGGACATTGCATTTCTCTTTTTTTGTGTACGACTCATGTAGTCTATTGAGAGTTCAAGTTTTTAGCACTTACGACAGGTAGTCTAAGTACAGCAAGCACGTTTTTTATACTACTACTAGTTTGTAGTTGGTTGCTGCTGTAGACTAAGTACGTACAGCACAACGGGCCTACTAGTCTAATACCAAAGAAACAACGCAGCAATAATAACTCCAGTTAGATGTAATTAACAACAAGGTAAGGGAAAAAAGAGTCCTGGGGCCTCCACCCCCTCTGCGTTTCACACTCACACCACAGACACACAAAAAAAACACTTTCAAACAATTATCATCTGATTTTTTGGGGAACGTGAATCACCTGACCCCGCTTCGCTTTCAGAGTTCCCACCAGGAACACTCCGGTCTGACCCTTCTTCTTGGCGAACCTTCCTGGCGTACTTTGTGTCATTTGCTTTCTTCGCTTTCTTCGAGTTCTTTTTTCTCGCTCCTCTTCGTTTTCCCCTGCATTTCGTCGTTATTTCGCGCGTCTTTCTCGATCTTCTCGCTCATCAGCTTCGACTGGTTATCGATTATGATTCGATTTTCTAAAGGCGTTTTCGTACGTATATTTTTTGGGGGGGGGCGGGGGGGTCGACATTTTGTTTTCTTCCGGACTTTCGTTTCTCTTCATCGTTTGATTCCGTTTTTTTCTTCGGTTGTCTCGCTAAGTTCTACTGTTTTCGTTTTTGATTTGAGGTTTGACATATATATACATAGATAGTCTATATACATACACGTTCTTTCCGATGTATATGTACGTTTTCTCGATATATTGTAAAATATGTTCCCGACTTTTTTCCGACATATTATATAATTTGTGCGATTTTGTTGAAGCAACCCTCGAGCAAGAACAAAAGGGTGCCTCGATCCGCCCTATCGTTTCCATTAGCTGTGCGCTACACTCGACGACCAACCCCACTGGACACCGCTCGATCTCGAAGCCGCCGGCAGCATAGTTTGGAGCACCAAGCGCCTCCGTGGTTATGTGTGGGGTACCACCTTCCGCGTATTTTCAGGTCAGTCACAAGGCGCCGGAAAGCTTCAACAAAGCCGCCGAGCACAACCCTTCGAGTCCAGCGTCGTGAATTGAATTTCTGACGGCCTATCGCCTAACTCTGCAATACTGCAAAGGCAGTGCCAACGGAAACCACGCGATTCTCCTGTCTCGGTCACCGCTTCCCGCATCGGAAAGCGACAGAAGCGGTCACAGCCGTTAGACTTCATAGGGCAAATAACCCAATTATCGTTTGCCCTGGAGGCCGCCTTTTGGATGGCCCTTGGACTCTGAGTCTAGGCTCGGATGGACTCGCGCCCTCCAGCCAAAGCGTAAGCTTGGATGGGCTACCCACCCCCCCCTGTCTAATATTCGCGATTTTCGCCAAAACGGAAAACGAATGAAAACTGACGACCTCGGTGCTCCAGATGAGGAAGTTATCGCTCGCTCGTGCCACCACCCCCGCGTCTTTTCACGAGGTTTCAACCAGTATTTTGTCGTCTTCCCCAAGCTGACGAAAGTGTCGCCGTTTCGGTATTTGCGGTGCCTGTCGCACCTCCTCTGCTGGCTCCGTTGGGCTCTGATCAGAATGAGTTTCCCACCCGAACCCGCCCAATGCATCGAGTCCCAGGCTTCTACCTACCGGCGTCGGTGCGGAAAACGCTTTTCCCGCGCCCGCTAACCCTCCATACGTTTCTATCACGATACCCCGGGCCACCGCTGCGGTCACGCTAGAGTCTCCATCTCTTGACCCTCCCGTCACGGACTTCGGTCCACAAGCGCCCCCCTGCTCAGTCTCTGTCGCTCTCGCGGATACCCGTGTTTCAAACCCGCTTGTGCCGCCGACTCCGCCTCTGTCGCCTTCGCCTTCACAGGCACGTCCGCCTTCCTTCGTCCAGTCGGAACTTATGTCGACGAGGGCACGGCGGCGACAAGCCGCTGCTGCTGGTTCTCGGAACCCTGACTTCGATCATTGCGTTTCGGACGGCCGACCAGCGGCTGCTACCCAGTGCCCCCGACGCCCACGGGTTCCCTCGCCCCCAATTGAGAGGCCCGCTCGTTCCACCAATCCGGTCAGCACCGTAACTGTTCGGTCCCCTGCCGCCGCCATTCTTAGGCGCGCAGAGCTTCGTCGCGGTCCCTACGGTGGCCCTTCCCGAGGAAACTACCGTCGCGGAGCTCGGCTTCCGCGAGGTCGTCGAGCATTACTCTCGCGCTGATCGAGTGCGAGAATGCGCTGAATCGGCTCGTGATGCCGCCATTCGTTGTTTGGTACCCCCTCCTGGGAGGTCCTTAACCCCTTTAGGCTAGAGCCCGAACACCCCTCCCTATACAAATTTCAAGTAATTTTGTCCCCAAAACGGATTTCCATCTGTAAAGGCGTTAAGGTTACCCAATGACTTTCTGAGTCATCCCATTATTTCTGAGCGGTTGAACTTCTCAAGTGTGTAACAATCTTATTAATATTATAACGGTTGTACTAGTGCACTTGTTTTAGGACTAGCGTACAGAAATGCTGGTTGGGTTGCACGAAGGAATGTCTTCGAAGCCATGTTTCGGGCGAGATGTTGAGCTCCTCCATGTTAGGAGCCCATAACCTTCTGCTGCACCCGTAGCGTGGGACGACTCTCCTCCTCCACATCAAACCACACGTACTAGCTGCTGCGCGATAACTCCGCAAGTAGTTGAAGTACGAGTAGTCGGAGTTGGCGATATCCAGCATGTTTGTGTCGTCGCACATTTACAGCTCGCTTCCCCCCTTCCGTTTGGACACGCATGTGTTTCGCGCATATATATGTTTCGGTTTTTGTTATCTCAGCGTCCAACAGAATTAGTTCTATGCCAGCTTTGCCGAGTTGACGTCGTCAAGTTCTTGCTAGCATGTCTGGGTCCAAAGTATTGTTCACGACCCCCCCTGTATAGGCTTACTTACAGTGTCAGCCCGCGAAACCGTGGTAGTTTTGCCCGATCCTTTTTTTAGCCTGCACACGGTGCAGACGATGTCTCGGCTGAAAAAAATCAGACGAAACGAGACGATTTGGCAAGCCAATATCATACCCCGGATGGGGGGGGCAATCACCTAACAACGTAGATCTACAAGAAGGTTAGCCGGGCGCATGCACATACATGGTGCAAGCGGTTTTCATGCTTGTTGTTTGGTAGCATTTCTGGGTTCTACGTTATTTCACCCCCCCGCCTTCGCTTTTCTCACAGTATAGGTCTAGTATAAGCTGGCGAATTATTGCTAGAATTGTTCATTGTTATTTCTTGGTATTTCCTCTCCCCGCACCATGAGCCGGACGGGAACGTATACCCGCCTGTCTTTGCAGTAAGTGCATGCTCGGAATGTGTATCCTTCCGTTTTCCCGTTTGTGCCACGCGGGTATAATTTATTTTGCTTGCCACTTGTAAACACTCTTGTTATAGATGTGCGCAGCTACCGAAAGGTAGGAGATTTCCTTTCCCCTTTGTTCTGGACCTACTTGCTCGTGAGCGTCCAGCGCGAGTATTGGCTCTCTTCCGAACGAGCTCATGTGGTACCCTTCTATCGATGGAGTCCACATTATCGCCTCGTGCCTCTCCGCTGTTGCCCCTCCGAGTCCCACTGTCAACGTGGATCCATTACCATATTTTTAACATAGCGGTATGCCTTCTGTCTTATTTGCCGCCTTGAATATACCATTTGTTCGTTTTTCGGTGACCATCACGGTGATGATTTAGTTTGATCTCAAAGTTGTGTCTTCAGTTGTGCTACTTCTACAGCACGAAGCGCGTTCCCCTTTGTGATATTTTGTTTCCATTTCTCACCGCCGGTGTACAGCAGTGTTATTCTGCCTACCTTTCGTCGGAATCAGACTGTTTTCGTACCATGCTATGGCTTCCGTCGTCTCATTTTCCCCTCGCTCTATGTTCTTGGTAACATGTAGATGCTACCCGCCTTGTTTCTTGTTTCGCAAGGCACTAGTTCTTTTTTTTCAGCCTATTTCTTGCTTTTTGGCGTGTACTTGTTCTTCCACGAAGATCTCTGTCGCGCATTAAACATAGCTACCTGGTACTAATAGTGATGCATCCAAGCTATTACCACCATAATGAGGTCACGTGTTGTCGACCATTGATTTCCCGTTGAGGGCCGCCGTAAATCCCACTAGATAAACCCCGTGCTGGCTCCCCCGCCCACTCGTCGGTTCTGCTTGACCCCCTTTCTTCATGTTTGATTGAACATTCCCCCCAAGCCCCCCCGCCCCGCGCAATCGAACCCCTTTCTAGCTTTGCAGCCAACGAGTATGCTCCTCTTGCCTTGTTTTCGTTCTCTTTGTTTCGGCGTATCCGCCTCGTAACGGTCCGCCTCCACCCTGGCTTTGCAGCTAAACGAGTATGCTCTGACGTACGGCTGTGCAACGACAAGGTTAGGATCGGTGACAACCACCCGATCGACGTTGTGGGTTTTGGAACGCTCACTGTAGTTTTCCCCGGAGATCTGACTGTTACAATGTTGGATGTGGGTTACGTGCCGGATTTGGCGTTCAATTTGTTTTCGCTGATGGCCGCACATAAGCATGGCGTAAGTTTCATTACCGAGGAGAAGGGCTTGTGATTTTTTCTTTTCGATGGGAGGTTGAGGTTCGAGGGTGATGGATCTAATTACTTATGTTCGCTTACAGAATAGGGCCAGGCAACGGCCGTGTGCCGTTTCCCGTCTTGACCCCTGGCTTCACTGAGAAGCACGTGAAAATTGATTGCGATTCTCCACAGGCGCTTCCTGTGCTCGCTCCCGGTAGTGCCGATTTTGCTGAGACTGCTGTAGACATCAACGTATTCAATGGCGTGCATGGTCACTCTAACGAGATACTGCTGCGAAAGACTGCGAAATCACTTGGTGTAGAACTGTTAGGAACTCTAAGATACTGCACTTGCTGTTCTATGGCGAAAGCTTTTCTCCAACCTATCCCCAGCAGTACTAAGTCACGTCCTTCAGACAAATTGCGACGGGTCTTCGTTGACCTGAGCGGCCGAAAGAGAGCCCCTTCTCTGTTGGGTAGGAAGTATATCATACTAGTGAAGGATGATTTATCTCGCTACGCGTGGGTATACTTTCTGAAGCACAAATCGGAATCAGCAGTCGCGTTCAGGAAGTTTTTGGCCGATTTAAGCGCCGACGGTGTGCCCTTGATCGTTTAGATTGTAAGGTCTGACAACGGGGGAGAATTCTATGGTGGGGAGTTTAAAGAGGTGTGCAAACAGTATTGCATCAAGCAAGAATTTAGTAACGCTAACAGCCCAAAACAGAATGGTGCTGCAGGGAGAGCGCTAGGCATCGTTCAGAACACAGCACATGTTGCGTGCTTCCAGGCTCCTATCATCTTCCGGCTCGTTCAACTACCGCCAACCGAGCCCCTGTGGGCGAAAGCGGTGCATTGGTCCTGTGACGCCCTGAACCACACCGCAACCATTGCCAACCCCGGTAACAAGTCTCCGCATGAAATGTGGCATGGTACTGCCGCACCTGCCTCACCACACCCGTTCCTTCGCCCAGCGTACTGCCGGTGGAACCGCCCGTCCAAGTCGTCACCCCGGGGCCGAGCGCTGGTTTTACGTCGGGCCGGGCACCAACCAACCAAGTGACTCTTTGCGGGTGCTCACGCGGGCAATCAAGGTGGTGGAGACTCGAAACATGAAGTGGGACGCGACGCTTGAAGTGGAAGCGTCGTCACCCAATTGCCGGAGGTTCTGGAGCAGGGAGAGACACAGGGGTTATAGGACGCGCCAGAGCTGCGAGGGACGGAGAATTTGCCTCCGGCCCGACGACTCCACTCTAAGATTTGGGAGGGGAATTCCTTACCAACTCCGTGTGGTGTCTCCTTTGACGCAAGCCAGTGACGATTTTCGAGCCGAAGATGTGCAGTCGAACGATACATCAGCGGCCAGCAGTGAATCGTCCGACAGCGGTTCTTCCTCTCGGGCTGGGAGTGACGCGTCAACCTCGAACAGTGGAGCCCTGAGCGACGCGTCAACCTCTGATGGTGAAGCTCTGAGCGACTCTCCCGTGACAGTGGAACTCAGACCCCGACGGTGGTCCGGATTGCGGTACGCCAACTTGGAGCGCACATGTCAGGACTGGGCGATGGTGAAGAGTTTCGGGAGGGACGTACGAGGGCGCAGACCAGGGCGCTCAACCGGGAAGCGGCGGCGAGGCTCATCAGTGCACTCGGACCCTGTGAAGGAGGCCGCGTTTTCCAGGCGCTACTGACTGCGACTGAGACGGGGCGCGAGAAGACGAAGTTACCGGATTACCTTGTCACAGAGGCGGAACCGGAACCGACGTCTTATACCGCCGCGCGTTCGTCAAAGCATCGGACGTTTGGATGGACGCGATGAGATTGGAGTTTGATGGTCTCGAAACTGCTGGAGCCTTTGTTGAGGTTTCTGAAGTTCCCGCAGATAGCAATGTCGTGGAGCCAAAGTGGCTATTAAAGTGGAAGGGCGACGCGCACGGCATGATGGATATAGCTAAGACACGGTGGGGTCGACTGCTTCGAAACTTTTCCCCCGCCGCCTCGACCACGTCTAACCGACTCATTGCAGCAATGGCGCGCAAGCTTGATTGGGACCTGAGACACTTGGACGTTGACCAGCCCTTCATTCAGGCCGAGTTGGATGTGGAGTTTTTTTTGAGACTTCCCCCTAGATGTGGAGAGAAGTCGGGTAAGGTACGAAGTCCTACTCAACAGAGCCCTTTACAGGCGGAAGAAGAGTTGTCGATAATGGTACAAGCTACTGTCGTCAACATTGGTAGAGGGTGGGTTTGAGCATTGCCTGGTAGACCCGTGCGTGTTTCGACTGATATCGAATGACGCGGTTGGGGCGATTCTGGTGGTCCACGTGGACGACATCAAGATCGCAGCAACCAAGTATGTAGCTGATGCGGTATTGCCTGACCTCAACAAGAGACTTCCGACCAAACATCTAGGGGTAGCGAGTACAGGAGAGATCGTGAGAAGGGAACCCTGGAGATTTCGCAGACTCAGTTCATCAGAACCGTCGTCGACCGGTTCGGTATCACTAAGACCAGCCAAATCCCTGCTTCACCATCTTTGGACCTCAGGCACGTGAGTGATGAGGAGCCGGCGGTGGACGCGAGTTTCCGCAAAATTATGGGGAGTCTGATGTGAATTGCGAACCAGACGATAGACCATACATCTCCAACGCAGTGCAAGCGGTTGCGCGGTTCTCGCACTATCCGAAGGAAGTACACGTGAAGGCTGCTGGGAAGATTCTCGAATACTTGAGCGCTACGGCTTACTTGGGCTTGACTTTCAAAAGAGAGGGCAAATTGGAGGATGTACAGTTGAAGTACGATTTAGAGACATACGTAGACGGGGACTACGCCCACAGAGCCGAGGACAGGCGTTCGGTTTCTGGTGTAGCTGTTTGCTGCGGAAGTACGCTTGTATCCTGGTTTTCTAGGACGCATAAATGCGTTACACTCTCCACCACCGAGACCGAGTACGTGGTGATGGCCGACGGTGTGAAGGAGGCCTTGTACGTGCGAGGAGTGTTGGTTTTCTCCATACCTCGTGTTGGTTCGCCGAGTATTGGAGTGTTTGAAGACAACAACGGGGCGATTGACTTGACCAAAAACCCGCCGTGCTCGTCCAACAGCAAGCACATAGATGTGAAGTATCGCTTCTTGCATAGCCGATTTATTTTTACAGGCAGAGACCGTGGACGCTGGCAGATATTGATCATGGGCTGAAAAATTGTATATTCATTGTCTTCAACCCCTCCGAGAAGGACCTTGTTTTTTCATCAAATTATATTGCAACAAGGGCCACGGCGGGGCTGGCAGACCGACGCCACGAGCGACGACGGCGGCCGAAGGCCGCCAGCTATTAATACTACCAACCGAGCGACGTGGTCGGCCGCCTGATCGAGCGAGCGACCGGGCGAATAAAAAGTGATCCGAAGAATCCTATAGCCAGACAACGACGACCTACATCATCATTGTTATCTTCAACCACTACAACAAATACAACGACCACACCAGCATTATCATCCTTTCGTTGCAAATATACAGATACTATCCGTATTCCTATTCATGTACGCATACGGTATGTTAGGTACAACCGTAAGTGCCTTCCTATTGCACAGCTACTTCGGTGTGGCACCATCGACCTACAAAACACACTGCGAGGAATGCTCTATATCGATGACTCGCTCAGCCCAGACAACACGTGCGTGCTTGTCAGCATTATTACTTGCCTCGCCCAGTTGCCGTCTGTGCTGAGGAGATAGGGGCATCAACACAGATATCAGATATCCGTTTGACTTATGTACAAGATACTATGGCGCTACGATATACAAAAGTACGCACAAGACACTATGGCGCCAAGGTATACAAAAACATTTACAAACAAGCCACTGGCGCTAAGGTAAACCTGATACACAATACCAGGTAAGTAAAAAAATGGCCGCTTCTCAATTCCACACCTCCGACTTGAAAAGCAAAAACATGGACTACTCCGTACGTCGCAAACCGAGTTCCTGACAGCCTATAAGTAGAAAACGAATACCATATATTTACGTAGAGTAGCCAAAAATACGCAAACGGCACGAAATTCAATTGACTAGAAAGACCCCCGGGACGAAGACATCAATCTTTTGTTGCTCACAAACTTCGAGACGGAACAGATTCCCCGGCCTATGGGCACACAGTCTGAACAAAACCATCTACTCCAGATACCGATGCAAAAGTGGGGGCCCCGACCGCCTGCACAAGAGGGGCTCATACATTAGGAGGGGCCATGGCCAAGGCTACGGTAGGAGGGGCGTCGCTGCTTTCACTACCGGGTTGTAGTCACCCGCACAGGCGACACTCTAGGCGGTTCTTTGGGATCAGCGTAGCCTGTCCTTCCATTGGGGATTCATAGCGCCAAGCTAAACAGCACCGAAGCTTAAGGCCGGAAAGGAGCAGGGGGCTCACTCGCGCGATTGGCCCAGAACCACTGCAACGAGAGAGTCCCAAAAGTGACTCCCCATACCGTATGCTTGCCCCATACCATTCCGCGATTAGAATAGAAAACTGAACAAATACGCGTTTGGTGTACTCTGACATACATTGAATACAGCAGAAGCATACAAAATCAGAAGCTAGACACAGCACACGAAATGGCCGGGGGGGGGCGACGATTCGGTCTTTGTGGCGAAGCCACATGCCCGGTAGAACACTTCGGTGAAGAATGGGGCCCAAATCATGGGAAATATACCCCCGCTGTGCGTTGCCTTCCCCAGCCCCTTGCTTCCACAACTTGGACTGGTATCCACTACGACAGTAGTTGGGCACACCGTGATACCCACCTATGTGAGTCGCCTGGATTTACAACACGTTACTCTCCTCAAACTACGATGATCACCGAACGGCGCACGTACGTTTGCGAAGTCTAGCCCCACCCACCACTGTAGTCATTGTACACGTTCGGCAACGACCAGCGACACACAACACCAACCGATATCCGAACAACTGCGTATTGTTCACTCTCGTCGGCAAGAGCGGTAGATTGCTTTAACGTCCACGCGAAATGCCTTCTGCCGCCCGCATAATCACCAGGAAACGTCTTCACACCCAACCGACGACCCCCGTTCATGTTGCAACCAACGGTGATCTTCACACCATCCCAGCGGCGGCGATCGCCGATATCACAGCACCGGCGAGAATAGTCACCAATGACATCGGGGCGGACGTAATCGACCCAGCCGACGAAAGGGAAGCACTGACACCTACGCTCGTAGGGGAGCTCGTGGGGGCGGCTGAGTGCAAAGAGGAGTAGAAAGGCTCTGACGCGGAGAAGACGATGGCCCCGTTGACGACGAGGGAATAGTTTTGAGATTCGCCGAGAAGGCGGTTGGTCGATACCCGAACTATCCAAGTCCCGCTTTCGACATCTGCAGCGGCAATGATGACCCTCTCGTTTACGTTGACGCTATCCGCGACGCCATCGGCCCACATGGTATGCGTGGTCCCGCTGGGAGATTCGACAACAAGGTCCAGGTCGTGGACCAACTGCGCCACCGAAGACGAAGAGGCGGGGGGGTCGATCCAGGACAGCGTGGCACGAAAGTCTAAACCAGCGGAGGCGTCAACGTCGAAATAGAATTCTTGCGAATTGAGCTCGGGCAAGAAAGCAGAATCCGCCACGAAAAGGGCCAAGTCTCCTTCCCCGTCAAGCGGCATCCCCTTCTCCAGGTGTATCCGCCCGAACCCGCGTTCGCCGTTCGGCTCTGAGCTGCCCCCCATCAGGTTTGCGCTGTTGATGAGCATTGCCTGCGAGGAGGTCAAAGGGCAAGCGGTCAGGAGAAGCGCCACGACGGACAGGTTGCATTGCCCACAACAGTGACGTTTAGCAGTTGTTCACTCTAGTTGATCGAGTGCAGCTGTACACCCTGCAGGATGCACCTTATGACGCATATCAGTGGCGATACGGTGGTATACGCTCGACCATTGTGCTGACCGTAAAGCGAACACTCAACTGTGGGCGTAGCTCTGCTTGCGAGAATTTGCGCTAACATCGTAAGTGCGCTCGCAATGGCCTTCCCGTCGTGCTCGCTGTCCTCGGACGTTTAACTACGTGCAAAACGCTGTGTGGCCTGCTTACCTTTACTGTCGCTGAAGAGGGAGAAAATGCTTCGCACTGGGGACCGCCGTCGTTGCACCATCCTCGTGCTGTCACATCAGCCAAATAGAAGCTCTCGTCCAAGAAGTATTGCCGAACCTGAGTCAGTCGCAAAAACATCAAGCGAATAGTAGGACAGGGTCAACGTCGGAGCTATAGACTAGTACCTACCTGGTATAGACTAGTACGACAGGGTACAGGCTGGTTCAAGTAAAAAAAAAACATCTCTCCCCCACGAATGCTGCTCGCAATACTTGTATGTAATTAACGAGTGACTGTTGGGCATCATATTGACCTCGATGACCAGTGGAAGGGGGTTTACATGGCCGTTGGTTGTTTAAGCAGCCTAGGGCTGTCTCTAAAGGGCGAAACTCGTATCGACCAATGATAGGCATTCCATTCAATGTTTACAATGATATTCAGCCTTTTTCCAAGCGGGGGCGAAGAAACGAATTGAGCCGCATATTGCACGATCCGGTTGAACGTATGCTCCAAGGCATGTCTGTAGATTTTTACGCGCAAGCAATCGAAGATCTGACTTGCCTATGTTCAACACTATTATGCAGAATCTAACGAAAAAACTGGATCCTGCACTAAAACCAAGGCATTTGAAGGAAATAACGTATCTTACTCGTTGTTATGCACAGCACTCCAAATGTCCGCGCCGTTTTTGAGAGATAGACTCTGAAAATTTGCACACGTGTTCTACATGCCCATCCCGAGGTCTGACCTTCGTTACTTTTTTTCGCCGAAACTGTTTGGGCTAAGGTGGTCAAAATTCTCAATTTTTCCGAAAAACCTTAACTGACGAAAAATTAGGGTCGGGGGGGGGGGGCGGGGGCGACGACAAATGAGGTCTTCGCAAGGGCACATGGAAGACGTGTGCAAAATGTAACGATCTGAATCGAAAAAACCGCGTGGACATTCGCCAGGGAATACATTTGGGGTTTCAACCCGTGGACCAGCCTGTATGGCACTAGGCAAGCATGTGTCGAAGCGGCGTCAGTGATGAGAGTTCTGCACAGACGCCAAGCAGAATTCTGCAGAGTATATGTTTAAGTTGTTTTCAAACCCTGGTCCACCGCTGTGCTCAGCGTGTATTACCTATTTATACACCGAGAAAACATACCACAGAAGCCGATTTCATAATCAATACCGCGTCTACACGATGGTGTTAATTGCATCTCGAGCTTATGAGTGCTGTCGTGTACGTTTCGTGTCTCGTTCAGAGCATATGGCCTCACCATGGCGGCTGCACCCGACACGATCGGAGTCGACATGGACGTGCCGAAGGTCGCAAACAGTCTGCAGGAACCAGTATTCTCGCCGCCGCCGCGAGCAGAGTAAATCTGTCAAAATGGATCGGACCAAGGGTCAGTCGCAGGAAGTCGGGTGTGCATCATGGATTGCAGTTGCAAAAAATAGTATCGACATCAAGGAACAAGCTTTCTCCACGGCACAAACATTGTCATACGTATGAGATATACATCCGCCAAACCAAAATCCACTTTACATAGTCATATATTATTTCCAAACGTACTTGGTAGACCTAGTTAGAATACAGGCAGTGCACGTATTGTCTAGGATCGCCTAAACACCATTAGGTTTACGACGTAGGCATGACGAACATATGTTGCAATAGCACGAGCGTGCTTACCTCGTCGCCCGGAGCCATGACCTCCGGTTTAATGCGGTTGTCCTGCGTAGGGCCCCGCGAGCTGAACACCGCCACCGTGTCCACGTCCGCGTATCCGTTCGTACCGTCTATCCAATCACCGTCCGCGCCGGTTACGGTTAAGCGTGTTTGGCCCGATGATGTGGCTCCGACGGCAAGCGCGTTCTTTCCAATGGCTGGAGAACCGATCGTGCAAACCGTGCGGCCGTCGTCGATGTCACCATTGTTGCCAGCAGAGAATACCAGCAAGTGTTCTGGGTTCTGCGTGCACCAAACAGGAGGAGGAACGTCACTTATTAATAAAGATAAGTTTCAGTATGCAGAGAGCATTGCGACAGCACACTGAATGGATAAAGTAGCACCTATACGCCGCTGCGCAACCAGTGGTGGGCAGGCTTAAACAAAGTATTTGAAAACCAAGCTGATTCGCGCATCAGGCCAGCCACACAGTAGGGTCTATAAAATGTACCTCGTGCATGAACGTGTCGAACTCAATATCCAGCGCGTCCACCTCACAAAGGTCATCGCTGCCGCCTGACAAGGAGTGGATCATACAGCCAGCCTCCAGGCATGGTTGCCACAAGTCGCTGCCAACGAGGGAGAAAAACAATTTTCCACCGACACCGACGTCGAAGATCGCTAGCTTTGCCCCTCGAGCCATGCCCCCGTGGTCGGCCAGGGTCTGACTCACTTCGTCGCTCAGGCACCTTTCATCAGTCGTATCGTCGCAGCCCAGCATCGGGCATAGGCTGTCGAGATCAGCACCGAAAGGAGCGTCATCAGGGTCAACGCAGCCACCCACACAGCCCGGCACCTCCGTTCCGCTGCATGTCGTCGATGTTTCTGCGGGGGTGGTGAGCATGGCACCCGCTGCCGATCCCGCGACGTGGGTCCCGTGTCCTTCAACATCATCTTCTTCGAAATGATATGCCGGGATCCAAGGATGCTGATCGCCTCCACTGGTCATAAAGGAAGACCCATGTGACCCGGGGACTGCATCCGATTTAATCAGATTGATGTACTGGATAATCTGCACGAGGGAACATGACGGGGAAGAGGAGACGTTAGGCGCAATGGTGGCTTCACAAGGAAATCCCAGAGGTGGAATCCTATATTGGTCGAAACTCGGTGTGAAAACTCTATCGCTCTTTCCTGGTACAATCAAGTCTCCGCTGTAAGGTTCAAACGGCACGGTAACGTCCTTAAAACGCACCTTTGCCCCGGGTTCGGCTGATAACATTTAGAAAGGACGATGAGAATTACATAACATTGTATTCATGAGCCGGATACGCGCGGAGGCGAGATGTCATACAAAGCAAACCGGCCCGTGATTATTGCTACTGTTAATTACGAGCACCGACTCAAGAACAGTGATATAATATATTATCCACGGCAGTTTTACGCCGAAAGTACAGTTCGAACCCTCCACACACAAAACGTGACCGTACCGGAGTACGGAGCCAGGAACGCCTACCTTGCGCCGTTCGGGGTCAAAAAAGAAGTCTCCACCCTCAAAGATCTTTTCAGGTGTGGTAGATGATGAGGACGAGGAGGTTGCAAGTGCACGGTTGGAAGAAAGGACGCTCGAAGAAAGCGAAGAGGTCTGGGAACGGGCTGTCGAGGAAAGTGGCGAGGTAGGGGGCAATGTTGCCGAGGTAGGCGACGTTGCCGAGGCAGGTGACGGGGTAGGAGCAAGTGTCTTAATGCCAATCTCCTCGAAGTAATGCCCATGAGTTACAGTCTGCCCATCATCGTCAATGAAGTAGCACGAAGTCTCGTCCACTCCAGTGTCAATGACCTGTTGGGATACACGATTCCGGTCGTAGCATACAGATTATAACCAGCCTCACATGTGTCATACGACATGCGAGTGCAAAATATTCCGATTGTGTCAAGATGCGCTGCAACGATCTCATCTACAATAAATTTCAAGATTCATCCCTGACGATGGACCAGCATGAACGATAGTAGATTCACTATCCGGCGAGCTTTGCATTCGGAGATATTTCTATATCAAAGCCGCCTGCCCAAGATATCGCGAAGCGTGAAACGTGTGTCAGAGGTCAAACGATGCTTTGCGGGGTTTGTGGGCTGTTGTTCTTGTTCTCACAATAACTCGCATAATCAAGTCCCGTGGTCACAGGACAGGCTCCAGTCACTTCTGGTGTGAAGGAATACCCCAGAGAAACAACGTAAGCAAACAAAAGTGTTGCACGTATAGACTACATCATAGCTTAAGCAATTTATGCCTCCTCCAGAGAAATATAAAAAATTGAAATCGGGAGTTGGCCTCTACGACGTGCCAGGCTCATACTGGTACATATTCACAAGGTTCCCCTTCGGAGGCGGGGTGACGAAGCCTGATGATTTTCATCAATTATCGCAGCAGTAGCAGCGGCGGGGGCACAGGCGGCCGATGGCCCATCGAGGAATTGCGGCACACAGGAGCAGTAGTAGTATCTACAGCAGCAGCCATCTGGCAGGGGGGGGGGGCACACACACTGGCTCGGCGAGCTCAAGACCACAGACAACCGATTCTTATGTATAGAAACGTACGCACAGGAGACACCAACAGCGGCAACAGCACAGCAGCTGCGCTACACACACAAAAAAAAACATGATTATATAAAATAAATGAAAAACGTCAGCTGTGAGTAATAACGATTGAATGGTTGAAACTCAACGTTGCAATCTGCGTCGTACATGATTTTGAAAAACACGAAAAAAGGCGGAAAAAAAACTCAAAACTGCACAGATCCACAGACATCTGGCTATACGCAGCTATGGCATGCAAATAGAGTCTAAACCTATAGGGCTCAGTATGGGAAAGAAGAGATTTTGTGAAAAATCAACGCACGGCATAGATCAGCACAGCTAGCACAGCACACTTTAGGAACATTTACAGAAGGGAGTGAGAGCAGCACCAGCAGCAGCAACACAGAGCAGCAGCAGCGGTGGCGGCGGGAGCAGAGGGGAGTAATAGCCCAGCAAAGAAATGCGGCACAGTAACGATAGTGTCTACAGCAGCGGCCATCCGGCAGGAAGAGGAGCACGGCACTGGCTAGGCGAGGACATGACCACAGACAGCCGATTTTTGAATTTTAGAAACATACGCAGTAGTCACCACCAGCAGCGGCAGCGGCTGCGGCGGCGGCGGCACGGGAGGGCCGGCTGTGCCGTTGGAAGCTTCGGCCACGGCGCTGTGGTATAGCGGTGAATATTGAGCACCAAAGTACGACGCGAAATCTGCTGGCGTTGTGAGCAGCAGCAGCGGTTGCTGGGAAAAAAACGAACGGCAGCAGCAGCTGATGACACATTTGCAGACTGTAGCCCGAAAATAAACGAAAGACCCAACATCAGGCCCGCCAGCAGGCAACAAAACCATGAAAGGCCCGCCAGCAGGCAGGGAAGCCTTATCGGCCAGCCGCATCGAATTGTTACTTCGTTCTATATATTCTATATAGTCAATAGTACATCCTGATACTCGCGTCTGAAAACCGACTAAACCGCATGCTACCCAGAAAGACTATCACGTATATATTAGGCTACACATACTACTACTATGGTCTATTTATAGTACCCATATCTACGCATACGCAACGACAGGCTCACGTCAATTTGGAAAAAAAGAACAAAATAACAAAATATGTAGTCTAGACTATACACCCCTCTGGCTGCCTTGTATCACGTCGACGAAACGTCGTGTTCACATGACAACGTCCTGTTTGTTTTTGACGGACGGGAATGGCCAATGCCATCTCAAACAGTCTTACCTGGATAACCTCGCCCGTGCCGTCCAAGCCTGCGGCTGTCAGCGGGGCCCTCGTCAACGTGGCACTCTGTATCATCGTTCGTGCAGCTGCGTTCATCACGCGCGCTTCGTGCCTGGGAGAGACTCTCAAGACTTCCAGCCTGCCGGACAGGAACGAAACGAGCCCCATGAAGCACGCCATGCGCAACTCCACTGACTCCTCGTCGCTGCCCATCGCCCCGCTCTCGATGTACAGGAGATGGTCCACGTCTGGACATCATACAGGTAGGAACCAGTGGAAGCAACGAAAACAGCTCAAGGTTTGGCAGACAAGGAGAAAACACCATTTTGAATAACCGACCACGAGATGAGCCAACCTGGGCTCACTTGTGGCTGATCGTGAGAGGAAGTCGTCACAGCGATACCCCTTGAAGCTCCAATCTCATTCACGATCTCGAACACTAAAACTCCGAAAGAACGATGTGATGCTCTAGACGTTGTTGCAATTGGTTTCACGTAGCCAGGACGGGTTAAGCATTGGCGGCTGATGAGAGATGCTCCTGTTATACGCTTGGCTGTCGCAATGAGAAAGCGGTCCCGACGCCGCCTTTTCAATCACGATGGTTCGATGGATATAACGTTTGCTGTCCCAGTTTCACCTATAAGCAGTACGACCTACTGTAGTAGAACAAAGCATGTCCTCGAAAACGTTGCGATCTATGATTCAGGCATTCCATCGGGTGTCGGCTCAGAATGTGCTCGCGTTCGAGTTGTCAGCGACCGGATGTTGTAACCACGGTGTATCATGTATGTGATTCGCCTTCTAGTGCTGTATATGGACGGCGTCGGTGGAGTTAGCATGTGCTACAAACAGTAACTGGATGCGTGAGTTGTACGAACAAACAAATGGGGATGAAAAAACTTGTAACCGACCACTCCTGTGAGTCCGGCAGCTTGTGTGATGAGGGACTTATTAATAGCTGGATCCAGTGTTATTTATTAATACTGTATTTTGTAACAGTAAAAAGGAAACGAATACCACTTCAATCATATTAACAATACCACAAATTCAACAGTTCAAAGATTCAATCACGGACGAACACAGACCGTGCTACTTTGGAGCTGAAGGACAACGAAGGGACTATCGAGATGGCCAACAACCCCGTCCGCAGTCACAGGACCAGGCTCATGGACTGTAAATTAAGTTCGACGTTATACTGCGTCAAGTAAGTGGTGCAGCAACACAAAATCAGCGTCGTGACATCTTAACAGAGGAACAGCACGAGCGTATTCCATGCGGGTGAGCTCTCGGATCTTGAGTATGCATGAATGATGCATGGGGATACACCTTCTCGCCTAAGCGAGAAGTATGGCCTGTTGCTCTTGCTGTTGGACTAGTACAGTGCCTACGGTGCACGTCTACGTATAGACTATGCGTCTGCCAGGTAGGTATGGACTACACGCTACGAGTGTACAATGTACAATATACCAGGTACCAGGTACCAGATATCAGATACCAGGTACCAGGTACCGGGTACCGTACCGGTATCTGGTACCGGAATCTGGTACCATATTTTTCTTAACTACTGCATGTTGTGCGCAGCACGTTGGTCGAGTAACGTAAGATCGATCAAGACGAATGTTCTTCATTTAGTCTAGACATTGACGCGTTTCAAGGGCCGGACGAGTGAGTGCGAAAGTAACTCGCCGATTCAAAATTTGTCTATGCATGCATGCATGCTGCACAGCAGTGCTGCTGTACGCAACCGGCCCTCTCTTACGAAGGCACCTCGCAAGAATCTTAGCCTGAGATTTCTGGGGAAAATGGAAATCCAAGCGGTTGTACTACGAACGGATATGACCAAAGATTGTGCTGAACACGCCTGTTCGCGAATACCAAGTGCCTGGAGAGAATAGAGTTTTACGAGTCCTAGCTGGTGCTACCGATTGAGAGACAATAGTCTTTGTACTCAGTTGTGCAGGAGTGATGGAAAATGTCGCAACGGCTTGCGCCTACCTCATAAGTATGTACAAGTGCTGTACACCGGTTTCCAAATACCAAGTTACAGCATTACGAAAACTACCTCGTTCTATTTATTAATACTGCACAGTACCGATTGAGATAAAATACTCGGCTGTGCAGGAGTGGCAGGAGTGATATGATACGCCACATGGTTTACACCTACCTAATACCAGTAATAGAAAGCTAGAGCCCCTTCACCTCCGCGCGGACAAAAGTCGAAGGCAACACCAACACGACATACCCACACAGACAGGATGCGACGAATGCCGTGCTATAGAGTACCTTCCTTCCAAGGTAAAACCACGCAGAAACAACACAGAAAAAAACAGAGGAGTCGTGAAATAATTCCTCCGCAATCGTAAAAAAGCAATACAATCCGCGAGGACCTGGTACTACTAGTCTAATATTTCGAAAAAAATAATAGATAGAAAGCATGTATTGGACCGCACCTGAAACCAGGAGCAAGTCGTTTGCGGCGTGATGCACAGAGATGCTGCCCCAAGAGCAGATGTCACCAGGTGTGGTCCTTCCCGACTCGCTCAGCTCGTGCACCAATGTAGCGGCCATGCTCCACTCCTTTCTACGCAAAGCTCCTCCCGGGGTAGTCAGATGCTCGCTGTTTTCCATGGCCGGATCCGACCACACGTTTGAAGAGTGGAGATCGATCGACTCCGACATGAGGTCGCTCAGCAACTGCGCGATAAAAACGCCGGCCTGGGGCGAGTGTGCGGGTAGTGTGCCTGGCGACAGCTCTAAGTTGAGACCTTCTACGTTGCCCATGCGTATCGACTGCCCATGAATCGTGGTAAGTCCACCCGAGCTCTGGCTCGCCTGGTCACGATTATCGCCATGCTCCAAGACACCGGGAGCGACCTTCAGCGCGGATGGAAATGGCGAGATGCTGAGCAGTCCGAACTCAGGGTTGTCCGACAACGCTCGTGCTTCGGCATCAGATGCTGTCACGAAAAAGCAAGCTCCATGGGCACTTGAGTGAGCCACAGGCCGCACAGCCTCGGGCGATAGAAACTGCTCCAGTCGAGAGATGGTTCCGCGACCGCGGCTGTACTCGGTGCAGACCAGGTGCGGTGCGCTGGCAGTGCCGTTGCTGGCTCGGAGCCTCTCTCCGCTCCATTGTGCAGCCGCTTCGAAGCCCTTGGCGTGGCCCCCGAAGGAATCCTGTGCCGTCGTCAAAAGAGAGCGTTCCACGACGCCCAGCGAAGGGTGCGGCAGGCTGTTCACCGAACCCCACCAAGTTGAAGCCACCAAGGTAGTACAGACGGTTCTCGCGATGCGGTGCCCATGTGCTGTCATACCAAGTAAGTATTCCTCAAGAAGACCACAGGCAGGTTGGGAGGCGCGCGCGTTGCGAATGTGTTTTGGTCAGAGGGTTTGTTTTCAGCCCTGGGCAAGGAGCGAGCGCAGGAAGAAGAGTGAGTGAGGGGGAGCGGGGTTGTGCGCATGTTGTGTAATCGATCTTCGTTTTGCAATGTACCGAGAACCAGTTCTCGAAAACCATCCGCGACCGCGAATAATTTTCTGCGCCGTTAGAAACATTCTGGCACGTTTATACCAGGTATTAGGTACCTGCAGTACGTATGTAAATATTTCCTTGTTTCTTATTTTTTATACTCCTATTAATAGGCAGGGTCGAAACCACTACGATAGTAGTGTTGCACGACTCTGTGCTATATACTCGTAGTGTGTTTTTTTGGCCAGCACCCACCAGCAAATAATCACGAAATCCGTACAGCAGTCTGTAAGAGATACCGGTGCAGTATCCACTGCTGTAAGCATGGTTGCAGCGGTTACACGCTCGGGGCGACTGGAAGACTGCTTCGTCGATAACATGATAATAAGGAGGTCTGCCGCGCTACGAGAACGAGGGCAGTTCAGGCCTCCACACCTATTTGGCTCTCATACAGCACCGGGGCCACGACAGCTCGGACTGGGTGATTGAGGCACCTTGCACCCCCGTCCTAGTAGGCTGACATCTCGCCATAGCACTGCTGTTTGCACAACAAGAGGCTGCAAGTACATCCTTCCCACGAGAAATCTCAGCGTATTTTTCCTCTTGGGGGAGTGTCGGGACATTGCATTTCTCTTTTTTTGTGTACGACTCATCATGTAGTCTATTGAGAGTTCAAGTTTTTAGTACTTACGACATGTAGTCTAAGTACAGCAAGCACGCTTTTTATACTTCTAGTTTGTAGTTGGTTACTGCTGTAGACTAAGTACGTACAGCACAACGGGCCTACTAGTCTAATAATAATACCAAAGAAAAAACGCAACAATAATTAAAATAACTCCACAGTTAGATGTAATTAACAAGGGAAAAAAAAATCCTGGGGCCTCCGCCCCCTCTGCGTTTCACACTCGCACACCAGACACACGAAAAAACACTGGTAGGGACAGCTTACGCTATACCTACGATGGGAACCGAAGGGTGCGCCAGCTAGCGTTGGGCTGCGAAAGCAACTGAGTTGAATCGACACACGACGCGTATGAAAATACGTGGAAGTGTGGTGAGCTAAAGCTTTATTTTTCCCCAATGGCATCCGCCGGAGGATAAAAAGAGAAAAAAATAAAACTTTCAAATAATTATCATCTGAATTTTTGGGGAACCTGAATCACCTGACCCGGCTTCGCTTTCTTCAGAGTTCCCACCAGGAACACGCCTATCTGACCCCTCTTCGTGGAGAACCTACTTGGCGTTCTTTGTGTCATTTGCTTTCTTCGATTTCTTCGAGTTCTTTTTTCTCGCTTCTCTTCGTTTTCCCCTGCATCTCGTCTTTATTCCGCGCGTCTTTCTCGATCTTCTCGCTCATCAGCTTCGACTGGTTATCGATTATGATTCGATTTTCTAAAAGCGTTTTCGTACGTATATTTTTTTTTGGGGAGGGGGTCGAGATTTTGTTTTCTTCTGTTCTTCCGGTTTTTCGTTTCTCTTCATCGTTTGATTCCGTTTTTTTCTTCGATTGTCTCGCTAATTTCTACTGTTTTTCGATTTGATTCGAGGTTTGACATATATATACATAGTCTATATACATACACGTTCTTTCCGATGTATATGTACGTTTTTTCGATATATTGTCCAATGTGTTCCCGACTTTTTTCCGATATATTTTATAATTTGTGCGATTTTGTTGAAGCAACCCTCGAGCAAGAACAAAAGGGCGCCTCCATCCGCCCTATCGTTTCCATTAGCTGTGCGCTACACTCGACACCCAACCCCACTGTAACCCGCTCGATCTCGAAGCCGCCGGCAGCATAGTTTGGAGCATCAAGCGCCTCCGTGGTTATGTGTGGGGTACCACTTTCCGCATATTTTCGGGTCAGTCACGAGGCGACGGAAAAATTCAACAAAGCCACCGAGCACAACCGTTCGAGTCCAGCGTCGTGGATTGAATTTCTGACGGCCTATCGCCTAACTCTGCAATACTGCAAAGGCAGTGCCAACGGAAACCACGCGATTCCCCTGTCTCGGTCACCGCTTCCCGCGTCGGAAAGCGACAGCAGCGGTCACAGCCGTTAGACTTCATAAGGCAAATAACTCACTTATCGTTTGCCCTGGAGGCCGCCTTCTGGATAGCCCTTGGACTCTGAGTCTAGGCTCGGATGGACTCGCGCCCTCCAGCCAAAGCGTAAGCTTGGAGGGGCTACCCCACCCCCTCCTGTCTAATATTCGCGATTTTCGCCAAAACGGAAAACGAATGAAAACTGACGACCTCGGTGCTCCAGATGGAGAAGTTATCGCTCGCTCGTGCCACCACCCCCGCGTCTTTTCACGAGGTTTCAACCAGTATTTTGTCGTCTTCCCCAAGCTGACGAAAGTGTCGCCGTTTCGGTGTTAGCGGTGCCTGTCGCACCTCCTCTGCTGGCTCCGTTGGGCTCTGATCAGAATGAGTTTCCCACCCGAACCCGCCCAATGCATCGAGTCCCAGGCTTCTACCTACCGGCGTCGGTGCGGAAAACGCTTCTCCCGCGCCCGCTAACCCTCCATACGTTTCTATCACGATACCCCGGGCCACCGCTGCGGCCACGCTAGAGCCTCCATCTCTTGACCCTCCCGTCACGGACTTCGGTCCACACGCGCCCCCCTGCTCAGTCTCAGTCGCTCTCGCGGATACCCGTGTTCCAAACCCGCTTGTGCCGCCGACTCCGCCCCCGTCGCCTTCGCCTTCACAGGCTCGTCCGCCTTCCTTCGTCCAGTCGGAACTTATGTCGACGAGGGCACGGCGGCGACAAGCCGCTGCTGCTGGTTCTCGGAACCCTGACTTCGATCACTGCATTTCGGACCCTCTGCGAACAACGGCCCGCCGAACAGCGGCTGCTACCCAGTGCCCCCGTCGCCCACGGGTTCCCTCGCGCCCAGCTGATAGGCCCGCCCGTTCCACCAATCTGGTCAGCACCGTAACTGTTCGAACCCCTGCCGCCGCCATTCTTAGGCGCGCAGAGCTTCGTCGCGGTCCCTACGGTGGCCCTTCCCGAGGAAACTACCGTCGCGGAGCTTGGCTTCCGCGAGGTCGTCGAGCATTACTCTCGCGCTGATTGGGTGCGAGAATGCGCCGGATCGGCTCGTGATGCCGCCATTCGTTGTTTAGTACCCCCTCCTTGGAGGTCCTTAACCCCTTTAGACTACAGCCCGAACACCCCTCCCTATACGTACTAATATGAAGTACTTTTGTCCCCAAAATGGATTAATAGCTGTAAAGGCGTTAAGGTTTACCCGATGACTCCCTGAGTCATCCCATTATTACTGAGCGGTTGGACTCCTCAAGTGTGTAAATATCTTGTTAATAGGATGATGCTTGTACTAGTGTACTTGTTTTTAGAACTAGCGGGCAGAAATGCTGGTTGGGCTGCACGAAGGAATGCCCTCGAAGCCATGTTTCGGGCGAGATATTGAGCTCCTCCATGTTAGGAGCCCATAGCCTTCTGCTGCACCCGTAGCGTGGGATGACTGTCCTCCTCCACATCAAACCACACGTACTAGCTGCTGCACGATAACTCCGCAAGTAGTTGAAGCACGAGTAGTCGGAGCTGGCGATATCCAGCATGTTTGTGTCGTCGCACATTTACAGCTCGGTCCTCCCTTCCGTTTGGAAACGCATTTGTTTTGCGTATATATTTGTTTCGGCTTTTCTTATCTCAGCGTCCAACAGTAATGGTTCTATGCCAGCTTTGCGGAGTTGACGTCATCAAGTTCTTGCTAGCATGTCTGGGTCCAAGGTATTGTTCACGATCCCCCTTGTACAGGCTTACTTACAGTATCAGCCTGCAAAACCGTGGTAGTTTCGCCCGATCCTTTTCTTAGCCTGCACACGGTGCAGACGATGTCCCGGCGGAGAAAAATCAGACGAGACGGGACGATTTGGCGAGCTAATATCATACGTCGGATGGGGGAGGCATCACCTAACAAACGTAGGTCTACAAAAATGCTACCCGGGCGCATGCACATACATGGTGCAAGCGGTTTTCATGCTTGTTGTTGGGTAGGATTTCTGGGTTCTACGTTATTTCACCCCCCTGCCTTCGCTTTTCTCACAGTATAAGCTGGCGAATTATTGCTAGAACTGTTCATTTTCATTTCTTGGTATTTCCTCCCCCCGCACCATGAGCCGGACGGGAACGTATACCCGCCTGTCTTTGCAGTAAGTGCTTGCTCGGAATGTGTATCCTTCCGTTTTCCCGTTCATGCCACGCGGGTATTATTTATTTTGCTTGCCACTTGTGAACACTCTTGTTATATATGTGCGCAGCTATCGAAAGATAGGAGACTTCCTTTCCCCTTTTTCTGGACATACTTGCTCGCGAGCGTCCAGCGCGAGTATTGGCTCTCTTCCGAACGAGCTCATGTGGAACCCTTCTATCGATGGAGTCCACATTATCGCCTCGTGCCTCTCCGCTGTTGCCCCTCCGAGTCCGACTGTGAATGTGGATCCACTAACACATTTTTAACATAGTGGTGTGCCTTCTGTCTTCTTTGCCGCCTTGAATATAGCATTTGTTCGTTTTCCGGTGACCATCACGGTGATGATTTAGTTTGATCTCAAAGTTGTGTCTTCAGTTGTGTTACTTCTACAACACGAAGAGCGTTCCTCTTTGTGATACTTTGTTTCCATTTCTCACCGCTGGAGTACAGCAATGTTATTCTGCCTACCTTCCGTCGGAATCAGACTGTTCTCGTATCATGCTATGGCTTCCGTCGTCTCATTTTCCCCTCGCTCTATGTTCTTGGTAACATGTAGATGCTACCCGCCTTGTTTCTTGTTTCGCAAGGCACTAGTTCTTTTTTTTCAGCCTATTTCTTGCTTTTTGGCGTGTACTTGTTCTTCCACGAAGATCTCTGTCGCGCATTAAACATAGCTACCTGGTACTAATAGTGATGCATCCAAGCTATTACCACCATAATGAGGTCACGTGTTGTCGACCATTGATTTCCCGTTGAGGGCCGCCGTAAATCCCACTAGATAAACCCCGTGCTGGCTCCCCCGCCCACTCGTCGGTTCTGCTTGACCCCCTTTCTTCATGTTTGATTGAACATTCCCCCCAAGCCCCCCCGCCCCGCGCAATCGAACCCCTTTCTAGCTTTGCAGCCAACGAGTATGCTCCTCTTGCCTTGTTTTCGTTCTCTTTGTTTCGGCGTATCCGCCTCGTAACGGTCCGCCTCCACCCTGGCTTTGCAGCTAAACGAGTATGCTCTGACGTACGGCTGTGCAACGACAAGGTTAGGATCGGTGACAACCACCCGATCGACGTTGTGGGTTTTGGAACGCTCACTGTAGTTTTCCCCGGAGATCTGACTGTTACAATGTTGGATGTGGGTTACGTGCCGGATTTGGCGTTCAATTTGTTTTCGCTGATGGCCGCACATAAGCATGGCGTAAGTTTCATTACCGAGGAGAAGGGCTTGTGATTTTTTCTTTTCGATGGGAGGTTGAGGTTCGAGGGTGATGGATCTAGTTACTTATGTTCGCTTACAGAATAGGGCCAGGCAACGGCCGTGTGCCGTTTCCCGTCTTGACCCCTGGCTTCACTGAGAAGCACGTGAAAATTGATTGCGATTCTCCACAGGCGCTTCCTGTGCTCGCTCCCGGTAGTGCCGACTTTGCTGAGACTTCGGTAGACATCAACGTATTCAATGGCGTGCATGGTCACTCTAACGAGATACTGTTGCGAAAGACTGCGAAATCACTTGGTGTAGAACTGTTAGGAACTCTAAGATACTGCACTTGCTGTTCTATGGCGAAAGCTTTCCTCAAACCTATCCCCAGCAGTACTAAGTCACGTCCTTCAGACAAATTGCGACGGGTCTTCGTTGACCTGAGCGGCCGAAAGAGATCCCCTTCTCTGTTGGGTAGGAAGTATATCATACTCGTGAAGGATGATTTATCTCGCTACGCGTGGGCGTATACTTTCTGAAGCACAAATCGGAATCAGCAGTCGCGTTCAGGAAGTTTTTGGCCGATTTAAGCGCCGACGGTGTGCCCTTGATCGTTTAGATTGTAAGGTCTGACAACGGGGGAGAATTCTATGGTGGGGAGTTCAAAGAGGTGTGCAAACAGTATTGCATCAAGCAGGAATTTAGTAACGCTAACAGCCCAAAACAGAATGGTGCTGCAGGGAGAGCGCTAGGCATCGTTCAGAACACAGCACATGTTGCGTGCTTCCAGGCTCCTATAATCTTCCGGCTCGTTCAACTACCGCCAACCGAGCCCCTGTGTGCGAAAGCGGTGCATTGGTCTTGTGACGCCCTGAACCACACCGCAACCACTGCCAACCCCGGTAACAAGTCTCCGCATGAGATGTGGCATGGTACTGCCGCACCTGCCTCACCACACCCGTTCCTTCGCCCAGCGTACTGCCGGTGGAACCGCCCGTCCAAGTCGTCACCCCGGGGCCGAGCGCTGGTTTTACGTCGGGCCGGGCACCAACCAACCAAGTGACTCTTTGCGGGGGCTCACGCGGGCAATCAAGGTGGTGGAGACTCGAAACATGAAGTGGGACGCGACGCTTGAAGTAGAAGCGCCGTCACCCAGTTGCCGGAGGTTCCGGAGCAGGGAGGGACACAGGGGTTATAGGACGCGCCAGAGCTGCGAGGGACGGAGAATTTGCCTCCGGCCCGACGACTCCACTCCAAGATTTGGGAGGGGAATTCCTTACCAACTCCGTGTGGTGTCTCCTTTGACGCAAGCCAGTGACGATTTTCGAGCCGAAGATGTGCAGTCGAACGATACATCAGCGGCCAGCAGCGAATCGTCCGACAGCGGTTCTTCCTCTCGGGCTGGGAGTGACGCGTCAACCTCGAACAGTGGAGCCCTGAGCGACACGTCAACCTCTGATGGTGAAGCTCTGAGCGACTCTCCCGTGACAGTGGAACTCAGACCCCGACGGTGGTCCGGATTGCTGTACGCCAACTTGGAGCGCACATGTCAGGACTGGGCGATGGTGAAGAGGTTCGGGAGGGACGTACGAGGGCGCAGACCAGGGCGCTCAACCGGGAAGCGGCGGCGAGGCTCATCAGTGCAATCGGACCCTGTGAAGGAGGCCGCGTTTTCCAGGCGCTACTGACTGCGACTGAGACGGGGCGCGAGAAGACGAAGTTACCGGATTACCTTGTCAAAGAGGCGGAACCGGAACCGACGTCTTATACCGCCGCGCGTTCGTCAAAGCATCAGACGTTTGGATGGACGCGATGAGATTGGAGTTTGATGGTCTCGAAACTGCTGGAGCCTTTGTTGAGGTTTCTGAAATTCCCGCAGATAGCAATGTCGTGGAGCCAAAGTGGCTATTAAAGTGGAAGGGCGACGCGCACGGCATGATGGATATAGCTAAGGCACGGTTGGTAGCGAAGGGCTATAGCCAGGTAGAGGGGGTCGACTGCTTCGAAACTTTTCCCCCGCCGCCTCGACCACGTCTAACCGACTCATTGCAGCAATGGCGTGCAAGCTTGATTGGGACTTGAGACACTTGGACGTTGACCAGCCCTTCATTCAGGCCGAGTTGGATGAGGAGATTTTTTTGAGACTTCCCCCTGGATGTGGAGAGAAGTCGGGTAAGGTACGAAGTCCTACTCAACAGAGCCCTTTACAGGCGGAAGAAGAGTTGTCGATAATGGTACAAGCTACTGTCGTCAACATTGGTAGAGGGTGGGTTTGAGCATTGCCTGGTAAACCCGTGCGTGTTTCGACTGATATCGAATGACGCGGTTGGGGCGATGCTGGTGGTCCACGTGCACGACATTAAGATCGCAGCAACCAAGTATGTAGCTGATGCGGTATTGCCTGACCTCAACAAGAGACTTCCGACCAAACATCTAGGGGTAGCAAGTACAGGAGAGATCGTGAGAAGGGAACCCTGGAGATTTCGCAGACTCAGTTCATCAGAAACGTTGTCGACCGGTTCGGTATCACTAAGACCAGCCAAATCCCTGGTTCACCATCTTTGGACCTCAGGTACGTGAGTGATGAGGAGCCGGCGGTGGACGCGAGTTTCCGCAAAAATGTGGGGAGCCTAATGTGAACTGCGAACCAGATGAGACCAGACATCTCCAACGCAGTGCGAGCGGTTGCGCGGTTCTCGCACGATCCGAAGGAAGTACACGTGAAGGCTGCTGGAAAGATTCTCGAATACTTGAGCGCTACGGCTTACTTGGGCTTGACTTTCAGAAGAGAGGGTAAGTTGGAGAATGTACAGTTGAAGTACGATTTAGAGACATACGTAGACGGGGACTACGCCCACAGAGCCGAGGACAGGCGTTCGATTTGTGGCATAGCTGTTTGCTGCGGAAGTACGCTCGTATCCTGGTTTTCTAGGACGCATAAATGCGTTACACTCTCCACCACCGAGACCGAGAACGTGGTGATGGCCGACGACGTGAAGGAGGCCTTGTACGTGCGAGGAGTGTTGGTTCTCTCCATACCTAGTGTTGGTTCGCCGAGTATTGGAGTGCTCGAAGACAACAAGGGGGCGATTGACTGGAATAAAAACCCGCTGTGCTCGTCCAACAGCAAGCACATAGATGTGAGGTATCGCTTCTTGCATAGCGGATTTATTTTAATAGGTAGAGACCGTGGACGCTGGCAAATATTGATCATGGGCTGAAAAATTGTGTATTCATTGTCTTCAACCCCTCCGAGAAGGACCTTGTTTTTTCATCAAATTATATTGCAACAAGGGCCACGGCGGGGCTGGCAGACCGACGCCACGAGCGACGACGGCGGCCGAAGGCCGCCAGCTATTAATACTACCAACCGAGCGACGTGGTCGGCCGCCTGATCGAGCGAGCGACCGGGCGAATAAAAAGTGATCCGAAGAATCCTATAGCCAGACAACGACGACCTACATCATCATTGTTATCTTCAACCACTACAACAAATACAACGACCACACCAACATTATCATCCTTTCGTTTCAAATATACAGATACTAGGTCCGTATTCCTATTCATGTACGCATACGGTATGTTAGGTACTACCGTAAGTGCCTTCCTATTGCACAGCTACTTCGGTGTGGCACCATCGACCTACAAAACACACTGCGAGGAATGCTCTCTATCGATGACTCGCTCAGCCCACACAACACGTGCGTGCTTGTCAGCATTATTACTTGCCTCGCCCAGTTGCCGTCTGTGCTGAGGAGATAGGGGCATCAACACAGATGTCAGATATCCGTTTGACTTATGTACAAGATACTATGGCGCTACGATATACAAAAGTATGCACAAGACACTATGGCGCCAAGGTATACAAAAACATTTACAAACAAGACACTGGCGCTAAGGTAAACCTGATACACAATACCAGGTAAGTAAAAAAATGGCCGCTTCTCAATTCCACACCTCCGACTTGAAAAGCAAAAACATGGACTACTCCGTACGTCGCAAACCGAGTTCCTGACAGCCTATAAGTAGAAAACTAATACCATGTATTTACGCAGAGTAGCCAAAAATACGCAAACGGCACGAAATTCAATTGACTAGAAAGACCCCAGGGACGAACACATCAATCTTATGTTGCTCACAAGCTTCGAGACGGAAAAGATTCCCCGGCCTATGGGCACACAGTCTGAACAAAACCATCTACTCCAGATACCGATGCAAAAGTGGGGGCCCCGACCGCCTGCACAAGAGGGGCTCATACATTAGGAGGGGCCATGGCCAAGGCTACGGTAGGAGGGGCGTCGCTGCTTTCACTACCGGGTTGTAGTCACCCGCACAGGCGACACTCTAGGCGGTTCTTTGGGAACAGCGTAGCCTGTCCTTCCATTGGGGATTCATAGCGCCAAGCTGAACAGCACCGAAGCTTAAGGCCGGAAAGGAGCAGGGGGCTCACTCGCGCGATTGGCCCAGAACCACTGCAACGAGAGAGTCCCAAAAGTGACTCCCCATACCGTATGCTTGCCCCATACCATTCCGCGATTAGAATAGAAAACTGAACAAATACGCGTTTGGTGTACTCTGACATACATTGAATACAGCAGAAACATACAAAAGCAAAAGCTAGACACAGCACTCCATGGCCAGGGGGGGGGCGACGATTCGGTCTCTGTGGCGAAGCCACATGCCCGGTAAAACACTTCGGTGAAGAATGGAGCCAAAAACACGGGAAATATACCCTCGCTGTGCGTTGCCTTCCCCAGCCCCTCGCTTGAACTGGTATCCACTACGACAGTAGTTGGGCACACCGCGATACCCACCTATGTGAATCGCCTGGATTTACAACACCTTCCTCAAACCTACGGTGATCACCGAACGACTTGCGAAGTCTAGCGCCGCCCACCACTGTAGTCATTGTACACCTTCGGTAACGAACAACGACATACGAAACCAACCGATATCCGAACAACCACATATTGTTCGCTCTCGTCGGCAAGCGCAGTCGCTTGCTTTAACGTCCACGTGAACTGCCTTCTGCCGCCCGCATAATCACCAGGAAATGCCATCACACCCACCCGAGGACCCCCGTTCATGTTGCAACCAAGGGTAATATTCACGTCATCCCAGCGGCGGCGATCGTCGATACCACAGCACCGGCGAGAATAGTCACCAATGACATCGGGGTGGACGTAATCGACCCAGCCGACGAAAGGGAAGCACTGACACCTACGCCAGTAGGGGAGCTCGTGGGGGCGGCTGAGTGCAAGGAGGAGTAGAAGGGCTCTGACGCAGAGAAGACGATGGCCCCGTTGACGACGAGGGAATAGTTCTGAGATTCGCCGAGAAGGCGGTTGGTCGACACCCGAACTATCCAAGTCCCGCTTTCCACATCTGCAGCGGCAATGATAACCCTCTCGTTTACGTTTACGCTATCCGCGACGCCATTGGCCCACATGGTATGCGTGATCCCGCTGGGAGATTCAACAACAAGGTCCAGGTCGTGGACCAACTGTGTCACCGAAGACGAAGAGGCGGGGGGGTCGATCCAGGACAGCGTGGCACGAAAGTCTAAACCAGCGGAGGCGTCGACGTCGAAATAGAATTCTTGCGAATTGAGCTGGGGCAAGAAAGCGGAATCCGCCACGAAAAGAGCCAAGTCTCCTTCCCCGTCAATCGGCATCCCCTTCTCCAGGTGTATCCGTCCAAAGCCGCGTTCGCCGTTCGGCTCTGAGCTGCCTCCCATCAGGTTTGCGCTGTTGATGAGCATTGCCTACGAGGAGTTCAAAGGGCAAGCGGTCAGGAGGAGCACCACGACGGACAGGTTGCATTGCTAACAATAGTGGCGTTATCAGTTGTTCACACTCAGAGATCGAGTGCAGCTGTACACCCTGCAGGATGCACTTCATTCCGCATATCAGTGGCGATACGGTGGTATACGCTCGACCATTGTGCTGACCGTAAAGCGAACACTCAACTGTGGGTGTATCTCTGCTTGCGAGAATTTGCGCTAACATCGTAAGGGCGCTCGCAATGGCCTCGTGCTCGCTGTCCTCGGACGTTTAACTGCGTGCAAAACGCTGTGTGGCCTGCTTACCTTTACTGTCGCTGAAGAGGGAGAAAATGCTTCGCACTGGGGACCGCCGTCGTTGCACCATCCTCGTGCTGTCACATCAGCCAAATAGAAGCTCTCATCCAAGAAGTATTGCCGAACCTGAGTCAGTCGTAAAATATAGAGCGAATGGTATAAGAGGGTCAACATCGGAGCTATAGACTAGTACCTATAGACTAGTACGACAGGGTGCAGGCTGGTTCAAGTAAGAAAAAAGAATCCCTCCCCCACGAATGCTGGTCGCAATATGTAATCAACGAGTGACTGTTGGGCATCATATTGGCCCCGGTGACCAGTGGAAGAGGGTTTACATGGCAGTTGGTTGTTTAAGCAGCCTAGGGCTGCCTCTAGAAGCGAAGCTCGTATGGACCAATGATGGGCATTCCATTGGATGTTTACAATGATATTCAGCCTTATTCCAAGCGGGGGCGAAGAAACGAATTGAGCCGCATATTGCACGATCCGGTTGGACGTATGCTCCAAGGCATGTCTGTAGATTTTTACGCGCAAGCAATCGAAGATCTGACTTGCCTATGTTCAACATTATGCAGAATCTAACGAAAAAACTGGATCCTACACTAAAACCGAGGCATTTGAAGGAAATAACGTATCTTACTCGTTGTTATGCACAGCACTCCAAATGTCCGCGCCGTTTTTGAGAGATAGACTCTGAAAATTTGCACACGTGTTTTACATGCCCATCCCGGGGTCTGACCTTCGTTACTTTTTTTCGTCGAAATTGTTTGGGCTAAGGTAGTCCAAATTATCAAATTTTCCGAAAAATCTCAACTGACGAAAAATTAGGGTCGGGGGGGGGGGCGGGGGCGACGGCAAATGAGGTCTTCGCAAGGGCACATAGAAGACGTGTGCAAAATGTAACGATCTGAACCGAAAAAACCGCGTGGACATTCGCCAGGGAATACATTTGGGGTTTTTAACCCGTGAACCAGCCTGTATGACACTAGGTAAGCGTGTGTCGAAGCGGCGTCAGTGATGAGGGTTCTACGCAGAAACCGAGCCAGCAAAGCAAAGACGCCAAGCAGAATTCTTCGGAGTATACGTTTAAGTTGTTTCCAAACCCTGGTCCACCGCTATGCTCAGCGTGTAGTATCTAGATATAAACATACCAAAGAAGCCGATTTCGTAATCAACCGCGTCTACACGATGGTGTTAATTGCATCTCGAGCTTATGAGTGCTGTCGTGTACGTTTCGTGTCTCGTTCAGAGCATATGGCCTCACCATGGCCGCTGCACCCGACACGATCGGAGTCGACATGGACGTGCCTGACGTCGCAAACAGTCTGCAGGAACCAGTATCCTCGCCGCCGCCGCGAGCAGAGTAAATCTGTCAAAATGGATCGGACCAAGGGTCAGTCGCAGGAAGTCGGGTGTGCAACATGGATTGCAGTTGCAAAAAATGGTATCGACATCAAGGAACAAGCTTTCTCCACGGCAAAAACATTGTCATACGTATGAGATATACATCCGCCAAACCAATATCCACTTTACATATAATATTTCCAAACGTACTTGGCAGACCTAGTTAGAATACAGGCAGTGCACGTATTGTCTAGGATCGCCTAAACACCATTAGGTTTACGACGTAGGCATGACGAACATATGTTGCAATAGCACGAGCGTGCTTACCGCGTCGCCCGGAGCCATGACCTCCGGTTTAATGCGGTTGTCCTGCGTAGGGCCCCGCGAGCTGAAGACCGCCACCGTGTCCACGTCCGCGTACCCGTTCGTACCGTCTGTCCTATCACCATCCGCGCCGGTTACGGTTAAGCGTGTTTGGCCCGATGATGTGGCTCCGACAGAAAGAGCGTTCTTTCCGATGGCTGGAGAACCCATCGTGCAAACTGTGCGGCCGTCGTCGATGTCACCATAGTTGCCAGCAGCGAATACCAGCAAGTGTTCTGGGTTCTGCGTGCACCAAACAGGGGGAAGAACGTCACTTATTAATAAAGATAAGTTTCAGTATGCATAGAGCATTGCGACACCACACTGAACTGGAATTGCAGCACCTATACGCCGCCGCGCAACCAGTGGTGGGCAGGCTTAAACAAAGTATTTGAAAACGAAGCTGATTCGCGTATCAGGCCAGCTACACAGTAGGGTCTATAAAATGTACCTCGTGCATGAACGTGTCGAACTCAATATCCAGCGCGTCCACCTCACAAAGGTCATCCCTGCCGCCTGACAAGGAGTGGATCATACAGCCAGCCTCCAGGCATGGTTTCCACAAGTCGCTGCCAACGAGGGGGAAAAACAAATCTCCACCGACACCGACGTCGAAGATCGCAAGCTTTGCCCCTCGAGCCATGCCCCCGTGGTCGGCCAGTGTCTGACCCACGTCGTCGCTCAGGCACCTTTCATCAGTCGTATCGTCGCAGCCCAGCATCGGGCAGAGGCTGTCGAGATCAGCACCGACAGGAGCGTCATCAGGGTCAACGCAGCCACCCACACAGCCCGGCACCTCCGTTCCGCTGCATGTCGTCGATGTTTCTGCGGGGGTGGTGAGCATGGCCCCCGCTGCCGATCCCGCGACGTGGGTCCCGTGTCCTTCAACATCATCTTCTTCAAAATGATATGCCGGGATCCAAGGATGCTGATCGCCTCCACTGGTCATAAAGGAAGACCCATGTGACCCGGGGACTGTATCCGATTTAATCAGATTGATGTACTGGATAATCTGCACGAGGGAACATGACGGGGAAGAGGAGACGTTAGGCGCAATGGTGGCTTCACAAGGAAATTCCAGAGGTGGAATCCTATATTGGTCGAAACTCGGTGTGAAAACTCTATCGCTCTTTCCTGGTACAGTCAAGTCTCCGCCGTAAGGTTCAAACGGCAATGTAACGTCCTTAAAACGCACCTTTGCCCCGGGTTCGGCTGATAACATTTAGAAAGGACGACGAGAATTACATAACATTGTATTCATGAGCCGGATACGCGCGGAGGCGAGATGTCATACAAAGCAAACCGGCCCGTGATTAGTGCTACTGTTAATTACGAGCACCGACTCAAGAACAGTGATATAATATATTATCCACGGCAGTTTTACGCCGAAAGTACAGTTCGAACCCTCCACACACAAAACGTGACCGTACCGGAGTACGGAGCCAGAAACGCCTACCTTGCGCCGTTCGGGGTCAAAAAAGAAGTCTCCACCCTCAAAGATCTTTTCAGGTGTGGTAGATGATGAGGACGAGGAGGTTGCAAGTGCACGGTTGGAAGAAAGGACGCTCGAAGAAAGCGAAGAGGTCTGGGAACGGGCTGTCGAGGAAAGTGACGAGGTAGGGGGCAATGTTGCCGAGGCAGGTGACGGGGTAGTAGCAAGTGTCTTTATGCCGATCTCCTCGAAGTAATGCCCATGAGTCACAGTCTGCCCATCGTCGTCAATGAAGTAGCACGATGTCTCGTCCACTCCAGTGTCAATGACCTGTTGGGATACACGATTTCGGTCGTAGCATACAGATTATAACCAGCCTCACATGTGTCATACGACATGCGAGTGCCAAATATTCCGATTGCGTCGAGATGCGCTGCAACGATCTCATCTACAATAAATTTCAAGATTCATCCCTGACGATGGACCAGCATGAACGATAGTAGATTCACTATCCGGCGAGCTTTGCATTCGGAGATATTTCTATATGAAAGCCGCCTGCCCAAGATATCGCGAAGCGTGAAACGTGTGTCAGAGTCCAAACGATGCTTTGCGGGGTTTGTGGGCTGTTGGTGTTGTTCTCACAATAACTCGAATAATCAAGTCCGTGGTCACAGGACAAGCTCCAGTCACTCTGGTGTGAAGGAATACCCCAGAGAAACAACGTAAGCACACAAAAGAGGTGCACGCATACATCATAGCTGAAGCAATTTATGCCTCCTCCAGAGAAATATAAAAAATTGAAATCGGGAGTTGGCCTCTACGACGTGCCAGGCTCATACTGGTACATATTCACAAGGTTCCCCTTCGGAGGCGGGGTGACGAAGCCTGATGATTTTCATCAATTATCGCAGCAGTAGCAGCGGCGGGGGCACAGGCGGCCGATGGCCCATCGAGGAATTGCGGCACACAGGAGCAGTAGTAGAAACGTCGGCACAGGAGACACCAACAGCGGCAACAGCACAGCAGCTGCGCTACACACAAAAAAGAACATGATTTTATAAAATAAATGAAAAACGTCAGCTGTGAGTACGATCGATTGAATGGTTGAAACTCAACGTTGCAATCTGCGCCGTACATGATTTTAAAAAACACGAAAAAAGGCGGAAAAAAAACTCAAAACTGCACAGATCCACAGACATCTGGCTATACGCAGCTATGGCATGCAAATAAACCTATAGGGCTCAGTATGTGAAAGAAGGTATTTTGTGAAAAATCAACGCACGGCATAGATCAGCACAACAACTAACACAGCACACTTTGGGAACATGCACAGAAGGGAGTGAGAGCAGCACCAGCAGCAGCAACACAGAGCAGCAGCAGCGGTGGCGGCGGGAGCAGAGGGGAGTAATAGCCCAGCAAAAAAATGCGGCACAGCAACGATAGTGTCTACCGCAGCGGCCATCCGGCAGGAAGAGGAGCACGGCACTGGCTAGGCGAGGTCATGACCACAGACAGCCGATTTTTGAATTTTAGAAACATACGCAGTAGTCACCACCAGCAGCGGCAGCGGCTGCGGCTGCGGCGGCGGCGGCGCAGGAGGGCCGGCAGTGCCGTTGGAAGCTTCGGCCACGGCGCTGTGGTATAGCGGTGATAATTGAGCACCAAAGTACGACGCGAAATCTGCTGGCGTTGTGAGCAGCAGCGGTTGGTTGCTGGGAAAAAAACGAACGGCAGCAGCAGCTGATGACACATTTGCAGACTGTAGCCCGAAAATAAACGAAAGACCCAACATCAGGCCCGCCAGCAGGCAACAAAACCATGAAAGGCCCGCCAGCAGGCAGGGAAGCCTTACCGGCCAGCCGCATCGAATTGTTACTTCGTTCTACATATTCTATATAGTCAATAGTACATCCCGATACTCGCGTCTGAAAACCGACTAAACCGCATGCTACCCAGAAAGACTATCACGTATATATTAGACTACACATACTACTATGGTCTATTTATAGTACCCATATCTACGCATACGCAACGACAGGCTCACGTCAATTTTGGAAAAAAAGAACAAAAGAACAAAATATATATGTAGTCTGGACTATACACCCCTCTGGCTGCCTTGTATCACGTCGACGAAACGTCGTGTTCACATGACAACGTCCTGTTTGTTTTTGACGGACGGGAATGGCCAATGCCATCTCAAACAGTCTTACCTGGATAACCTCGCCCGTGCCGTCCAAGCCTGCGGCTGTCAGCGGGGCCCTCGTCAACGTGGCACTCTGTATCATCGTTCGTGCAGCTGCGTTCATCACGCGCGCTTCGTGCCTGGGAGAGACTCTCAAGACTTCCAGCCTGCCGGACAGGAACGAAACGAGCCCCATGAAGCACGCCATGCGCAACTCCATTGACTCCTCGTCGCTGCCCATCGCCCCGCTCTCGATGTACAGGAGATGGTCCAGGTCTGGACATCATACAGGTAGGAACCAGTGGAAGCAACGAAAACAGCTCAAGGTTTGGCAGACAAGGAGAAAACACCATTTGGAATAACCGACCACGAGATGAGCCAACCTGGGCTCACTTGTGGCTGATCGTGAGAGGAAGTCGTCACAGCGATACCCCTTCCTTGAAGCTCCAATCTCATTCACGATCTTGAACACTCAAACTCCGAAAGAACGATGTGATGCTCTAGACGTTGTTGCAATTGGTTTCACGTAGCCAGGACGGGTTAAGCATTGGCGGCTGATGAGAGGTGCTCCTGTTATACGCTTGGCTGTCGCAATGAGAAAGCGGTCCCGACGCCGCCTTTTCAATCACGATGGTCCGATGGATATAACGTTTGCTGTCCCAGTTTCACCTATAAGCAGTACGACCTACTGTAGAACAAAGCATGTCCTCGAAAACGTTGCGATCTATGATTCAGGCATTCCATCGGGTGTCGGCTCAGAATGTGCTCGCGTTCGAGTTGTCAGCGACCGGATGTTGTAACCACGGTGTATCATGTATGTCATTCGCCTTCTAGTGCTGTATATGGACGGCGTCGGTGGAGTTAGCATGTGCTACAAACGTAACTGGGTGCGTGAGTTGTACGAACAAACAAATGGGGATGAAAAAACTTGTAACCGACCACTCCTGTGAGTCCGGCAGCTTGCGTGATGAGGGACTTAATAATAGCTGGATCCAGTGTTATTTATTAACTATTATTACTGTATTTTGTAACAGTAAAAAGGAAACGAGATACCACTTCAATCATACTCCGGAGTATTAACAATACCACAAATTCAGCAGTTCAAAGATTCAATCACGGACGAACACAGACCGTGCTACTTTGAAGCTGAAGGACAACGAAGGGACTATCGAGATGGCCAACAACCCCGTCCGCAGTCACAGGACCAGGCACATGGACTGTAAGTTAAGTTCGACGTTATACTGCGTCAAGTGGTGCAGCAACACAAAATCAGCGTCGTGACATCTTAACAGAGGAACAGCACGAGCGTATTCCATGCGGGTGAGCTCTTGGATCTTGAGTATGCATGAATGATGCATGGGGATACACCTTCGCGCGTAAGCGAGAAGTATGGCCTGTTGCTGTTGCTGTTGGACTAGTACAGTGCCTACGGTGCACGTCTACGTATAGACTATGCGTCTGCCAGGTAGGTATGGACTACACGCTACGAGTGTACAATGTACAATGTACCAGGTACCAGGTACCAGATATCAGATACCAGGTATCAGGTACCAGGTACCGGTTACCGTACCGGTATCTGGTATCATATTTTTCTAAACTACTGCATGTTGTGCGCAGCACGTTGGTCGAGTAACGTAAGATCGATCAAGACGAATATTCTTCATTTAGTCTAGACATTGACGCGTTTAAAGGGTCGGACGAGCGAGTGCGAGAGTAGCTCGCCGATTCAAATATGTCTATGCATGCATTCATACTGCACAGCAGTGCTGCTGTACGCAACCGGCCCTCTCTTACGAAGGCACCTCACAAGAGTCTCAGTCTGAGATTTCTGGGAAAAATGGAAATCCAAGCGGTTGAACTAACGGATAGGACCAAAGATTGTGCTGAACACACCCGTTCTCGAATACCAAGTGCCTGCAAAGAATAGAGTTTAACGAGTCCTAGCTGGTTCTACCGATTGAGAGACATTAGTATTAGTCTTCGTACTCAGCTGTGCAGGAGTGATGAAAAATGTCGCAACGGTTTGCGCCTACCTCATAGGTATGCACGAGTACTGTACACCAGTTTTCAAATACCAAGTTACAGCATTACGAAAACTACCTCGTTCTACTGTACAGTACCGATTGAGATAAATACTTGTACAGTGTAGTCTAACAGTCGTACTCGGCTGTGCAGGAGTGGCAGGAGTGATATGATACGCCACATGGTTTACACCTCGTACCTAATATCTCAGTAGTAGAAAGCTAGAGCCCTTTCATCTCCGCGCGGACAAAAGACAAAGGCAACACCAACACGACATACCAACACAGACAGGATGCGACGAATGCCGTGCTATAGAGTACCTTCCAAGGACAAACCACGCAGAAACAACACAGAAAAAAACCAGACGAATCGTAAAATAATTCCTCCGCAACCGCAAACAATAAAATCCGCGAGGACCTGGTATTAGTTGAAAAAATGTATTGGACCGCACCTGAAACCAGGAGCAAGTCGTTTGCGGCGTGATGCACGGAGATGCTGCCCCAAGAGCAGATGTCACCAGGTGTGGTCCTTCCCGAATCGCTCAGCTCGTGCACCAATGTAGCAGCCATGCTCCACTCCTTTCTACGCAAAGCTCCTCCCGGGGTAGTCAGATGCTCGCTGTTTTCCATGGCCGGATCCGACCACACGTTTGAAGAGTGGAGATCGATCGATTCCGACATGAGGTCGCTCAGCAACTGCGCGATAAAAACGCCGGCCTGGGGCGAGTGTGCGGGCAGTGTGCCTGGCGACAGCTCTAAGTTGAGGCCTTCTACGTTGCCCATGCGTATCGACTGCCCATGAGTCGTGGCAAGTCCACCCGAGCTCTGGCTCGCCTGGTCACGATTATCGCCATGCTCCAAGACACCGGGAGCGACCTTCAGCGCGGATGGAAATGGCGAGATGCTGAGCAGTCCGAACTCAGGGTTGTCCGACAACGCTCGTGCTTCGGCATCAGATGCTGACACGAAAAAGCACGCTCCATGGGCACTTGAGTGAGCCACGGGCCGCACAGCCTCGGGCGATAGAAACTGCTCCAGTCGAGAGATGGTCTCGCGACCGCGGCTGTACTCGGTGCAGACCAGGTGCGGTGCGCTGGCAGTGCCGTTGCTGGCTCGGAGCCTCTCTCCGCTCCATTGTGCAGCCGCTTCGAAGCCCTTGGCGTGGCCCCCGAAGGAATCCTGTGCCGTCGTCAAAAGAGAGCGTTCCACGACGCCCAGCGAAGGGTGCGGCAGGCTGTTCACCGGACGCCACCAAGTTGAAGCCAGCAAGGTAGTACAGACGGTTCTCGCGATGCGGTGCCCATGTTGTGTCATACCAAGTAAGTATTCCTCAAGAAGACCACAGAGAGGTTGGGAGGCGCGCGCGTTGCGAATGTGTTTTGGTCAGAGGGTTTGTTTTCAGGCTTGGGCAAGAAGCGAGCGCAGGAAGGAGAGTGAGTGAGGGGGGGCGGGGTTGAGCGCATGTTGTGTAACCGATACAGCAGTACTGCTGTATTTGTGTTGTAATGTACCGAGAACCAATCCTCGAAAACCATCCGCGACCGCAAATAATTTTCTGCGCCGTTTAGAAACATCTAGCACGTTTATACGAGGTACCTGCAGTACGTTTGTAAATAATAAACATTTCTTTGCTTCTTCTTTTTTATACTCCTATTAGACTAATAGGTAGGGTCGAAACCACTACAGCAAGTGTTGCACTACTCTGTGTTATGGTCTAGTCTAATTCGTAGTGTTCTATTGGCCAGAACCCACCACCAGCAAATAATCACGAAATCCGTACAGCAGTCTGTAAGAGATACCGGTGCAGTATCCACTACTCTGTAAGCATGGTTGCAGCGGTTACACGCTCGGGGCGACTGGAAGACTGCTTCCTCGATAAGATGATAATAATAAGGAGGTCTGCCGCGCTACGAGAACGAGGGCAGTTCAGGCCTCCACATCTATTTGGCTCTCATACAGCACCGGGGCCACGACAGCTCGGACTGGGTGATTGAGGCACCTTGCACCCCCGTCCTAGTAGGCTGAAATCTCGCCATAACACTGCTGTTTGCACAACAAGAGGCTGCAAGTACATCCTTCCCACGAGAAATCTGTGTCTTTTTCCTGTGGAGTGTCGGGACATTGCATTTATTTCTCTTTTTTTGTGTACGACTCATACATGTTGTAGTCTATTGATTGAGAGTTCAAGTTTTTAGCACTTACGACATGTAGTCGAAGTACAGCAAGCAATCTTTTTATAATATTAGTTTGTAGTTGGTTACTGCTGTAGACTAAGTACTTACAGCACAACGGGCCTACTAGTCTAATACCAAAGAAACAACGCAGCAATAACTCCACCAGGTAGGTTGTGATTAACAACAAGGGAAGGGAAAAAAGAATCCTCGGGCCTCCGCCCCCTATATGCGTTTCACACTCACACCACAGACACACAAAAAAAATCCCTTTCAAATAATTATCATCTGATTTTTTGGGGAACCTGAATCACCTGACCCCGCTTCGCTTTCAGAGTTCCCACCAGGAACACGCCTGTCTGACCCTTCCTCTTGGAGAACCTTCTTGGCGTTCTTTGTGTCGTTTGCTTTCTTCGCTTTCTTCGTCGAGTTCTTTTTTCTCGCTTCTCTTCGTTTTCCCCTGCATCTCGTCGTTATTTCGCGCGTCTTTCTCGATCTTCTCGCTCATCAGCTTCGACTGGTAATCGATCATGACTCGATTTTTTTAATGGCGTTGTTTTCGTATATTTTTTTTTGGGGGGGGGTCAGGAGGAGTCGATATTTTGTTTTCTTCTTCTTCCGAATTTTCGTTTCTCTTCATCGTTTGATTCCGTTTTTTTCTTCGAGAGCCTCGCTAATTTCTACTGTTTCTCGATTTTGATTCGTGGTTCGACATATAGCCTATAGACAATATAAAAAAAATCAGGCCCCCACGTCCTTAAAAACTCCGCCCTCCCCTCACCGGTTATTCGACTTACAGGATTCACTTGATAAACTGATGCATTTCCTTCCACAGCTGTCAGATTTTGTCCCCTTCAGAAACGGGTTTTATAGTTTCCGCGCACAGACTGCCTAACATCACCCTGTTGACCCTGATAGCTACACTGTAGTTGCAAGGAGAGTCGCCGACCCATATCCTTAATGAGGACACACAACAACCCGTAATACGCGCGATCGGAGTATCACACACAGCTTGCAAGGATGAGTTTCGACAAAATATTCGATCTCACAGCTGGAGTGTATTTTTATTTTTATAATATATTATAAAAATGAAAATACATATATAGTCTATACATGTTCTTTCCGATGTATAGGTCTATGTACGTTTTCTCGATATATTGTCCAATATGTTCCCGACTTTTTTCCGACATATTTTATAATTTGGGCGATTTTATTGAAGCAACCCTCGAGCAAGAACAAAAGGGTGCCTCCATCCGCCCTATCGTTTCCATTAGCTGTGCGCTACACTCGACAACCAACCCCACTGCACCCCGCTCGATCTCGAAGCCGCCGGCAGCATAGTTTGGCGTGTCAAGCGCCTCCGTGGTTATGTGTGGGGTACCACCTCCCGCATATTTTCGGGTCACAAGGCGCCGGAAAGCTTCAACAAAGCCGCCGAGCACAAGCCTTCGAGTCCAGCGTCGTGGATTGAATTTCTGACGGCCTATCGCCAAATTCTGCAATACTGCAAAGGCAGTGCCAACGGAAACCACGCGATTCCCCTGTCTCGGTCACCGCTTCCCGCGTCGGAAAGCGACAGAAGCGGTCACAGCCGTTAGACTTCATAGAGCAAATAACTCACTTATCGTTTGCCCTGGAGGCCGCCTTCAGGATGGCCCTTGGACTCTGAGTCTAGGCTCGGATGGACTCGCGCCCTCCAGCCAAAGCGTAAGCTTGGATGGGCTACCCCACCCCCCCCTGTGTAATATTCGATATTAACGCCAAAACGGAAAACGACTGAAAACTGACGACCTCGGTGCTCCTGATGGAGAAGTTATCGCTCGCTCGTGCCACCACCCCCGCGTCCTTTCACGAGGTTTCAACCAGTATTTTGTCGTCTTCCCCAAGCTGACGAAAGTGTCGCCGTTTCGGTGTTTGCGGTGCCTGTCGCACCTCCTCTGCTGGCTCCGTTGGGCTCTGATCAGAATGAGTTTCCCACCCGAACCCGCTCAATGCATCGAGTCCCAGGCTTCTACCTACCGGCGTCGGTGCGGAAAACGCTTCTCCCACGCCCGCTAACCCTCCATACGTTTCTATCACGATACCCCGGGCCACCGCTGCGGTCATGCTAGAGCCTCCATCTCTTGACCCTCCCGTCACGGACTTCGGTCCACAAGCGCCCCCCTGCTCAGTCTCTGTCGCTCTCGCGGATACCCGTGTTTCAAATCCGCTTGTGCTGCCGACTCCGCCTCTGTCGCCTTCGCCTTCACAGGCACGTCCGCCTTCCTTCGTCCAGTCGGAACTTATGTCGACGAGGGCACGGCGGCGACAAGCCGCTGCTGCTGGTTCTCGGGACCCTGACTTCGATCATTGCGTTTCGGACCCTCTGCGAACAACGGCCCGCCGACCAGCGGCTGCTACTCAGTGCCCCGACGCCCACGGGTTCCCTCGCGCCCAGCTGATATGCCCGCTCGTTCCACCAATCTGGTCGGCACCGTAACTGTTCGGTCCCCTGCCGCCGCCATTATTAGGCGCGCAGAGCTTCGTCGCGGTCCCTACGGTGGCCCTTCCCGAGGAAACTACCGTCGCGGAGCTCGGCTTCCGCGAGGTCTTCGAGCATTACTCCCGCGCTGATTGGGCACGAAAATGCGCTGGATCGGCTCGTGATGCCGCCATTTGTTGTTTGGTACCCCCTCCTTGGAGGTCCTTAACCCCTTTAGACTACAGCCCGAACACCCCTCCCTATACTAATCTCAAGTAATCTTGTCCCCAAAACGGATTTCCAGCTGTAAAGGTGTTTAGGCTTACCCGATGACTTCCTGAGTCATCCCACTTTCTCTGAGCGGTTGAACTCTTCAAGTGTGTATCTGTCTTGTTAATAGTATGATGATTGTACTAGTGTACTTGTTTTAGGACTAGCGGACAGAAATGCTGTTTGGGTTGCACGAAGGAATGCCTTCGAAGCCATGTTTCGGGCGAGATATTGAGCTCCTCCATGTTAGGAGCCCCTAAGCTTCTGCTGCACCCGTAGCGTGGGATGACTCTCCTCCTCCACATCAAATCACACGCACTAGCTGCTGCACGATAACTCCGCAAGTAGTTGAAGCACGAGCAGTCAGAGTTGGCGATATCCAGCATGTTTGTGTCGTCGCACATTTACAGCTCGCTTCCCCCTTCCGTTTGGAAACGCATGTGTTTCACGCACAAGTTTGTTTCTGTTTTTCTTATCTCAGCGTCCAACAGTAATGGTTCTATGCCAGCTTTGCCGATTCAACGTCATCAAGTTCTTGCTAGCATGTCTGGGTCCAAGGTTTTGTTCACGACCCTCCCTGTAGGCTTACTTACAGTGTCAGCCTGCAAAACTGTGGTAGTTTCGCCCGATCCTTTCTTAGCCTGCACACCGTGCAGACGATGTCTCGGCTGAGAAAAATTAGACGAAACGGGACGATCTCGCGAGCTGATATCATACGTCGGATGGGGGGGGCATCATCTAACAAACGTAGATCTACAAAAATGCTACCCGGGCGCATGCACATACATTGCGCAAGCGGTTTTCATGCTTGTTGTTGGGTAGGATTTCTGGGTTCTACGTTATTTCACCTCCCCCGTCTTCGCTTTTCTTACATTATAAGCTGGCGAATTATTGCTAGAATTGTTCATTGTTATTTCTTGGTATTTCCTCTCCCCGCACCATGAGCCGGGCGGGAACGTATACCCGCCTGTCGTTGTGGTACGTGCATGCTCAGAATGTGTATCCTTCCGTTTTCCCGTTTGTGCCACGCGGGTATTATTTATTTTGCTTGCCACTTGTAAACACTCTTACTATAGATGTGCGCAGCTACCGAAAGATAGGAGATTTCCTTTCCCCTTTGTTCTGGACCTACTTGCTCGTGAGCGTCCAGCGCGAGTATTGGCTCTCTTCCGAACGAGCTCATGTGGTACCCTTCTATCGATGGAGTCCACATTATCGCCTCGTGCCTCTCCGCTGTTGCCCCTCCGAGTCCGACTGTCAACGTGGATCCATTACCATATTTTTAACATAGCGGTATGCCTTCTATCTTCTTTGCCGCCTTGAATATATAATTTGTTCGTTTTCCGGTGACCATCACGGTGATGATTTAGTTTGATCTCAAAGTTGTGTCTTCAGTTGAGTTACTTCTACAGCACGAAGAGCGTTTCTCTTTGTGATATTTTGTTTCCATTTCCCACCGCCGGTGTACAGCAATGATATTCTGCCTACCTTCTGTCAGAATCAGACTGTTTTCGTACCATGCTATGGCTTCCGTCGTCTCATTTTCCCCTCGCCCTATGCTCTTGGTGACATGTAGATGCTGCGCGCCTTGTTTCTTGTTTCGCAAGGCACTAGTTCATTTTTTTCGGCCTATTTCTTGCTTTTTGGCGTACTTGCTTTTCCACGAAGATCTCTGTCGCGCATTAAGCATAGCTACCTGGTACTAATAGTGATGCATTCAAGCTATTACCACCATAATGAGGTCACGTGTTGTCGACCGTTGGTTTCCCGTTGAGGGCCGCAGTAAATACCACCGTATAAACCCCGTGCTGTCTCCCCCGCCCACTCGTCGGTTCTGCTTGACCCCCTTTCTTCATGTTTGATTGTACACGCCCCCCAAGCCCCCCCGTCTCGCGTAATCGAACCCCTTTCTAGCTTTGCAGCCAACGAGTATGCTCCTCTTGCCTTGTTTTTGTTCTCTTTGTTTCGGCGTATCCGCCTCGTAACGGTCCGCCTCCACCCTGGCTTTGCAGCCAAACGAGGATGCTCCTCTTGACCCAAACGTTCATGTGTTTGTTTTTGGCATACCTACCCCTAGGGCCCAACCACACCGGCCCGCTTCCCGACTTTTTAGCCCGTCCTCACGTGCGGTCTACAGGCCGTCTCCTCCTGACCCCTTTGTTTTTCTTGTATCGCTTTCTGTCGGCTCGTCCACCCCAGGGGTCCTACGTTTTCGACCCCGTGTTGGCTTCACGGCTCTTATGCCCCCGTTCAACTTTTTCAGTGAGCTCGCTTGAGGAGGAATGAATTTTGGGGATAGGTTTGCCTGTGGACGAAGTGGCGGTTTTCGTAGACGAAAAAAACGGCAAATCGCGGTTTGTTGATGCGTAGCCAGAATGAGGCATGTCCACATCGGAACTTGGGGGTTGATGGCAGAATGGGCGTGGACCTGTCTGTGTCACTACTGTCAACCACCCTGTTGGGATCAGATCTCGCGAGTAGGCTAGCAAGACCAAGGCGGGCTCAAGCGAGTCGGGCGTTCTTGCTGAATAGGCCAGGAGATGGATGGGTGGCCAACCCAACTCGAAGTCTGTGTCTCTTTCTTATTTCCTTGTCGCCCTGAGCGTTTGGATGTTTTGGCGGAGTGCCCTTCTTTTCAGCTGCTTTTTTCCTACTGGAAACAGGAATATTGTTGCAAGCTACACCCGCGGCCAGCTGAGATCGGGCTAAACGGGATAATATTATCTAATATGGTCTACACAGCGATGCGTACGGTTACGATTAGAGACCGTCGAAGCTGGCAGACATTGATCGTGCGCTGAAAAAATACTTATGTATTGGCTTCAGCCCCTCCGAGAAAGGCTTCGCTTTTTGATCAATTGCGTGTTTTCGAACAAGGTAGGCGGAAGCGACCGACAGACCGACGGCACGAGCGACGACGGTGGTCCAAGACCGCCAACTGCTATCAACCGAGCGACGTGGTCGATTGACTGATCGAGCGAACGAACGGGCGAATCCCAAAATAAACCGAACGATCCAAAGTACTAGCAAAGACGACATCATCATCATTGTCCTCTTCAACTACTACTACAAAACCAACGACGACACAAACATCGTCATCCTTCCGTTGTATATATACGTACACTGTCAAAGTTGCTATTCATGCTTCGAAGTGTACACATTCGGCATAGTAAGTACTACCGTCAACACCCTCCTACTGTACAGCTACTTCGGTGTGATGCCATCGACCTACAAAAATGCACTTCGAGGAATGCTCTCTATCGATGAATCGCCAAACCCACACAACACGTGCGTGCTTGTCAGCATTGCTTGCCTCGTCCAGTTGTCGTCTGGGCTAAGGAGACGGGGGCATCAACACAGATATAAGGTATCCGTTTGACCTATGTACAAAATGCTATGGCGCTAAAGCATACAGAAGTAAAAAATTGGGCGCTTCTCAGATCCACAACTCCGACTCTTGACAAATCACAAACATGGGCTACTCCGTACGTCGCAAACCGAGTTCCTGACAACCTATAAAATATACACGAATGCCAGGTATATACACATTTATAGCCAAAAAAACCCAAGCCGTACGAAAATCAACCGAACAGAAAAACACAAGGAAGGGACGAAACACAGCAATCTTTGGTTGCTCACAAGCATCAACACGGAACAGATTCCGGCGTATTGGCACACGGTCTGAAGAAACCCTCTACATATACCGATGCAGAAGTGGGGACACTGACCTCCTGCATAAGGCGGAGTTATACACGTCCGCGAATAGAAGCAAAAACACTAAGCGAATAAGTGTTTGGTGTATTCGGACATATACTAATTACAACAAAAGCAAACCAGAGGAAAAACTAGACACAGCATATGACCGGGGGGCAGGAGGGGGAGCGCCGACGATTCGGATTCTGTGGCGAAGCCACATGCCCGGTAGAACACTTCGGTGAAGAATCGGGCTCAGTTCGTGGGAAGTATACCCCCGCTGTGCGTCGGCTTCTACAACCCCTTGCCTACACACGTTGTACTGGTATACACTACGACAGTATTAAGGCAGACCATGGTGTTCACCACGTCGTCCGGTTACACAACACCTTCCTCAAAACTACGATGATCACCGAACGACTTGCGAAGTCTAGCGCCGCCCACGACTACAGTAATTGTACACGTTCGGCAGCGGCCAGCGACACACACGACACCAACCTATAGTCTATTCGAACAACTACGTATTGTTTACTCTCGTCGGCAAGCGCGGTAGATTGCTTTAACGTCCACGCGAAATGCCTTCTGCCGCCCGCATAATTACCAAGAAATGCCATCACGCCCACTCGAGGACCCCCGTTCATGCTGCAACCAACGGTGATCTTCACGCCATCCCAGCGGCGGCGATCGCCGATACCACAGCACCGGCGAGAATAGTCGCCAATGACATCGGGGTGGACGTAATCGACCCAGCCGACGAAAGGGAAGCACTGACACCTACGCTCGTAGGGGAGCTCGTGGGGGCGGCTGAGTGCAAGGAGGAGTAGAAAGGCTCTGACGCAGAGAAGACGATGGCCCCGTTGACGACGAGGGAATAGTTCTGAGATTCACCGAGAAGGCGGTTGGTCGACACCCGAACTATCCAAGTCCCGCTTTCCACGTCTGCAGCGGCAATGATAACCCTCTCGTTTACGTTTACGCTATCCGCGACGCCATTGGCCCACATGGTGTGCGTGGTCCCGCTGGGAGATTCGACAACAAGGTCCAGGTCGTGGACCAACTGTGTCACCGAAGACGAAGAGGCGGGGGGGTCGATCCAGGACAGCGTGGCACGAAAGTCTAAACCAGCGGAGGCGTCGACGTCGAAGTAGAATTCTTGCGAATTGAGCTCGGGCAAGAAAGCAGAATCCGCCACGAAAAGAGCCAAGTCTCCTTCCCCGTCAAGCGGCATCCCCTTCTCCAGGTGTATCCGCCCGAAGCCGCGTTCGCCGTTCGGCTCTGAGCTGCCTCCCATCAGGTTTGCGCTGTTGATGAGCATTGCCTGCGAGGAGGTCAAAGGGCAAGCGGTCAGGAGAAGCGCCACGACGGACAATTTGCATTGCCCACAACAGTGACGTTTAGCAGTTGTTCACTCTCGTAGATCGAGTGCAGCTGTACACCCTGCAGGATGCACTTCATTCCGCATATCAGTGGCGATACGGTGGTATACGCTCGACCATTGTGCTGACCGTAAAGCGAACACCCAACTGTGGGCGTAGCTCTGCTTGCGAGAATTGGCGCTAACATCGTAAGTGCGCTCGCAATGGCCTTCCCGTGCTCGCTGTCCTTGGATGTTTAATCACGTGCAAAACGCTGTGTTTCTTGCTTACCTTTACTGTCGCTGACGTGGGTGAAAATGTTTCGCACTGGGGACCGCCATCGTTGCACCATCCTCGTGCTGTCACATCAGCCAAATAGAAGCTCTCGTCCAAGAAGTATTGCCGAACCTGAGTCAGTCGCAAAAACATCAAGCGAATAGTAGGACAGGGTCAACATCGGAGCTATAGACTAGTACGACAGGGTGCAGGCTGGTTCAAGTAAAAAAAAAACATCTCTCCCCCACGAATGCTGGTCGCAATATATATGTAATCAACGAGTGACTATTGGGTATCATATTGGCCCCGGTGACCAGTGGAAGAAGGTTTACATGGCAGTTGGTTGTTTAAGCAGCCTAGGGCTGTCTCTAAAGGGCGAAACTCGTATCGACCAATGATAGGCATTCCATTCAATGTTTACAATGATATTCAGCCTTTTTCCAAGCGGGGGCGAAGAAACGAATTGAGCCGCATATTGCACGATCCGGTTGGACGTATGCTCCAAGGCATGTCTGTAGATTTTTACGCGCAAGCAATCGAAGATCTGACTTGCCTATGTTCAACATTATTATGCAGAATCTAACGAAAAAACTGGATCCTACACTACAACCAAGGCATTTGAAGAAAATGACGTATCTTACTCGTTGTTATGCACAGCACTCCAAATGTCCGCACCGTTTTCGAGATATATACCCTGAAAATTTGCACGCGTGTTCAGCATGCCCATCCCGAGGTCTGACCTCCGTTTTTTTTTTTTCCGCCGAAATTGTTTGGGCTAAGGTGGTCCAAGTTTTTAAATTTTCCGAAAAATCTCAACTGACGAAAAATTAGGGTCGGGGGGGGAGGGCGGGGGCGACGACAAGTGAGGTCTTCGCAAGGGCACATAGAAGACGTGTGCGAAATGTAACGATCTGAATCGAAAAAACGGCGTGGACATTCGCCAGGGAATACATTTGGGGTTTCAACGCGTGGACCAGCCTGTATGGCACTAGGCAAGCGTGTGTCGAAGCGGCGTCAGTGATGAAGGTTCTACGCAGAAACCGAGCCAGCAAAGCACAGACGCCAAGCGGAATTCTTCAGAGTATACGTTTAAGTTGTTTTCAAACCCTGGTCCACCGCTATGCTCAGCGTGTAGTATCTAGATATAAACCGAGAAAACATACCACAGAAGCCGATTTCGTAATCAATACCGCGTCTGCACGATTGTGTTAAGTGCATCTCGAGCTTATGACTGCCGTCGTGTACGTTTTGTGTCTCGTTCAGAGCATATGGTCTCACCATGGCGGCTGCACCCGACACGATCGGAGTCGACATGGACGTGCCGATGGTCGCAAACAGTCTGCAGGAACCAGTATCCTCGCCGCCGCCGCGAGCAGAGTAAATCTGTCAAAATGGATCGGACCAAGGGTCAGTCGCAGGAAGTCAGGTATGCAACATGGATGGCAGTTGCAAAAAATGGTATCGACATCAAGGAACAAGCTTTCTCCACGGCACAAACATTGTCATACGTATGAGATATACATCCGCCAAACCAAAAGTCCACTTTACATATATTATTTCCAAACGTACTTGGCACACCTAGTTAGAATACAGGTGATGCACGTATTGTCTAGAATGGCTAAAACACATGACGTTCACTTCTTAGGAATGCCGAACATATGTTGCAATAGCACGAGCGTGCTTACCGCGTCGCCCGGAGCCATGACCTCCGGTTTAATGCGGCTGTCCTGCGTAGGACCCCGCGAGCTGAAAACCGCTACCGTGTCCACGTCTGCGTACCCGTTCGTACCGTCTGCTGCATCACCGTCCATGCCGGTTGCGGTTAGGCGTGTTTGGCCCGATGATGTGGCTCCGACAGCAAGAGCGTTCTTTCCGATGGCTGGAGAATAAATCTTGCAAACTGTGCGGCCGTCGTCAACGTGACCATCGTTGCCAGCAGCGAATACCAGCAGATGTTCTGGGTTCTGCAAGGAGTCGAAGTGCAGAGTGCATCAAACAGGGATAATAAACTCCAATTATTAATAAAGATAAGTTTCAGTATGCAGAGAACATTGCAACGACACACTGAACGGGAAATGTAGCACCCACACGCGACTGCGCGACCAGTGGTGGGCAGTCTTAAACAAAGTATTTGGAAACCAAGCTGATTCGTGCATCAGGCCAGCCACACAGTAGGGTATATAAAATGTACCTCGTGCATGAACGTGTCGAACTCAATATCCAGCGCGTTCACCGCACACACGTAATCGCCGCCGCCTGACATGGAGTGGATCATACAGCCAGCCTCCAGGCATGGTTGCCACAAGTCACTGCCAACGTGAGAGAAAAAAAAATCTTCACCGCCACCGACGTCGACGATCGCAAGCTTTGCCCCTTGAGCCATGCCCCCGTGGTCGGCCAGGGTTTGACCCACGTTATCACTCAGGCACCTTTCATCAGTCGTATCGTCGCAGCCCAGCATCGGGCAGAGGCTGTCGAGATCGGCATCGAAATGAGAGTAATCGGGCAGCGACGTCAACAGGTCGTCGCCCCAACTCGTGCGATCGAGGTCAACGCAGCCACCCACACAGCCCGGCACCTCCGTTCCGCTGCATGCCGTCGATGTTTCTGCGGGGGTGGTGAGCATGGCTCCCGCTGCCGATCCCGCGACGTGGGTCCCGTGTCCTTCAACATCATCTTCTGCAAAATGATTGACTCCACTGGTCCCAGAAGACGTCCCATGTGATCCAGGGAGTACGACTGATTTATACAGGTCTATGTACTGGATAATCTGCACGAGAGAGTAGGACGGGGAAAAGGAGACTGTGGGGCCAGCGGTGGCTTCACAAGGAATTTACAGAGGCGAAATCCTACATTGGTCGCAACTAAGTGTGAAAACTGCATCGTTCTCTAAGGTGCCATCGGTCTCCGTTGCGAGGTTCAAACGAAACTGTAGCGTCCCCGAAACGAATCTTTTGCGCCGGTTTCGGTTAACGACATTTAGAGAGAACAGCGGGTACATACCAGGTACCTGTACCATTGCATTCTCGATCGGGATACGCACGGAGGGAAAATGTCATACAAAGCAAGTCGACCCGTGAGTAGTATTGATTACGAGTATCAACCCGCGAGCAGTGATGTAACAGAGAGTCTACGGCGGAGGTCCGCCAAAAGAAAAGGTCGAACCCTCCACACACATGACGTGACCGTACTGGAGGACGGAGCCGGGAACGCCTACCTTGCGCCGTTCCGGGTCGAAAAAGAAGTCTCCGCCAAAATTGAACCCAGAATGAGTAGATGATGAGGATGAGGAGGTTGCAAGTGCACGGTTGGAAGAAAGGACGCTCGAAGAAAGCGACGAGGTCTGGGAACGGGCTGTCGAGGAAAGTGACGAGGTAGGGGGTAATGTTGCCGGGGTAGGTGACGTTTCCGCGGCAGGTGACGGGGTAGGAGTGAGTGTCTCAGGGACGTACTCCTCGAAGTAATGCCCATGAGTCACAGTCTGCCCATCATCGTCAATGAAGTAGCACGACGTCTCGTCCACTCCAGTGTCAATGACCTGGTGGGATACACGATTTCGGTCGTAGCATACAGATTAGAACACGCTTAATTACATCATACGACATGCGATTGCCAAGCGTTCCGATTGTGTCAAGATGCGATGCAACGGTCTCGTCTACCGTCAAAGATCCATCCCGGATGATGGACCTGCGCAAACGGACTTACATTCACTACCCGGCGAGCTATGCATTCGTCGTTGTTTCTCTATACTAACGCCGCGTGCTCAAGGTATCGCGAAGCGTGTAATATACATCAGAGTCCAAAGGATATTTCGCTGGCTAATGGGCTGTACACCTGTCTTGCATCATGTCGACGAGTGTTTGTCGGCGTCGTGTCCACAAACTAATGTCCTGTGTGTTTTCGCCGGACGGGAAGGGCTCATGCCATCCCGAACACTCTTACCTGGATAACCTCGCCCGTGCCGTCCAAGCCTGCGGCTGTCAGCGGGGCCCTCGTCAACGTGGCACTCTGTATCATCGTTCGTGCAGCTGCGTTCATCACGCGCGCTTCGTGCCTGGGAGAGACTCTCAAGACTTCCAGCCTGCCAGACAGGAACGAAACGAGCCCCATGAAGCACGCCACGCGCAACTCCATTGACTCCTCGTCGCTGCCCATCGCCCCGCTCTCGATGTACAGGAGATGGTCCAGGTCTGGACATCATACAGGTAGGAACCGGTGGAAACAACGAAAACAGCTCAAGGTTGGCAGACAAGGAGAAAACAGCATTTGGAATAACCGACCACGAGATTAGCCAACCTGGGCTCGCTTGTGGCTGATCGTGAGAGGAAGTCGTCACAGCGATACCCCTTGAAGCTCCAATCTCATTCACGATCTCGAACACCAAAACTCCGAAAGAACGGTTTGATGCTCTAGACGTTGTTGCAATTGGTTTCACGTAGTCAGGACGGGTTAAGCATTGGTGGCTGATGAGAGATGCTCCTGTTATACGCTTGGCTTTCGCAATGAGAAAGCGGTCCCGACAACCTTTTTCTTATCACGATGGTCCGATGGATATAACGTTTGCTGTCCCAGTTTCACCTATAAGCAGTACGACCTACTGTAGAACAAAGCATGTCCTCGAAAACGTTGCGATCTATAATTCAGGCATTCCATCGGGTGTCGGCTCAGAATGTGCTCGCGTTCGAGTTGTCAGCGACCGGATGTTGTAACCACGGTGTATCATGTATGCCATTCGCCTTCTAGTGTTGTATATGGACGGCGTCGGTGGAGTTAGCATGTGCTACAAACAGTAACTGGGTGCGTGAGTTGTACGAACAAACAAATGGAGATAAATAAAATTGTAACCGACCACTACTGTGAGTCCGGCAGCTTGCGTGATGAGGGACGTAGCTGGATCCAGTGTTATTATTTATTAACTTCCAATACTGTACTTTGTAACAGTTAAAAAGTAGACGAGCTACCACTTCAATTAGACTATATTAACAATACCACAATTTCAACAGTTCAAAGAGTCAATCACGGACGAACACAGACCGTGCTACTTTAGAGCTGAAGGACAACGAAGGGACTATCAAGATGGCCAACAACCCCGTCCGCAGTCACAGGACCAGGTACATGGACTTTAAAATAAGTTCGACGTTATACTGCGTCAAGTGGTGCAGCAACACGAAATCAGCGTCGTGACATCTTAACAGAGGAACAGCACGAGCGTATTCCATGCGGGTGAGCTCTCGGATCTTGAGCATGCATGAATGATGCATGAGGATACGCCTTCGCGCCTAAGCAAGAAGTTTGGCCTGTTGCTGTTGCTGTTGGACTAGTATAGTACCTACGGTGCACGTCTACGTATAGACTATGCGTCTGCCAGGTAGGTATGGACTACACGCTACGAGTGTACAATGTACAATGTACCAGGTACCAGGTACCTGATATCAGATACCAGGTATCAGGTACCAGGTACCGGTTACCGTACCGGTATCTGGTATCATATTTTTCTAAACTACTGCATGTTTTGCACAGCACGTTTGTCGAGTAACGTAAGATCGATCAAGACGAATGTTCTTCATTTAGTCTAGATATTGACGCGTTTCAAGGGCCGGACGAGCGAGTGCGAGAGTAGCTCGCCGATTCAAAATTTGTCTATGCATGCATGCATGCTGCACAGCAGTGCTGCTGTACGCAACCGGCCCTCTCTTACGAAGGCACCTCGCAAGAATCTTAGCCTGAGATTTCTGGGAAAAATGGAAATCCAAGCGGTTGTACTACGAACGGATAGGACCAAAGATTGTGCTGAACACGCCTGTTCGCGAATACCAAGTGCCTGGAGAGAATAGAGTTTTACGAGTCCTAGCTGGTGCTACCGATTGAGAGACAATAGTCTTTGTACTCAGTTGTGCAGGAGTGATGGAAAATGTCGCAACGGCTTGCGCCTACCTCATAAGTATGTACAAGTGCTGTACACCGGTTTCCAAATACCAAGTTACAGCATTACGAAAACTACCTCGTTCTATTTATTAATACTGCACAGTACCGATTGAGATAAAATACTTGTATTAATAGCCGTACTCGGCTGTGCAGGATTGGCAGGAGTGATATGATACGCCACATGGTTTACACCTACCTAATACCAGTAATAGAAAGCTAGAGCCCCTTCACCTCCGCGCGGACAAAAGTCGAAGGCAACACCAACACGACATACCCACACAGACAGGATGCGACGAATGCCGTGCTATAGAGTACCTTCCAAGGTAAAACCACGCAGAAACAACACAGAAAAAAACAGAGGAGTCGTAAAATAATTCCTCCGCAATCGTAAAAAAACATTACAATCCGCGAGGACCTGGTACTACTAGTCTGATATTTCGAAAAAATTAATAGATAAAAAGCATGTATTGGACCGCACCTGAAACCAGGAGCAAGTCGTTTGCGGCGTGATGCACAGAGATGCTGCCCCAAGAGCAGATGTCACCAGGTGTGGTCCTTCCCGACTCGCTCAGCTCGTGCACCAATGTAGCGGCCATGCTCCACTCCTTTCTACGCAAAGCTCCTCCCGGGGTAGTCAGATGCTCGCTGTTTTCCATGGCCGGATCCGACCACACGTTTGAAGAGTGGAGATCGATCGACTCCGACATGAGGTCGCTCAGCAACTGCGCGATAAAAACGCCGGCCTGGGGCGAGTGTGCGGGTAGTGTGCCTGGCGACAGCTCTAAGTTGAGGCCTTCTACGTTGCCCATGCGTATCGACTGCCCATGAGTCGTGGTAAGTCCACCCGAGCTCTGGCTCGCCTGGTCACGATTATCGCCATGCTCCAAGACACCGGGAGCGACCTTGAGCGCGGATGGAAATGGCGAGATGCTGAGCAGTCCGAACTCAGGGTTGTCCGACAACGCTCCTGCTTCGGCATCCGATGCTGTCACGAAAAAACACGCTCCATGGGCACTTGAGTGAGCCACAGGCCGCACAGCCTCGGGCGATAGAAACTGCTCCAGTCGAGAGATGGTCTCGCGACCGCGGCTGTACTCGGTGCAGACCAGGTGCGGTGCGCTGGCAGTGCCGTTGCTGGCTCGGAGCCTCTCTCCGCTCCATTGTGCAGCCGCTTCGAAGCCCTTGGCGTGGCCCCCGAAGGAATCCTGTGCCGTCGTCAAAAGAGAGCGTTCCACGACGCCCAGCGAAGGATGCGGCAGGCTGTTCACCGAACCCCACCAAGTTGAAGCCAGCAAGGTAGTACAGACGGTTCTCGCGATGCGGTGCCCATGTTGTGTCATACCAAGTAAGTATTCCTCAAGAAGACCACAGACAGGTTGGGAGGCGCGCGCGGTGCGAATGTGTTTTGGTCAGAGGGTTTGTTTTCAGCCCTGGGCAAGGAGCGAGCGCAGGAAGAAGAGTGAGTGAGGGGGAGCGGGGTTGTGCGCATGTTGTGTAATCGATCTTCGTTTTGCAATGTACCGAGAACCAGTTCTCGAAAACCATCCGCGACCGCGAATAATTTTCTGCGCCGTTAGAAACATTCTGGCACGTTTATACCAGGTATTAGGTACCTGCAGTACGTATGTAAATATTTCCTTGTTTCTTATTTTTTATACTCCTATTAATAGGCAGGGTCGAAACCACTACGTACGATAGTAGTGTTGCACGACTCTGTGCTATATACTTGTAGTGTTTTTTTGGCCAGCACCCACCAGCAAATAATCACGAAATCCGTACAGCACTCTGTAAGAGATACTGGTGCAGTATCCACTGCTGTAAGCATGGTTGCAGCGGTTACACGCTCGGGGCGACTGGAAGACGGCTTCCTCGTTAACATGATAATGATAAGGAGGTCTGCCGCGCTACGAGAACGAGGGCAGTTCAGGCCTCCACACCTATTTGGCTCTCATACAGCACCGGGGCCGCGACAGCTCGGACTGGGTGATTGAGGCACCTTGCACCCCCGTCCTAGTAGGCTGACATCTCGCCATAACACTGCTGTTTGCACAACAAGAGGCTGCAAGTACATCCTTCCCACGAGAAATCTCAGTGTATTTTTCCTCTTGGGGGAGTGTCGGGACATTGCATTTCTCTTTTTTTGTGTACGACTCATTCATGTAGTCTATTGAGAGTTCAAGTTTTTAGCACTTACGACATGTAGTCTAAGTACAGCAAGCACGCTTTTTATACTACTAGTTTGTAGTTGGTTGCTGCTGTAGAATAAGTACGTACAGCACAACGGGCCTACTAGTCTAATACCAAAGAAAGAACGCAACAATAACTCCACCAGGTAGGTTGTGATTAACAACAAGGGAAGGGAAAAAAGAGTCCTGGGGCCTCCGCCCCCTCTGCGTTTCACACTCATACCACAGACACAAAGAAAAAAAAACTTACCAGGTACTTTTAAATAATTATCATCTGATTTTTTGGTGAACCTGACACGCCTGTCTGACCCTTCTTCCTATTTTGGAGAAACTTTCTGGCGTTCTTTGTGTCATTTGCTTTTTTCGCTTTCTTCGAGTTCGTTTTCCTCGCTTATCTTCGTTTTCCCCTGCATCTTGTCGTTATTTCGCGCGTCTTTCTCGATCTTCTCGCTCATCAGCTTCGACTGGTTATCGATTATGATTCGATTTTTTTAAAAGCGTTTTCGTATCTTTTTTTTGGGAGGGGGGGTCGATATTTTGTTTTCTTCTTCTTCCGGATTTTCGTTTCTCTTCATCGTTTGGTTCCGTTTTTTTGTTCGATTGTCTCGCTAATTTCTACTGTTTTTCGATTTCGATTCGAGGTTTTTGACATATATATACATAGTTTTTATACATACACGTTCTTTCCGATGTATATGTACGTTTTTTCGATATATTGTCCAATATATGTTCCCGACTTTTTTTCCGATATATTTTATAATTTGGGCGATTTTATTGAAGCAACCCTCGAGCAAGAACAAAAGGGTGCCTCCATCCGCCGTATCGTTTCCATTAGCTGTGCGCTACACTCGACAACCAACGCCACTGGACCCAAGAAGCCGCCGGCAGCATAGTTTGGAGCATCAAGCGTCTCCGTGGTTATGTGTGGGGTACCACCTTCCGCATATTTTCGGGTCACAAGGCGCCGGAAAGCTTCAACAAAGCCGCGGAGCACAACCCTTCGGGTCCAGCGTTTTGGACTGAATTTCTAACGGCTTATCGCCACACTCTTCAATACTGCAAAGGCAATGCCAACGGCAACCACGTGGTTCCCTTGTCTCGGTCACCGCTTCCCGCGTCGGAAAGCGACAGCAGCGGTCACAACCGTTAGACTTCATAAGGCACATAACGCACTTATCGTTTGCCCTGGAGGCCGCCTTCTGGATGGCCCTTGGACTCCGAGTCTAGGCTCGGATGGACTCGCACCCTCCAGTCAAAGCGTAAGCTTGGATAGGCTACCCCACCCCCCCCCGTCTAATATTCGCGATTTTCGCCAAAACGGAAAACAAATGAAAACTGACGACCTCGGTGCTCCAGATGGAGAAGTTATATCTCGCTCGTGCCACCACCCCCGCGTCCTTTCACGAGGTTTCAACCAGTATTTTGTCGTCTTCCCCCCAAGCTGACGAAAGTGTCGCCGTCTCGGTGTTTGCGGTGCCTGTCGCACCTCCTCTGCTGGCTCCGTTGGGATCTGATCAGAATGAGTTTCCCACCCGAACCTGCCCAATGCATCGAGTCCCAGGCTTCTACCTACCGGCGTCGGTGCGGAAAACGCTTCCCCCGCGCCCGCTAACCCTCCATACGTTTCTATCACGATATCTCGGGCCACCGCTGCGGTCATGCTAGAGTCTCCATCTCTTGACCCTCCCGTCACGGACTTCGGTCCACAAGCGCCCCCCTGCTCAGTCTCAGTCGCTCTCGCGGATACCCGTGTTCCAAACCCGCTTGTGCCACAGACTCCGCCTTTGTCGCATTCGCCTTCACAGGCACGTCCGCCTTCTTTCGTCCAGTCGGAACTTATGTCGACGAGGGCACGGCGGCGACAAGCTGCTGCTGCTGGTTCTCGGAACCCTGATTTCGATCATTGCGTTTCGGACCCTCTGCGAACAACGGCCCGCCGAACAGCGGCTGCTACCCAGTGCCCCCGACGCCCACGGGTTCCCTCGCGCCCAGCTGATAGGCCCGCTCGTTCCACCAATCTGGTCAGCACCGTAACTGTTCGACCCCCTGCCGCCGGCATTATTAGGCGTGCAGAGCTTCGTCGCGGTCCCTACGGTGGCCCTTCCCGAGAAAACTACCGTCGCGGAGCTCGGCTTCCGCGAGGTCGTCGAGCATTACTCTCGTGCTGATTGGGCGCGAGAATGCGCTGGATCGGCTCGTGATGCCGCCATTTGTTGTTTGGTACCCCCTCCTGGGAGGTCCTTAACCCCTTTAGACTACAGCCCGAACACCCCTCCCTATACGTACTAATATGAAGTACTTTTGTCCCCAATACGGGTTTCCAGCTGCAAAGGCGTTAAGGTCTATCCAATGACTTCCTGAGTCATCCCACTTTCTCTGAGCGGTTGAACTTCTCAAGTGTGTAACTATCTTGTTAATAGTATGATGATTGTACTAGTGTGCGTGTTTTAAGACTAGCGGACAGAAATGCTGGTTGGGTTGCACGAAGGAATGCCTTCGAAGCCATGTTTCGGGCGAGATGTTGAGCTCCTCCATGTTTGGAGCCCATAAGCTTCTGCTGCACCCGTAGCGTGGGATGACTCTCCTCCTCCACATCAAACCACACGTACTAGCTGCTGCGCGATAACTCCGCAAGCAGTTGAAGTACGAGTAGTCGGACTTGGCGATATCCAGCATGTTTGTGTCGTCGCACATTTACAGCTCGCTTCCCCCCTTCCGTTTGGACACGCATGTGTTTCGCGCACATAGTTGTTTCGGTTTTTGTTATCTCAGCGCCCAATAGAAGTGGTTCTATGCCAGCTTTGCCGAGTTGACGTCATCAAGTTCTTGCTAGCATGTCTGGGTCCAACGTTTTGTTCACGACCCCCCCTGTAGGCTTACTTACTGTGTCAGCCCGCGAAACCGTGCTAGTTTCGCCTGATCCTTTCTTAGCCTGCACACGGTGCAGACGATGTCTCGGCTGAGAAAAATCAGACGAAACGGGACGATTTGGCGAGCTAATATCATACGTCGGATGGGAGGGGCATCACCTATCAACGTATATCTACAAAAATGCTAGCCGGGTGCATGCATATACATGGTGCAAGCGGTTTTCATGCTTGTTGTTTGGTAGCATTTCTGGGTTCTACTTTATTTTACCACCCCGCCTTCGCTTTTCTTACAGTATAGGTCTAGTCTAAGCTGGAAAATTATTGCTAGAATTGTTCATTTTTATTTCTTAGTATTTCCTCTCCCCGCACCATGAGCCGGACGGGAACGTATACCCGCCTGCCTTTGCAGTAAGTGCATGCTCTGAATGTGTATCCTTCCGTTTTCCCGTTCATGCCACGCGGGTATTATTTATTTTGCTTGCCACTTGTGAACACTCTTGTTATAGATGTGCGCAGCTATCAAAACGTAAAAGACCTCCTTTCCCCTTTTTTCCGGACGTACTTGCTCGTGAGCGTCCAGCGCGAGTATTGGCTCTCTTCCGAACGAGCTCATGTGGTACCCTTCTATCGATGGAGTCCATATTGTCGCCTTGTGCCTCTCCGCTGTTGCCCCTCCGAGTCTGACTGTCAATGTGGATCCATTAACATATTTTTAACATAGTGGTATGCCTTCTGTCTTATTTGCCGCCTTGAATATAGCATTTGTTCGTTTTCCGGTGACCATCACGGTGATTTAGTTTGATCTCAAAGTTGTGTCTTCAGTTGTGTTACTTCTACAGCACGAAGAGCGTTTCTCTGTGTGATACTTTGTTTCCATTTCTCACCGGTGGTGTACAGCAATGCTATTCTGCCTACCTTTCGTCGGAATCAGACTGTTCTCGTACCATGCTATGGCTTCCGTCGTCTCATTTTCCCCTCGCTCTATGTTCTTGGTGACATGTAGATGCTACCCGTCTTGTTTCTTGTTTCGCAAGGCACTAGTTCTGTTTTTCGGCCTATTTCTTGCTTTCTGACGTGCTTGTTTTTCCACGAAGATCTCTGTCGCGCATTAAGCATAGCTACCTGGCAGTAATAGTAATGCATTCAAGCTATTACCACCATAATGAGGTCACGTGTTGTCAACCATTGATTTCTCGTTGAGGGCCGCCGTAAATCCCACTAGATAAACCCCGTGCTGGATCCCCCGCCCACTCGTCGGTTCTGCTTGACCCCAATTCTTCATGTTTGATTGTACATGCCCCCCAAGCCCCCCCGCCCCGCGCAATCGCACCCCTTTCTAGCCTTGCAGCCAACGAGTATGCTCCTCTTGCCTTGTTTTTGTTCTCTTTGTTTCAAGGTGTCCGCCTCGTAACGGTCCGCCTCCACCCTGGCTTTGCAGCCAACCGCGTAGTCTATGCTCCTCTTGACCCAAAAATTCCATGTGTTTGTTTTTGGCATACCTACCCCTAGGGCCCAACCACATCGGCCCCCTTCCCGAGTTTTTAGCCCGTCCTCACAAACGGTTCACAGGCCGTCTCCTCTTGATTCCTTTGTCTTTCTTGTATCGCTTTCTGTTGGCTCGTCCACCCCGGGGGTCCTACGTTTTCGACCCCGTGTTGGCTTCACGGCTATTATGCCCCGTTCAAATTTTTCAGTGAGCTCGCTTGAGGAGGAATGGATTTTGGGGATAGGTTTGCCTGTGGACGAAGTGGCGGTTTCCGTAGACGAAAAAAAAAGGTAAATCGCGGTTTCTTGATGCGTAGCCAGAATGAGGCATGTCTATATCGGAACTTGGGGGTTGGTGGAAGAATGGGCGTGGTACCTGTCTGTCTCACTACTGTCAACCACACTGTTGGGATCAGACCTCGCGAGTAGGCTAGCAAGACCAAGGCGGGCTCAAGCGAGTCGGGTGTTCTTGCTGAAAAGGCCAGGAGATGGAGGTAGTCGCCTGGGTGGCCAACCCAGCCCGAAGTCTGTGTCTCTCCCTTATTTCCTTGTCGCCCTGAGCGTTTGGATGTTTTGGCGGAGTGCCCTGCTTTTCAGCTGCTTTTTTCCGACTGGAAACTGGAATATTGTTGCAAGCTACACCCGCGGCCAGCTGAGATCGGGCTAAACGGGATAATACGATATAATATGGTCTACAAAGCGGTGCGTACGGTTACGATTAGAGACCGTTAAAGCTGGCAGACATTGATCGTGCGCTGGAAAATTACTGACGTATTGGCTTCAGCTCCTCCAAGAAAGGCTTCGCTTTTTGATCAATTACGTGTTTTTGAACAAGGTAGGCGGAAGCGGCCGACAGACCGACGGCACGAGCGACGACGGCGGTCCAAGACCGCCAACTGCTATCAACCGAGCGACGTGGTCGATTGACTGATCGAGCGAACGAACAAGCGAATCCCAAAATAAACTGAACAGTCCAAAGTACTAGCAAAGATGACATCATCATTGTCCTCTTCAATTACTACTACAAAACCAACGACGACACGAACATCGTCATCCTTCCGTTGTAAATACACGTACGCTGTCAAAGTTGCTATTCATGCTTCGAAGTGTACACATTCGGCATAGTAAGTACTACCGTCAACACCCTCCTACTGTACAGCTACTTCGGTGTGATGCCATCGACCTACAAAAATGCACTTTGAGGAATGCTCTCTATCGATGAATCGCCAAACCCACACAACATGTGCGTGCTTGTCAGCATTGCTTGCCTCGTCCAGTTGTCGTCTGGGCTAAGGAGATGGGGGCATCAACACAGATATCAGGTATCCGTTTGACCTATGTACAAAATGCTTTGGCGCTAAAGCATACAGAAGTAAAAAATTGGGCGCTTCTCAGATCCACACCTCCGACTCTTAATAAATCAAAAACATGGGCTACTCCGTACGTCGCAAACCGAGTTCCTGACAACCTATACAAAATACACGAATACCAGGTATATACATATTTATAGCCAAAAACACCCAAGCCGTACGAAGATCAACCGAACAGAAAAACACAAGGCACGAACACAGCAATCTTTGGTTGCTCACAAGCATCAAAACGGAACAGATTCCGGCGTATGGGCACACCGTCTGAAGAAACCCTCTACATATACCGATGCAGAAGTGGCGACACCGACCTCCTGCATAAGGCGGGGTTATACAAGTCCGCGAATAGAAGCAAAAACACTAAGCGAATACGTGTTTGGTGTATTCGGACATATACTAATTACAACAAAAGCAAACCAAAGGAAAAACTAGACACAGCATATGGCCGGGGAGGGGGGGCAGGGGGGGGAGCGCCGACGATTCGGTTTCTGTGGCGAAGCCACATGCCCGGTAGAACACTTCGGAGGAGAATCGGGCTCAATTCGTGGGAAGTATACCCCCGCTGTGCGTCGGCTTCTACAACCCCTTGCCTACACACGTTGTACTGGTATACACTACGACAGTATTAAGGCAGACAATGGTGTTCACCACGTCGTCCGGTTACACAACACCTTCCTCAAAACTACGATGATCACCGAGCGACTTGCGAAGTCTAGCGCCGCCCACGACAACAGTAATTGTACACGTTCGGCAGCGGCCAGCGACACACAACACCAACCTATAGTCTATTCGGACAACTACGTATTGTTCACTCTCGTCGGCAAGCGCGGTAGCTTGCTTTAACGTCCACGCGAAATGCCTTCTGCCGCCCGCATAATTACCAAGAAATGCCATCACGCCCACTCGAGGACCCCCGTTCATGCTGCAACCAAGGGTGATCTTCACGCCATCCCAGCGGCGGCGATCGCCGATACCACAGCACCGGCGAGAATAGTCACCAATGACATCGGGGTGGACGTAATCGACCCAGCCGACGAAAGGGAAGCACTGGCACCTACGCCAGTAGGGGAGCTTGTGGGGGCGGCTGAGTGCAAGGAGGAGTAGAATGGCTCTGACGCAGAGAAGACGATGGCCCCGTTGACGACGAGGGAATAGTTCTGAGATTCGCCGAGAAGGCGGTTCGTCGATACCCGAACTATCCAAGTCCCGCTTTCCACATCTTCAGCGGCAATGATAACCCTCTCGTTTACGTTCACGCTATCCGCGACGCCATTGGCCCACATGGTATGCGTGATCCCGCCGGGAGATTCGACAACAAGGTCCAGGTCGTGGACCAACTGTGTCACCGAAGACGAAGAGGCGGGGGGGTCGATCCAGGACAACGTGGCACGAAAGTCTAAACCAGCGGAGGCGTCGACGTCGAAATAGAATTCTTGCGAATTGAGCTCGGGCAAGAAAGCAGAATCCGCCACGAAAAGAGCCAAGTCTCCTTCCCCGTCAAGCGGCATCCCCTTCTCCAGGTGTATCCGCCCGAACCCGCGTTCGCCGTTCGGCTCTGAGCTGCCCCCCATCAGGTTTGCGCTGTTGATGAGCATTGCCTGCGAGGAGGTCAAAGGGCAAGCGGTCAGGAGGAGCGCCACGACGGACAGGTTGCATTGCCCACAACAGTGACGTTTAGCAGTTGTTTACTCTAGTTGATCGAGTGCAGCCGTACACCCTGCAGGATGCACCTTATGACGCATATCAGTGGCGATACGGTGGTATACGCTCGACCATTGTGCTGACCGTAAAGCGAACACTCAACTGTGGGCGTAGCTCTGCTTGCGAGAATTTGCGCTAACATCGTAAGTGCGCTCGCAATGGCCTTCCCGTGCTCGCTGTCCTCGGACGTTTAACTACGTGCAAAACGCTGTGTGGCCTGCTTACCTTTACTGTCGCTGAAGAGGGAGAAAATGCTTCGCACTGGGGACCGCCGTCGTTGCACCATCCTCGTGCTGTCACATCAGCCAAATAGAAGCTCTCATCCAAGAAGTATTGCCGAACCTGAGTCAGTCGCAAAACCATCAAGCGAATCGTAGGACAGGGTCAACGTCGGAGCTATAATATGACAACGTATTAGACAACCGGGTGTCGAAGCGGCGTCAACGATGAGAGTTCTGCACAGAAACCGAGCAATCAAAGCACAGACTTCTAGCGGAATTATGCAAAGTATAATTTTAGGCTACGTTTAAAAACCTGATCCACCGCTGTGCTCAGCCGGTATCACCAGCACTATGTTGTACACCGAGGAAACGTACCACAGCAGCCGATTTCGAAATAAATACCGCGTCTACACGATCGTGTTGAGTGCATCTTGAGCTTTTGACTGCTGCCGTGTACGTTTCGTGTCTCGTTCAGAGCCTATGGTCTCACCATGGCCGCTGCACCCGACACGATCGGAGTTGACATGGACGTGCCAGAGTTCGCAAAAAGTCTGCAGGAACCAGTATTCTCGCCGCCGCCGCGAGCAGAGTAAATCTGTCAAAATAGATCAGACCAAGGGTCAGTGGCAGGAAGTCGGGTATCCAACATGGATTGCAGTTGCAAAAAGTGATATATCGACATCAAGAAAAGCTTTCTCCACGGCATAAACATTAACATACGTATGAGACATACACCTGCCAAACCAAAATCCACTTTACATAGTCATATATTATTTCCAAACGTACTTGGCAGAACTAGTTAGAATACAGGCAGTGCACGTATTGTCTAGGATCGCCAAACCACCATTAGGTTTACGACGTAGGCATGACGAGCATATGTTGCAATAGCACGAGCGTGCTTACCGAGTCGCCCGGAGCCATGACCTCCGGTTTAATGCGGTTGTCCTGCGTAGGGCCCCGCGAGCTGAAGACCGCCACCGTGTCCACGTTCGCGTACCCGTTCGTACCGTCTATCCAATCACCGTCCGCGCCGGTTACGGTTAAGCGTGTTTGGCCCGATGATGTGGCTCCGACAGCCAGAGCGTTCTTTCCGATGGCTGGAGAATAAATCGTGCAAACGGTGCGGCCGTCGTCGATGTCACCATCGTTGCCAGCAGCGAATACCAGCAGATGTTCTGGGTTCTGCGTGCACCAAACAGGGGGAGGAACGTCACTTATTAATAAAGATAAGTTTCAGTATGCATAGAGCATTGCGACACCACACTGAACTGGAAATGCAGCACCTATACGCCGCCGCGCAACCAGTGGTGGGCAGGCTTAAACAAAGTATTTGAAAACCAAGCTGATTCGCGCATCAGGCCAGCCACACAGTGGGGTCTATAAAATGTACCTCGTGCATGAACGTGTCGAACTCAATATCCAGCGCGTCCACCTCGCAAAGGTCATCGCTGCCGCCTGACAAGGAGTGGATCATACAACCAGCCTCCAGGCATGGTTGCCACAAGTCGCTGCCAACGAAAGAGATGGCCAACCTTTCACCGACACCGATGTCGAAGATCGCAAGCTTTGCCCCTCGAGCCATGCCCCCGTGGTCGGCCAGGGTCTGACCCACTTCGTCGCTCAGGCACCTTTCATCAGTCGTATCGTCGCAGCCCAGCATCGGGCAGAGGCTGTCGAGATCAGCATCCAAACGAGTGTCATCGGGCAGCAACGTCAACAGGTCGTCGCCCCAACTCGTGCGATCGAGGTCAACGCAGCCGCCCACACAGCCCGGCACCTCCGTTCCGCTGCATGTCGTCGATGTTTCTGCGGGGATGGTGAGCATGGCCCCTGCTGCCGATCCCGCGACGTGAGTCCCGTGTCCTTCAACATCATCTTCTTCGAAATGATATGCTGGGAACCAAGGATGCTGATCGCCTCCACTGGTCATAAAGGAAGACCCATGTGACCCGGGGACTGCATCTGATTTAATCAGATTGATGTACTGGATAATCTGCACGAGGGAACATGACGGGGAAGAGGAGACGTTAGGCGCAATGGTGGCTTCACAAGGAAATTCCAGAGGTGGAATCCTATATTGGTCGAAACTCGGTGTGAAAACTCTATCGCTATTTCCTGGTACAATCAAGTCTCCGCTGTAAGGTCCAAACGACACGGTAACGTTCTTAAAACGCACCTTTGCCCCGGGTTCGGCTGATAACATTTAGAAAGGACGATGAGGATTACATAACATTGTATTCATGAGCCGGATACGCGCGGAGGCGAGATGTCATACAAAGCAAACCGGCCCGTGATTATTGCTACTGTTAATTACGAGCACCGACTCAAGAACAGTGATATAATATATTATCCACGGCAGTTTTACGCCGAAAGTACAGTTCGAACCCTCCACACACAAAACGTGACCGTACCGGAGTACAGAGCCAGGGACGCCTACCTTGCGCCGTTCGGGGTCAAAAAAGAAGTCTCCGCCCTCAAAGATCTTTTCAAGTGTCGTAGATGATGAGGAAGAGGAGGTTGCAAGCGCACGGTTGGAAGAAAGGTCGCTCGAAGAAAGCGACGAGGTCTGGGAACGGGCTGTCGAGGAGAGTGACGAGTGTCGAGATCAGCATCCAAACGAGTGTCATCGGGCAGCAACGTCAACAGGTCGTCGCCCCAACTCGTGCGATCGAGGTCAACGCAGCCGCCCACACAGCCCGGCACCTCCGTTCCGCTGCATGTCGTCGATGTTTCTGCGGGGATGGTGAGCATGGCCCCTGCTGCCGATCCCGCGACGTGAGTCCCGTGTCCTTCAACATCATCTTCTTCGAAATGATATGCTGGGAACCAAGGATGCTGATCGCCTCCACTGGTCATAAAGGAAGACCCATGTGACCCGGGGACTGCATCTGATTTAATCAGATTGATGTACTGGATAATCTGCACGAGGGAACATGACGGGGAAGAGGAGACGTTAGGCGCAATGGTGGCTTCACAAGGAAATTCCAGAGGTGGAATCCTATATTGGTCGAAACTCGGTGTGAAAACTCTATCGCTATTTCCTGGTACAATCAAGTCTCCGCTGTAAGGTCCAAACGACACGGTAACGTTCTTAAAACGCACCTTTGCCCCGGGTTCGGCTGATAACATTTAGAAAGGACGATGAGGATTACATAACATTGTATTCATGAGCCGGATACGCGCGGAGGCGAGATGTCATACAAAGCAAACCGGCCCGTGATTATTGCTACTGTTAATTACGAGCACCGACTCAAGAACAGTGATATAATATATTATCCACGGCAGTTTTACGCCGAAAGTACAGTTCGAACCCTCCACACACAAAACGTGACCGTACCGGAGTACAGAGCCAGGGACGCCTACCTTGCGCCGTTCGGGGTCAAAAAAGAAGTCTCCGCCCTCAAAGATCTTTTCAAGTGTCGTAGATGATGAGGAAGAGGAGGTTGCAAGCGCACGGTTGGAAGAAAGGTCGCTCGAAGAAAGCGACGAGGTCTGGGAACGGGCTGTCGAGGAGAGTGACGAGGTAGGGGGCAATGTTGCCGAGGTAGTCGATGTTGCCGAGGCAGGTGACGGGGTAGAAGCAAGTGTCTTAATGCCGATCTCCTCGAAGTAATGCCCATGAGTCACAGTCTGCCCGTCATCGTCAATGAAGTAGCACGATGTCTCGTCCACTCCAGTGTCAATAACCTGTTGGGATACACGGTTTCGGTCGTAGCATACAGATTATAACCAGCCTCACATGTGTCATACGACATGCGAGTGCCAAATATTCCGATTGTGTCTAGATGCGCTGCAATCTCATCTACAAATTCAAGATACATCCTGGACGATGGACCAGCATGAACGATATTAGATTCACTATCCGGCGAGCTTTGCATTCGGCGATATTTCGTATATGATAGCCGCCTGCCCAAGATATCGCGAAGCGTTAGGCGTGTGTCAGAGTTCAAACGACGCTTTGCGGGATGGTGGGCTGTTGTTGTTGTTGTTCTCACATTAACTCACATAATCAAGTCCCGTGGTCACAGGACAGGCTCCAGTCACTCTGGAGTGGAGGAATACCCCAGAGAAACAACGTAGGCAAGCAAAAGTGGTGCACACCCACTGGCTCGGCGAGCTCAAGACCACAGACAGCCGATTTTTATTTATAGAAACGTCCGCACAGGAGACACCAACAAAGGCAGCAGCAGCACAGCAGCTGCGCTACAGACAAAAAAGAACATGATTTTACAGTATGAAATAAATGATAAACGTCAGCTGTGAGTACGAACGATTGAATGGTTGAAACTCAACTTTGCAAGCTGCATGGTACATGATAAAAACACACGAGAAAAGGCGGAAAAAAATACTGCAAACTGCACAGATCCACAGACATCTGGCTATACGCAGCTATGGCATGCAAATAAACCTATAGGGCTCAGCATGTGAGAGAAGAGATTTTGTGAAAAATCCACGCACGGCATAGATCAGCACAGCTAGCACAGCACACTTTAGGAACATTTACAGAAGGGAGTGAGAGCAGCACCAGCAGCAGCAACACAGAGCAGCAGCGGCGGCGACGGGGGTAGAGGCGAGTGATAGCCCAGCAAAGAATTGCAGCACAGCAGCGATAGTGTCTACAGCAGCGGCCATCCGGCAGGAAGAGGAGCACGGCACTGGCTAGGCGAGGTCATGACCACAGACAGCCGATTTTGGATTTTAGAAACATACGCAGTAGTCACCACCAGCAGCGGCTGCGGCTGCAGCTGCGGCGGCGGCGGCGGCACGGGAGGGCCGGCTGTGCCGTTGGAAGCTTCGGCCACGGCGCTGTGGTATAGCGGTGAAAATTGAGCACCAAGTACGACACGAAATCTGCTGGCGTTGTGAGCAGCAGCGGTTGCTGGGGAAAAAACGAACGGCAGCCGCAGCTGATGACACATTTGCAGCCTATAGCCCGAAAATAAACTAAAGGCCCAACAGCAGGCCCGCCAGCAGGCAACAAAACCATGAAAGGCCCGCCAGCAGGCAGGGAAGCCTTACCGGCCAGCCGCATCGAGTTGGTACTTCGTTCTATAGTATATACACTCCGAGTATTATATACATAGTACGTCCCAATACTCGCGTCTGAAGACCGACTAAACCGCTTGCTACCCAGAAAGACTACCACGTACATATTACGCATACTATAGTACCTATATCTACACATACATACGAACGACAGGCTCACGTCAATTTGGAAAAAAAGAACAAATAAACAAAATATGTGGTCTATAGACTACACCCCTCTTGCTGCCTTGTATCAAGTCGACGAAACGTCGTGTTCACATGACAATGCCTTGTTTGTTTTCGACGGACGGGAACGGCCAATGCCATCTCAAACAGTCTTACCTGGATAACCTCGCCCGTGCCGTCCAAGCCTGCGGCTGTCAGCGGGGCCCTTGTCAACGTGGCACTCTGTATCATCGTTCGTGCAGCTGCGTTCATCACGCGCGCTTCGTGCCTGGGAGAGACTCTCAAGACCTCCAGCCTGTCGGACAGGAACGAAACGAGCCCCATGAAGCACGCCACGCGCAACTCCATTGACTCCTCGTCGCTGCCCATCACCCCGCTCTCGATGTACAGGAGATGGTCCAGGTCTGGACATCATACAGGTAGGAACCAGTGGAAACAACGAAAACAGCTCAAGGTTTGGCAGACAAGGAGAAAACACCATTTATTTGGAATAACCGACCACGAGATGAGCCAACCTGAATTAATTGGAGACTGACGTGAGAGGAAACCGTCACAGCGATATCCCTTGAAGCAACAATTTAATTCACGATCTCGAACAATAAAAAAAAGGACGATGTGATCCACCAGAAGACGTTGTTGCAATTGGTTTTAGTCAGGGCGGGTTAGAAACGTTGGCGGCTGATGGGAATGTATGTTTCTGCTGTACGCCTGACCGTCACAATGAGAAAGCGGTCCCGACGCCGCCTTTTCAACCACGATGGGCCGATGGATGCATCCCCACGGCTATCAAGATGTGCAACAATCCCGTCAGCAGTCACGGGGACATGCACATGGACTTTCAGTAAGAAGACGTTATACCGAGTCAAGCGGTGGAGCAAGGCAAGATCATTGTCATGACATCACGCGGGTATTCCATGCGGGTGAGCTCTCGGACCTCGAGCATGCATAGACTACATGATGTATGAGCGTGCACCTTCGAGCCTTCGGGGTGTTGTAACAAGTATGGTCTGTTGTTGTTGCTGTGTTGGAACTAACAACTACTACTGTAGTGTCTACGGTGCACGTATATAGACTACGCGTCTACCAGGTAGGTATGGACTACACGCTACGAGTGTACAATAATGTACCAGGTACCAGGCCAGGTGCCAGGTATCAGGTACCAGGTACCAGGTACCAGGTACCAGGTACCGGAACCTGGTATCATATTTTTCTATGCTACGTGATGTTGTGCGCAACACGTTTTTCGAGTAAAATGTAATGTGACATCGATCAAGACGAATATGCTTCCTCGTTCGGACACTGACGCGGTTAAAGGGTCGGACGAACAAGAACGAGAGTACCTGGTCGACTCGAAATATGTCTACGCATGCATGTACGCTGCACAGCAGTGCTGCTGTACACAACCGGTCCCCCCCTATTTCGAAAAGACACCTCACAAGAAACAACGCAGCCTGAGATTTCTGGGAAAATGGAATTCCAGGAGCGGTTGTACTAAAACGAGCCAAAGATTGTGCTGAACACACCCCCCGTTCTCAAATACCAAGCACCTGATAAAAATTAGGCTATTTCGAGTCCTATCTGGTTGAACCGATTGAGAGACAATGAATGGTCGTACTTAGCGGTACAGGAGTTATAAGTGGCAAAGGTTTTCGCCTACCTCATCAGTATGCACTGATCCTGTTCTCCAATACCATGTAAGAACGCTTTCTGAAGAAAACATTTTACGAAAACTACTTTTTTTATTGTCGTGGTACCTCGGTTCGCAATTCTGCTGTTGTACCGATTGAGATAAAATAATCGTATGCTCAGCTTGGACAAGAGTGATATGATGCGTGACACCGTTTGTTTGCGCCCACCTCATATCAGTAATAGAAAGCTAGAGCCCCTTCACCTACGCGGACAAAAGTAAAAGGAAACACGCAACACAACACACCAACACAGACAGGATGCGACGAATGCCGTGCTATAGTCTAGAGTACCTGGTGCACCTCCCAGGAAAAGAAAAAAAAAAAAAAAGTCTAGTCTAGACTGGTCTAGTCTAGTCTAGATACAGAAACAAATATGCGGAAAAAAAACGAGGAGAGTTAAAATAATTCCTCCGCAAACAGAAAATAATCTGCCACGCACAAACGATAGACAAAAAGCATGTACGAGTATTGGACCGCACCTGAAACCAGAAGCAAGTCGTTTGCGGCGTGATGCACGGAGATGCTGCCCCAAGAGCAGATGTCACCAGGTGTGGTCCTCCCCGACTCGCTCAGCTCGTGCACCAATGTAGCAGCCATGCTCCACTCCTTTCTACGCAAAGCTCCTCCCGGGGTAGTCAGATGCTCGCTGTTTTCCATGGCCGGATCCGACCACACGTTTGAAGAGTGGAGATCGATCGACTCCGACATGAGGTCGCTCAGCAACTGCGCGATAAAAACGCCGGCCTGGGGCGAGTGTGCGGGTAGTGTGCCTGGCGACAGCTCTAAGTTGAGGCCTTCTACGTTGCCCATGCGTATCGACTGCCCATGAGTCGTGGTAAGCCCACCCGAGCTCTGGCTCGCCTGGTCACGATTATCGCCATGCTCCAAGACACCGGGAGCGACCTTCAGTGCGGATGGAAATGGCGAGATGCTGAGCAGTCCGAACTCAGGGTTGTCCGACAACGCTCGTGCTTCGGCATCAGATGCTGTCACGAAAAAGCAAGCTCCATGGGCACTTGAGTGAGCCACGGGCCGCACAGCCTCGGGCGATAGAAACTGCTCCAGTCGAGAGATGGTCTCGCGACCGCGGCTGTACTCGGTGCAGACCAGGTGCGGTGCGCTGGCAGTGCCGTTGCTGGCTCGGAGCCTCTCTCCGCTCCATTGCGCAGCCGCTTCGAAGCCCTTGGCGTGCCCCCCGAAGGAATCCTGTGCCGTCGTCAAAAGAGAGCGTTCCACGACGCCCAGCGAAGGGTGCGGCAGGCTGTTCACCGAACCCCACCAAGTTGAAGCCAGCAAGGTAGTACAGACGGTTCTCGCGATGCGGTGCCCATGTTGTGTCATACCAGGTGTTCTTCAACAAAACCACAGGCTGGGAGGCGCGCGAGGTGTGAATGTGTTTTGGTCAGAGGGCTTGTTTTAAGGCTTCTTGGGCAAGGAGCGAGCGCAGGAACGAGAGTGAGTGAGGGGGGGCGGAGTTGTGCGCATGTTGTGTAATCGATCTTTGTTTTGTAACAATTTACCGAGAACCAGTCCTCGAAAACCATCCGCAACCGCAAATAATTTTCTGCGCCGTTAGGAACATTCGAGCACGTTTATACCAGGTGGGTGCTGTGGGCACATAAAGAAGCACTTTTTGTTTTTCTGCAGGGTTGAAAACTGCGCTCTTGGTGCTGCCAGCAAATAATTACGAGGTCCTTCCAGTACTCTGTATGAGATAGATGCCGGTACAAAATGCACTACTACCACGTGACTGCTGTTGTGTGTTGTGTTGTAGTATGGTTGTAGCGGTTACACGCTCTGGGCGACTGAAAGACTGGCCCCTCTCTATATAACATGATAATAAGGCGGCCAACCGCCCTACCTACGAGAACGAGGGCAGTTCAGGCATCCGCACCTGTCCGGCTCTCATACAGCACCAGGGTCACGACAGCACGGATGGGGTGATGATGGTGGGACCTAGCGCCTCCGTCCTACGCTGACATCTCGCCATAACACTGCTGTTGGCACAACAAGAGGCTGCAAGTATATATATAGACTATGCTCCCCACGAGGAATCTTAGTAGTAGTAGTAGTAGTAGTAGTAGTAGTAGTAGTAGTAGTAGTAGTAGTAGTAGTAGTAGTAGTAGTAGTAGTAGTAGTAGTAGTAGTAGTAGTAGTAGTAGTAGTAGTAGTAGTAGTAGTAGTAGTAGTAGTAGTAGTAGTAGTAGTAGTAGTAGTAGTAGTAGTAGTAGTAGTAGTAGTAGTAGTAGTAGTAGTAGTAGTAGTAGTAGTAGTAGTAGTAGTAGTAGTAGTAGTAGTAGTAGTAGTAGTAGTAGTAGTAGTAGTAGTAGTAGTAGTAGTAGTAGTAGTAGTAGTAGTAGTAGTAGTAGTAGTAGTAGTAGTAGTAGTAGTAGTAGTAGTAGTAGTAGTAGTAGTAGTAGTAGTAGTAGTAGTAGTAGTAGTAGTAGTAGTAGTAGTAGTAGTAGTAGTAGTAGTAGTAGTAGTAGTAGTAGTAGTAGTAGTAGTAGTAGTAGTAGTAGTAGTAGTAGTAGTAGTAGTAGTAGTAGTAGTAGTAGTGTAGTATTGTTCCTGAGGAGTATCAGGACATTGTATTTCTCTTGTTGGGTGTTTATACTTCTATAACATGCTGAGAGTTTACGGTTTCAGTACTCGACTTACGTACTGCAAGTATAGTCTAGACTAAGTACTGTAGATTTAGTTTTTAGTTCGTTACCACATGTACTACACTACTATACTGTGTAGTCTATACAGCACAGCACGCCTACGTACTCTAACAGCTTGCAAGATGAGTATTGACCTAAAATTCGTCGAACTCACGGCTGACGACGTCCTTGAAATTTGTTTATATAATATTACGAAAGCACGCAATAATAATAGCTCCAGGTCACGATTAACAAGGAAAAAATAAATCCGGGGCCCTGCGTTTCACACAGCACTGACACACACAACAAAAAAAAGCATTTGCTACTGCCTCTGATTTTTTTGTAAACCTGGATCACTTGACCCTGTGCTTCGTTTTCAGGGTTCACAACTGGAACACGCCTGCCTAACTCCTCTTCTTGGAGAATCTTCCTGGCTTTGTTGTGTCCTTTGATTTGGTCGCTTTTTTGTTCTTTTTTTTTCGCTTCTCTTAGTAGTGTTCTTCGTTCATATCTGCGTTTCGTCGTTAATTTTTTGTTTTCGATCTTCTCGCTCATCATCAGCTTCGACTGCTGCTGTTGCTGCTGATTATCGATTATGACTCGTAAAAATGTTTCTTGGTGACAGAATATGTACGCGATCGGAGTAGTATCACACACAGCTTGCAAAGATGAGTTTCGACAAAATATTCGATCTCACAGCTGAAGAGTGTATTTTGATTTTTATAATATATATGTATTTTTGGCGAGTTTTTTCGACCCCCCCCCCACCCCCTCGCGATCTCAAAGGACTGCTCTTGGGATGCACACCTAGCGAAAGTAATAGGTAGGGAAGAGTAAACCACAAGTAGTCAAGATGGATGCAATCGTAACAGACCCGCACCTTGACACGAGGGTTAAAATATGATTTCGAATGTGATTGTAGTTAGAGTATATGCAGGAGAAGTATGGTAAAGGAACGCGAAGTTCGTAAAACAGAGCAGAAGACAGCAGCTAAAAAGATACTAGGATGCTCAAGTACGGCGAGTAATGCAGTGTTAAGAGCAGAATTGGAAATGCACCCACTTAAAACGGAGACGTGAGGAAGTTGAAATGGCAATATAAAGTAAAGAATATGTCAGAAAAGAGGCTGCCAGCCATAGTTGATAGGGCTGTATTGATTGGAGAGAATAACAAAAAGGCGAGCTGGAATAAGATGGGATAGCGTAGTCGAGAAATATGGAAGGATTTAAGCGGAGACCAAGAAGATGTACTACTTACTTGTCTATAGAGAAGTTCGGCGGGTACACAAGACAAAAGAAAATTAAAGAAAAGAAAGGGAAAGGCTAGCGCTAAGAAAAAAGGTAAAAGAGGAGAATCACTTGGAGATATACGGGGGATTGAGGGAAGATATTGGAATGAATACATAACTGCACGGCCCGATGGACTAGGCGAAAATGCTGAAACTGCGATTTCGTGTAGGGGACCTGAACCTACCAGAAAGAAGCAAGAAATATACCCGTAATCGGGAGGAGAAGGGCGTGGCTACAAATATGTGCCCGTGTGGGACAACAATAGAGAGTAGGACTCACATAGTAGGAGAATGTGAAATATACGAGGAGGAACGGGATGCGTTAGAGGAAATGAGGAAATAAACGTATATGACATGGAAGAGTTTGGTAGAATAGATAGAGAGTAGCGAGAAAACGACCGCCATCCCGGGAGATGGATGGTGGCCGCAGACGACGAAACAGGACGGGAATAGGATAAGCGAACAGTTTTTGTGTAGTACATGGAAGAAGCGTAATGAGCGCCCAAATGTTGGAGGTGTCTCTATTAGGAGTAGGAACGGTGCTCCGTCTCGAAAGGGATGCATGCGTGGTCAATGGTCAGATGACTAAGGCAAGCAACAAATGAGTACGCCCCCCCCCATTTTTGTTTCTCTTCATCTTTTTTTTTCTGTTCTTTTCGAGTATCTCGCTCGTTTGCGACTGTTTTTCGATTGTCATTCGACGTTCGAGAAACATGTGTAGACTATACATGCAAACACGTTTTTTTCCCGATATCTACGTTTTTCCGATATATTTTCCTATACTTTTCCGGCATGTTTTTCCGATGTTTTGTATAATTTAGGCGTTTTTGTTGACGCAACCCTCGAGCAAAAACCACAAGGCGTCTCTATCCGCCCTATTGATTTCTTTAGCTGCGCTACCTTCGAAAACGACCGCCACTGGACACCGCTCGATCTCGAGGCCAGCAGCATAGTTTGGATCACCAAGCGCCTCCGTGGTTATTTATGTGCAGGATATGTGGTCGTCAGGGAACATCCGGGATGCACCCCCGGGTTTCCCATCGTGCAATTTGCATCTTGATGGCAAAACGGATACTGATGCTTGCTCTGAAGTCGTCGCGCACAGCAGTCAGTCTGTTCTGGGTCTGGTAAAGGGTTTTCCCGCGGCTGTGGGTGGTGGGTCGGTCCGCCTCCCCGCGGCTGCGGGGCATCTGTAAGCGTCGGGTTTGTGTTAAAAGGCTTAGTTTGGGTAAGCTATTGGTTAACCAGTTGCAAGTGGTCAAACGGACTAACACCCCACTAAAGTCCCTAACAAATGGCGTCGTCGACAGACCATGGGTTTTTGGGTCGTGGGTTCGATCCCCACATCCACCATAATAAACTTTTTCAGATTTTCCCATGGCGAACTTGAAAAATACTCTCCCCGGTATACCCAGGAAATGAAACGGTTTGGATGTTGACAGAGGTCCGCCGTAGATCCGGCCGACCTGCTATCCCGCCGTTTCAGGGGGGGAGAGTGTTAAAAGGCTTAGTTTGGGTAAGCTATTGGTTAACCTTTTGCAAGTGGTCAAACGGACTAATACCCCACTAATTCCTTAACATTTGACCGTGTAGGGCCTGCCACCCCGGATCGAAGGCTGACAGGAAATACACGTTTCTCTGGTGCCAAGTGTCCTGTTTGGGTGATCATCACAGGTTGGGATTAAAACCCCGACAGCCCCTAATAAACGTGCAGATTTCGCGTTGGGGCAGGTGTGTTGGCACTCGGAAATTTTCGAGTACCGCGTTTGGTATCTTCTTCTCTCGTGTGGGCATCGCCGAGGGTATGTCTACGGTTCTCTTGTTATATCTTCAGGTGTATGTTCTATCTTCGATTCAGGTTATAATATCTTAGATAACTTCGGTTCGGGTTCTGGTATCTTCGGGTAAAGGTGGTGGTGGAGGGGCATTAGCTGTTGTCCTATATCTACGAGAGGATCTACGAGTACTGCATATGACGCATATTGACAAGATTCTTCGAGTTATGATGGTAGAGTTGAAACATACATTCTTCAGGTGGGGTATCGGGTTCATGTTAGAGTGCGGCCTTGAAAGGCCGATAATTACCTGATTCGACAGGTAATTTGCCGTTTTCGTATGATAGGTTGGCACTTTCTATTCGGGGTAGTCAGGAAATGAAACCGAGGCATGTGCGTCGGCTCTCAGATGCTTTCCGGGGCTCTGTGGATATACCAAAGCTGCTTCTCTACTACGACTAAGAAAGTGAGTGCTCACCGAGGACCTGCTCAATAGGCAGACCTGCAGGGGACACTCTATGCCCCCGCTCAACACCTTAAGCAATGGTGTCGTCTTGACTTGGTGTTGCCTTTGCTGCAGTGTTCTTCTAAAATATCTCCGATATTTTGTTTTTAGTAGCGTTTATCTGCTTTCCATCGAGCCCGAAGCCCCTGTTCCTCCTCGGGTGGCATCTCCACGGAGGGAGCGCCCTTCCTCCTACAACGGCGACCATTACAGCAGCGAGACGGCAGGGGCCCCTCCTGTTGGTCGCCGGACACGTGCCGCACGGACGACAACTTCAGACTACGTGCAGAAGACGCTGCTCCTCGGAGCACGCTTCTCGTCTTGGCTTCCTGGTCGCCCCGACCCTCCGCCAGTTGCCTCGCAGCTCTGCAGCGAGCCGCCCCAAGCCCCACCCACCAAACTTGTTCACTCCGCGCTCAGCTAGCTTGTTGCACCCTGCCAGCCTCGCGCTCGGCAATTACCTGCACAGCTCCGCGAGCAGCCAGCACAAGCCCTTAGATGGCCCGTCGACTTGTACTTTTTTTGCGATGTGGGGCGTTGAGGCATATGCACGCGCCAAAGACAGGCATATTGGAATCAACACTTGGAGTGACCAGCAACGGAGACATCGCTTGCTGACAGCCCCAACGGACGGCGTACACCTTTGCCAACGGAGCCAGACCGACGCTCGCGGACCTCCTTGGACTGCGAGCACTGTGCTAGGATGGATCCTTCTCTCATGTATGTCCAAGCCAGGTGATGATGGTCAAGGTGGACGTGATCAGCTCTTCTGGTACAGTTACTACTACTACGGAGACATCGCTTGCTGACAGCCCCAACGGACTGCGTACACCTTTGCCAACGGAGCCAGACCGACGCTCGCGGACCTCCTTGGACTGCGAGCACTGTGCTAGGATGGATCCTTCTCTCATGTATGTCCAAGCCAGGTGATGATGGTCAAGGTGGACGTGATCAGCTCTTCTGGTACAACTACTCGAGTACGAGCACAAGAACATTTTCATCTACAATTTTATACTTTGACACGTGGATACACCGTGTTTGGTACCATCTTCAGCGTCTTTTCGGGTCACAAGGCGCTGGAAAGCTTCAACAAAGCCCCCGAGAACGCAAGCCCCGGAGTCCAGCGTTGTAGATTGAATTTCTGGCGGCCTATCGCTACACTCCGGAATACCGCAAAAGCAGTGCCAACGGAAACCACTTCCCTGTCTGGGTTACCATTTCCCGCGTCGGAAAGCGACAGAAGCGGCCAAAGCCGTTTGACCTCGTTAAACAAATAACGCGTTTGTCATTTACTCTAGAGGCCTCCTTCTGGGCGGCCCTTCCACTCTGAGTCTAGGCTCGGGTGGGCTCGCGCTCGCACCCTCTCCAACCAAAACTTTAGCTTGGATGGGCTACCGCCCCCCTCCTCTGGTTTTCACGGTTTCGCTAACACGGATCACAAGTGAGTATCGACGACCCCGGTCCTCCACATGGAGAATTTGTCGCTCGTGCCACCCCCCCTGTCTTTTCACGAGGTTGCAACCAATGTTTTGTCATCTCCCCCCTAGCTGACTAAAATTTCGCTGATTTGGTGTTTGCGCTGCCTTTCGCACCTCCTCTGGCTCTGTTGGGCTTTGATCACAGCGAATTTCCCACCGAACTTACCCAATCCATCGAGCCCCAGGCTTCTACCGGCGTCGGTACAGATAACGCTTCTCCCGCGCCCCCTAACCCTCCATATTTTTTATGGCGACATGGCGAACCACCGCTACGGCCACGCTAGAGTCTCAATGTCTTGACCCTATCGCCGCGGACGTCGGTCCACAAGCGTCCCATTCTCAGTCTCAGTCGGCCTGACGTGCCCTCGAGACCAACCGTGCTTCAAATCCAGCTGTGCCGCCGACTCCGCCTAAGCCGCCGTCGCCTTCACAGGCGCACCCGCCTTCCCTCACCTCGTTGGAACATGGTTCGTCGAGGACACGTCGGCGACAAGCCACCGCTGCTTGTTCTCCCAAGCCTGACTTCCATGACTGCGTTTCGGACCCCACGGAAACAAAGGCCCGCTGACTAGCCACTGCTACCCAATGTCCCCGACGGCCACGGGTTCCCTCGCCCCAATCAAGAGGCCCGCCCCCGTTCCACCGATCCGGTCAACACCGTAACTATTTGGCCTCCTGCCGCCACCGCTGCCGCCGCGACCAAGCCTGCCACGCCATTGTTAGGACGGCAGAGCTCAGCCGCGGTCCCTTCGGTCTCTCGTTCCGAAAAAATGGTCCCTTCGGTCTCTCGTTCCGAAAAAATGAACCCCGCCGAGATCGACTTCCCTGAGTCCGTCGAGCATTACACTCGCGCCGATTGAGCGCGAGAACGATTGAGCGCAAAAACGTGCTATCAATAGACCGGCTTGTGATGCCGTCATTTGGTCCCCCTTCCTTGGAAGTCCTCTAGTTTTACCTGATGACTCCCCCTTGCACATCCCGTTCCACGAACAGTCATCTCTATCGAAATCCGCTCTCTAACCGACAAGGAATGCCTTCACCGGGACGATGACGGCACCGTTTTGTTGGTACGGCAACCAATGCAGACAGTAATATACAGCCCTAAAAAAAGCAGCGGATGAGCAGCTCGTCTGCTCAACGAAGAGCCGATGCGCAATTACGTCCCACTACTAATGCGGCCGTGGATTATACGAGCCTTTCACGCCAACACCTCCTACCACCTTGGAGTATGTCGCCCACTGTCTGTACTTGAGCGCTTTAATTGGTAGATTTGCACGCACATCAGCGCACGATGGTGGTTAAGACACTGCCTCAGGTGCCAAGCCCGCAAAACGTCTCGACAAACGGTGCGGTGGCCTATACTTTCGATCCTCTTGCCGTTTGCTCCTGGCATCATGATAGGGGGTCGATTAGTTCGGTCACCTATTGGTCGCTCCGAAGGGGACTTCTTATATGCTCCTTTTACGGCCCGTTTCAGACGGCGAGCAGACATGTACGCTGCTTCTGCCTCAGCAGTTCCGGCTAAGGGCACCGCCGAAACTCTGATCAACACATACATCCCTTTCTCTGGGGGTAGCTCGTTAGTCTCCTATCCGACGATGGCCTCCAATTCTCCGTAAAGCTGTCTCACGCTGGTTACAAGAAACTCGTCGTGCGCAAAGTTTCGACAAGCTCCTGTCATCCCAACGGTAACGGCGGGGTCGAGCGCATGAATCAGACCATATATCAGATGCTCGCCATGGTCGTCGATACAGGATGGCTAGGAAACCCACTTGCCGCACGTGGAATTCGCCTGCAAAAATTCCCTCAGTGCAGCCACCGGGTTGACGACCATCTTCCCCGCCTTTCCATCGATGTTTTCGAGCACATTTCCGAGCGTGGACACCAGAGATTGGATCGTGACCACCTCAAATACTGCGACCTGGCTGTTGACTGCCAGCGTCGCGCGTACGAGGTCGTACACGAGCAGCGCGCCCTTTACATTGCTCGTATCAAGCGTCGCAACTCTGCGGTGTCCGATGGACCCAACGAAATCGCCACGTACATCATTGGTCGCTGCATTTGAGTCTATAACACCCCAGGCACCATTAGGCAAGGCGCCAAAGCTGGCACCGATTCCAAGGTCCTCAACGCCAAGCTCGCGCTCAACTGGGCAGGACCATTCAAGATGTAAGCGGTCGGCCCTTCGCAGGCCGACGCAACCTCGGATTGTCGTTCCGTGGCCTCCAAGCTTTTTTGCTTGGATCTCCGCAACGACATGCCCGGCGTAGACGCCTCCTGCAAGGTTGCGGTGGCTCGCACCAAGCTTTGGGTCAATCCCCATGACGACTCCGATGTGGGCAAGATACATGCCGGCACAATATTTCAGTAGGCTGCGATAGTTGCATCTGACCGAGGTGAGAAAAGTATCTCTTCCACGACCCAGAATAACGAGGATGGCAGTGAAGTTCGAAGGATAAACAATAAACTAGCCTCTCACGGTGTCACCATGTCGATTATGTTTCCGGCTTCCAATAATACCTCCCCCCCGCTGTGCCGACGTTTCAGTTTCGTCTTTACTTTCGTATTGCTTTGGCCAGGACACCCTCACCGCGCAATCTCGGTTTTTCTAGTGCTCTACCCAGTTAGGTTCTCGGCGTAACCTGTTGTTGACCCCCGCTTGAGTTATCCGGCGTATCTCGCGCCTCCAGTACCACCATTTCGGTGTTGTCGGTGCCACCCTTTCGATGTCTTTTTCGGCATTATCGTTACTTGTTTTGGTAGCCTCGGCTTTCCGTTTTACAGATTGACCAAAGGCCTTATGCTAGCCTACCAGGTTCCCTGCTTCCGTTACTTCTGCAGCGTGCCTTCCTTTCTCGCTTACATTTCAGCCAAAGGCCCGACCGCCCGCCTCTTAGGCCTCGCGCTACAGGCCCCAAATTGTTTCCCCTTCGTAGCGTGACATGTTGTCATTTTCCCTTTTGACTTTGTTTCTGCGTCTGTACCTTTATTTTGTTTCCCTTTGCATCCCTGCGCTGAGTTCCCTTGCCCTTCGTCTTTGCGTAGACCGAATGCTGCTGGTAGACCATAATTATTTACCCGACCTCGAACTCCTACGTTTGTGAGCTCCATCACCGGGTTACAACTTTTGCAATGAGGCGTCTTAGCCTCATTGTGACGTGTGGGGGAATATATATTGCCCGATTTTGTTTTTTGTCGAATAGCCGCATCATCAATATTTTTCCTATTTCTGTCCAGATGTTTTGTTGAAATCCTTAACTGTACGATCTGCATCTATACGACTGTTTAGGGTGGGGTAACGTTATAGAGTGCGATACGTAGACGGATGATCTTTATATATGAAGTGAAATCAGAACATGTTTGGTGTGAACCATGTCCTAGCCGTCTGATGGCCTCTGAAGTGTCACGCCAAGGCCATCATCAAAGTCGGGCAATAATGTAGGTGGCGGTGTGCTCCAGGCCGGACATCTCCTACGGTCTCAGTTATTCAGTGTACCACGAAATCATATCGTCTGATTCGACCTCGGGAAAAAAATAATGTCTACAGACTAAATTATTATTAGTGGTATGAGTTAATTACATTTCGGGTGTTGTATCGTAGGGTTATGAATTTATCGATCGGGGGGCGGTATTTGCTACCTTGTGTCTGGGCTGTGAGCTGCCAACGGAGAAATGAGCAAAGACGCCACAAACCATGAGGAGAGCACTTGCCAACACCGACAACCCTGCGCCCTCCCCGGGGCCCGCTTGACACCCGCCATCTCTTCCCCCTGTCCCACTTCTGGCACCTCGGACTGAGCCACTGACTGCTCAACCTATCGTCGACCATCAAGCCCGATATATTCTACCACACGTTTTATTAATAGGATAGGCAATCACACTGCCGACGCCGCTGGAACACGTCGGCCCATCACACCCCAGTTTTGATTGCCGGCCACCTATCCCGCGCCCACCAACGTGCATGCCCCCCCCCGTGAGTACAACCGCCCCCCCGACCGAAGTCGCCCACATACCGGTTCGATCGAAATCCCGCCACGGCCTGCACGGCACACTCTCGCCCCTTCAACGCGTTGCGACCGTACGTTTGTGGTATCACTTTGCTCATGAGCGAAGTAAAAGCAGCAACTGCCAAATCTAGCAACGATAGGTTAATCTCAACAGCACAAAAACGCTGCTCCCTATATTTACTGAAAGGTGAAAGCGCGGCATGTTCAAAAAGGAGTCGCTGACTTGATGTTGCAGTTGACGTTGCTGCTCTTGGTGCTGATCAATACGCCGGGTGGCTGTCGCAATCCGACCTCACCGCAGCAGCAGCAAGCCAGGCATCTGAAACGGCTTTTCTGGCGGATCCCGGCATCAATCTGAAGCAAGAAACTGTGCTGGCTGCTCAAGTCACGACAACAACAACAACAACTCTCGGCGCAACGGACGGTACGGCTGATCGTCACCAGATCAATGCGGCACAATGCCATGCTACGGGCATATAGATTTACTCTGCGTGATGTTGTACATGCCGACAGACCGCCCTATAGTAGAGTTCCTTGCTATATTCCATGCAGACTGCAATGAGACGTCGATGCTTGGTGCCAATCGGTATATCGGTCATCGTCATCATCATCATTATTATCATCGCCATCATCATCATCACCACCACCATCATCATCATCATAATCACCATTATCATCATCATCATCATCATCATCATAATCATCATCATCTACAGCAGCATTACATTTAATATACTGTACTCTGAGGGTGTGCTATTAAAAGCCAACGAAATGAATGCCCTGTCAACAAAAGGCTCTCCTAGGGTGTCAATAAACATTTTGGGGGGCTCAAGTATACCCATCAAAACAGGGACGAGCGCGATCTAACCAAGCGTCTAGGGAAGGCGTGTACCGGTACGAGTATCGCCATTACCATGCTGACGCCTGCTGCAATAGAGCTAGCACTTTTCGGCGAAAATGTTTTCTGAATGGCGGGGCTCCTTTACCCCTTCAGAGCCCCCAAAATCCCTCCCTATTCTAACTTCATGCAAATTTGTCCCCGAAAACGGTTTTCAAGTTGTAAAGGCGTTAACCCAAAAATCGTCGGGACATGTTCCCTATGCCATAATCAAGATAAAGACGCGTGCTACGATCGAGGTGGCACTTTTTGTCTGAAATGGTTTTTGAATGGCGGGGCTCCTTAACCCAAAATCGTCGGTACTGTTAACAGGCCTTCTTTTGTGCATGGTTCTCGATGTGTACCTAGGCCATGGGACTTTTCATCCGGTATACCTGGTACACGGCAGTTTTATTTTTCTCCAAATCAGTTTTTGGGAGAGGTCTTAAAAGCTCCCAAATTGAGGGGTAGTGTTAGAAAAAATGTGGTCCACCTCTATCGTAGCACGCGTCTATCGAAACATTATGTTTTTGCGTGTACCTAGGCCATGGATTCTGTTCTTCACAATGGTTGCACTTTGAGTTCACTCGAAATCAGATTTTTTACGTGACATACAGAGCTCCTTAATCAAGGACTCTCCGAAAAAAAAGAAAAGGAAAAAAAAACGGTGCACATTATATATTTACCTCAGCAAAAGTGTCGAAACCGTTGCACGCGTGTCTTAACGCTCGCTATTGTGCAATTCGGACTCACCTCCTACCCCTGCATCTCGGACTACTCCGTGCGACCGATGCGATAATCGACACTTTTTTCAGCAAGTTTTCCCTCTGAAGTCTCGAAAAAAAAAACATGTATTATATATATATATATATCGTACTACGAGCAGATATCGGCGTCCCCGATGGTCTAGTGGGTTAACCTCGTAACTATCCAGGTCGACTTCGCTGGTTCAAGCCCCCCCTCCCCCCCCCGAGAGCATACTGCTACGCACTCATAAGGATTTTTATTTTGCAAAAATTATCGCGCGGGAAGCGCGAGAGCGTGAGTTCGCAAAGTTCGATGAAAATCGACGAGCGATGGGAATGCTGAACCCTCCGCATGATAAAAATGAAGGCACGCACGCACGCACGGACCGGGGAGGAGAAGGGACGACACCTGTGACCACGGCTTGTCCATAAGCTGGAGAGCAAAATTGAGTTTTTTTTTTTCTTAAAAACAGCTGTTATGCACTCTACACGAAAAACAAGTTCGCCACCACTGACGGAATAATGCTCGACAGCATAGCGGCTAGATCAACAAAGAACATGCTGCCTTCCAAAGCCGATATCGACGTAACGCTCTCACCGTAGACGAGAAAGAAACTTGGCACACGATCACGAGACCACCCGAAAAGCACGTGCACAAAAACGTAGCTTAGGATGCAAACACAGGACCATCAGAAAAGCATGCGCACAAAAAAAAACACTTTAGCACACCAACAAGGCACCATCTCAGCAAAACATTGCGTACTACAACACCTGTAATAATGTTGATGGGTGAACGGCCGAGTGATGGTGATATTCCGCACAAAAATAACGACAAAAAAACGAAAACGACAAGGCGCTGCCTGCTCTACCATGGAGTTACCGCACAAGCTAGGGGCACGGCGAAAGGTATCACCGCAGACGCTTACCGGGTACGTGCGCCGTCCAAATTACCTCATTCTTGAGTTTGCGCTGATTGCAGCCTGCTGCAGTGACTTGCAAGGAACCCTCTCCCCCGTACGCTCCCAGAATAGATAGCCATCCCGACATATGCACAACCAAACGATACAGCTTGGACATACTTCACATCGAGATTTCGCACTATGCACATCGCACCAAACAACTTGAGCTTCCCCCCGAGTGCTGCCAGAATACATAGCCATCTCGATTATAAAGACGCCCTCTCACACGATACGGCTTATGAGGAACTCACACACACCGACGTTTCACACGATGCCTATATATCGCACCAACCGACTTTAAATCACATCCAAGCGCTGCACCACGATCTCACCAAAGAAAATTCAAAACACATCCCAGCGCTGCACCAAAATCCCACCGCAGAGGATCGCATCGCGTCAGACCACATCAACAATTTGCCAAAAACAAGGTCAAATCATACGAGACACGCTGCCATTACGACATCAACAACCGGCCAAACAAGCGCGAATAGTAAGAGGCTCCCGCTAATCACCACGTCAACTATTGGTCAACCAAGGCGAGATCATTGGAGACACGTGGCTATTAATTACCCCCTGTGGCCCAAAGTGCCCCACATGGAGTACGTTCCGGAATCGTCGGCCGACCCGCTTACCACTTTTACTCTCGCGTGAATCTGCAGGCAGAGAGGCAGAATCACAACAGCGGGCGAAAAGCTTCATGTGTTGTTGGCCAAAGCCGTCGCCTGTGAGATTCCCTCAACTCTACGAAGAGTATAGACTTTGTGCATAAGTTTTTTTTTCGTTTTCGAGGTTTTCTTACTTCGATAATGTTACGAGTGATCAACGTTGGAGCTTTCTATCGCACATTGTCGGATGGCAAGCACAACAATAATAATTACATTCTCTGGAATCTAGTTGGATATATGCATCACTACGTACCGCAAACGGCGGGGTATAAATACACCTCCTCGGACCATTTCTTAATGTCGGTTTTCTCGTCGGCCCGTAGAGCACCAACGACGCCGAGCGACGTGTTTGTGGAAATTTCTTGACGGACTCTTCCGAAAGCCGCCATTTTCGTCGTCTGTGCCCCCCTGCTTTCGAAAAATCGGTCCACAAATTCATCTCAGGGGGGGTGTTGAAGTGTCCTATATGAAACCCATTAGTTCGCATAGCTACATAACCGTGTAGGCTAGGTTTGGGGTCGTGTTATGCAACCAACAGCATGTCACGGTCCTGGCCGTTTTACCGCAAAACGCGAGGGCTACGCGAGAAAACGACGTTGAGATGTGGCAAAAATAGCAGCTGATGCAAAGAGCGGCGGGGGGGGAAGAGGGAGCAACGCAGCAAAAAAAAAAAAAGTGTTTCGCCCATGGTATCAGAATTCAAATAAAGCACTGCTGCAAAGCCGATCGCCTGTGATTTACCACCAAACCACAGAACTTTTGGTCTTGGGGCAAGAACCCTGGAAAGGTCGACGTCTTTGTTGTAGAGTGCACGTTGCACACGTCTCTTGTCGACTACACGACACGGCGAATACAGAAAGCGCTGGAAAACGCCTATTAATAGCGCGGGTGTAGTCTACATATTTTGATACAAGGCGATCAGCGGACGGATCACTGCCACCTACGAGCGAAGAAACAAACAAGGAGGTATGGGTGTATGAAACTGACCACACTCTGCGGCTCTTGCTAAACGGGCGCACTACGTAGGAGTACATAAGAATGAGCTCTGACATTGCTACAACGACACAGCAAAATACACGTGGACAAGCAAGGGTTTCAGTTTAATTTGACACATAAAAAGGAAACATTGAAGCTCGAATCCGAGCTAATAAACATGGCAAATCGGGAAACAGAAAGTCTTCCAGAAAAAGAAAAAAAGAAAACGAAAGCTTGTATGTACGCGTGATGGGAGTATCACACACAGCTTGCAAAAATGTGTTTCGACGAAATATTCGATCTCACAGCTGGAGCGTTTATATATATAATATGCCCCCTTTAACGCTACCGCAAAACCCTCTGCAGCGCTGACCCTGCTTCATGAAATCGTACTATTAATAGAAACGCATGCAAAAAATCATACACACACACCTGTGCCGGACTGTACGCGTTGAAAATCTCGTCGAAAAATTGCCGAATCTTTCCGACGAATCTGTCTGTCTGGCGGTGTTTGGACGTCACCACCAGAGTCAGCTGGTTCTCTTCGTTGTCATACAGCGGTAACCAATAGGAACAGGAGAGGTGGCGCGGGGGGAAGGGGGAGGGGCGTACATATTTTGTAGCTTGCCTTAGTCGAAGTGGGCCGAGGTGGGGGTGTCTATTCATTATCCTGTGTGGCCATAGTATTTAGACCAATTGCCCTCGCATCCCTGCAATACCGGGATGGAACACGTCGGGTTTTCACTGATCAGGCAGGGGTGGGCGGGGGTGAAGTCATTTCGTGCATGGTGGTAGTCGTATGAATATCAAACCTCGTAGGGGGCGCGGGGGGGGGGGAGCGATATGCATGTCATCAAAGTTTTAAGATGCGCCGTTGACTTCGGGCCTGTGCAACGCGTCCCCACATGTACTATAGTGGATGGAGAACATGAAGCATGCCGCTTGTTTAGCCATCTTCTGCTGAGTGCACATAATACGTATTAATAGCTAGATCTGCTGCATCTGGAGCGTAATGTGTTGTATCTACACTTCAAGGAAGGGGTGTTGTTGTAGCATGTCGACAACATCCGCTGTAGCCTGAGAAACAAAAAGAGAAGAAAAAAGGATCTCTGTCGATCCGCTTGGCCGCATATAAGTGTTGAAAGAAATTCTATCCATGGTTTTGGCTACTACAGCAGTGGCCGTACATGTTTACTTTTGATATTGTAACCGGTACATAACGCTTGAAGAAAAGTATCAGACACGGTTCTATCAGCGCTTTGGGCAATAGCAATAGCAATAGATGTGTTACCTTCGGTGACGTACCCGATCCATAATTTGTTGAAGAAAGACATCAAACACGGTTGTATCAGCAATTTGGGCGGCAGTGACCGTAAAATGTGAAATGTTTGCCTTAATACTGTAGCTGATACACAACTGCTGCAAGATAACAGAAACGGTTTATATCAGCAGTTTAGGCTACAGCGGTCGTAAATGTTACCTCTAGGCAATGTAACCGACACGTGATTGTTGAAGCAACATAACAAACACGGTTCCATCAGCGGTTTAGGCTACAGTGATCGTAGATGTTTACTTTTGCCAACACAACCGATACATGATTGTCGAAGCAACATCACAATCACGGCTCCATCAGTGGTTATGGCTTTGGCTACAGTGGCCGTAAAGGTTTACCTTTGATGATGTAACCGATGCCGAAACCGTCTCTGACCACGGGCCCGAAGCCGAAGAGCCGCAGCGACGGATTTCCACAGTTACTGCGTGTAGAGTCATGTTAAGTCCGGCCACGGTGCATTACGCCATGCGTCGCGCGGAGCCGTTATAACGAGGTGGTTGCATGTGAAACGAGTGGCAGGCGCAGGGGCCGGACGCCAGACGGACGTAGGTGACTGCACGGAAAGTTGGTGATAGGTACACGTACACAGGAGGGAGTAGCAGGATAGCACGGTGAGCACAGCATATGAGCGATGTTGATCTGCAGTACGCATACCTGAAAGGTGACATGCAGCGGCGATATACCCGCAGACAGCATGTCCACATTTTCGCCAAAGACTAGCAAGCGTCAAACACCTCACCTAAAAGAGAGAAAGACAAACACCGCGCTACGGTGGTATAACCCACTGCTGTGGCCCCAGAAACTATGAACGAACCAGGCACGGACGATCAGCAACAAAATCGCCTAATGTTGGTGAAAGAAAATAGGTTTCATCAGTCCCGAGCTCCAAACAACATCGATTTCAGCCCCCGACCACCTCCGACAGCACAAACTACAATCCCACTTCGGGAAAACGCGCCGATGTAATCCTGTCTTACACAGGTCCCGACCAACAACACTTCTTGATTCAGCGAAACTCGTACCGGTTTCATCGTGTATTGCACAGGTCCGAAAGAGCAACGCCAGGTGTTTCAGTAAAAAGTCGCGAGAAGTGTCATCAGGCCCTGCGAAGAAAATCTCACCTAGTAGAAAGAATGACATGGGTCAGCACCCTCCACGCTTCGTCCTCGAACAGTGCCGGGATTTGGAAGGAAGGCGGAGGTTTGGTCGGGGAGGTCGCACCACCGTCCCCTCCCTCGTTCGCCACGGTCTCCTTCTCGGCAGCTGCCACAACCCCATCGGCTCTTCTTTTAGCCATGCACAGGAGGGCGAATAGGTGCCTGTCGACTCCCTTGCCCTGCCGTTCAACCCGAGTTACAGCGGTTCACCGGGTTACAGCAGTGCATACCGAGCTACAGCAGTTCACATCGAGATAACGTAGTTTATCGAGTTACAACAGTTCATACGGAGATACAGCAGCAGTGTCATGCGTCGCGGGCGGCACATGCAGTCGTTCGTTACTGCTCGCCAAATTCCCCCCGTGATTGCCGCCTTGTGCGAGACAGAGTCGGTCATTCGCGCGATCCTCTATTTTGTCGTTGTTGGGCCCGTGACGGGCAACGCCGTACTCAACGGAAAGACAAAAGCTTGCGAACATCAAGAAATACTATACTAACGTCCGTAGCGGTGAAAACCTTGGGGCATTCGCGAAGCTAATGGTTAGTACGGTACGTGGACAGGGCGCATCACCCCCCCCTCGCAATACGGCGATGAAGGGCTCCACGTGCAAAAATTCTGAACAAATGTCGCGCCCCTCCCCCCCTCCCCTCTGCTCCCTGTTTGACACCCGTCCCCCTCGTCTCACTGTGCTCCCCGCACGTGACATTCGGTTGTAATTGTCGTCCCCTCTCGTTATCGGCGCGACACTTGAGAAGCATGCTGCTGCACGTAGGGGTTCCACCGTTCTTTATGAGGCCCCTCATCGAGGAGGACGTTTTTGGTGCGTTTTGCTGCTTTTCCCTTAATTTTATCCAAACCCTGACCTTGCCCCTCATCGAGGAGCGCGTTTTTGGCGCGCTTTGGTGATTTTCGGTTCATGTTACCCAAAACCTGGTTTTTCCCCTAATCGAGGAGCGCGTTTTTGGTGCGTTTTGGTGCCTTTCTCTTCATGTTATCGAAAATCTGACTTTGCCCCTCATCGAGGAACACGTTTTTGTTGCATTTTGGTGCTTTTCGGTTCATTTTGCCCAAAACCCTGACCTTGCCCCTCATCGAGGAGCGCCGCTTTGGTGCTTTTCGGTTCATTTTACCCTAAACCAGAATCTGAGAAAAATGATACCAGGTATTATTAACTCGACGCACAAAACCCATGGTATACGTATGTAACGAACACTATCGTAAAACACACAAGACGCATGTTGCAGTAGAGTTGCGACTATTTTTTTCAGAGGATGGCCTTTTTTCGCTTGGGGATCTCTATACGCGTGGGTAGGTACGATTCGACGTGAGTCTACGAGGGAAGAAAATGCTGAATTATTCTCGCGATAAAAATAAAGACACGTGTCGTAGTGGGGAAGGGGGAGGACGGCCTGCTATGTGACTCCAGATCTGAGTTACTACTGGGAAGGAGCGCGAGAGCAGTGCGGGGATAATAAACGGCACGAAGAAAAAAAAAAAAGCGAAAGTGCCACCCGATTATCTACTTCAAAACAAGAACGACATTTGTGACTGTAATGTGTTGAGAACGACATTGCCACGAGAATGGGTTAAGAACGACCTCGAGACGATATATCGGGTAAGAACGACATTGCGACGATAATGGGTTGACAACGACATCGCGACGATATATGGGTCAAGGGGACGCGCCGTTCAGCGAAACAAACCCCGGTGTATCGCGCACCTTGCAAACATGAGTATCGACCCCAAAATTATGGAACTCACAGCCGACGTATGTAAATTAATGTTATAAACAGCCGAAAAGTGCTACTTCCATCTTAGTCCGCGCCACGAACAGGATTCCAAAAGCGGCATTGGGTAGTCCCTCGGTTGAGGCGTGCTAACAAAGTCAGAAATAGTTGAATCGTCAAAAAGCGCTATCAATAATCAAGTACGCATCCCCATCGTAGCAAGCCTCTGTAATACGCACGTCCTCGCCGTCACAACCACCGCCCGTTTCGCGCTCGCTCTCTAGTCTGCACCTTAACGTGGAAGTGCCGTGCCTCTGATAAAGTTTTGGTTGACATGTCAGTCCGCTTCGCTCGAAACAGCAAACGGTGGTAGTAAAAAGAAAGTTGAACCCGAAACGGCCTCGGCTCCCGCCCTTGGTTGGTCGTCGACGGGCGCAGGGATCGAGGACAGTTCGATTACGAAGTGACAACTCCTCAGTCTTCTGTCTTATGATGAACACACATTCCAACCGGTTATACCTTCGCCGCCTGCTTGACAAGGCGACCGTGCGACGAGATCGCATTCCTCAGGGAGGTCATCTTGTGCTTCTTCTCCCAGGAGAGACATCGTGAGGCGCCATCAGTCGAGCGGAGACGCGACGATAGGTGGGTAGGCAGTAAAAAAATAAGCATTAGACCTACTATTATGGCGAATATTTTCATCGATTATTTCTCTCTTTAACCGGGATCTCCGACGCCAAAAATAAAAACCTTCCACAATGGGACCAGAAATCATCGTTATTTCTGGGTTCAGAAATAATCGAGGCCAGAAATCAGCGGATCTGGTGATTTCTGAGCCCAGAAATAACAGCTCTTCCAACCTCTCAGAACTGGGATTATTTGACTTTTGGATACTACCTCGTACCAAGTATCACATGTCACCACTGCTCATACTGTACCTGGTATGATGCTTGTCTGCTGTACACGTCACGCATCACCCACAACAAAGAATCACAAACACACCGATGACAGCATACTGCGCTTGTTGTGTGCGAGACAGAGCTTCATCCTCACACAAACGCGACAGCAGCAGCACCACCACCATCGAAACCACCACAGACACACCACACCAGCACCACAGCAGCAGTGCAGCAGAAGAGACAGCAGCAGAGGCGGTGGTGACCTAACGTCGCCGGCGACAGTGTACGTGCCAGATTTCAAAAATAAAGGCAAACGGCAAAACAAGACCTACCAATTCAAAATACAACCACTTTCCAAAAATCAGAAGCCATATGGACGCCCCTTATTTCTGATGCAGTTATTTCTGGAGCCTCAAAACTACAAAAATAATCGCCAGAAATAATCGCTCAAAATTTTCCATAATAGTAGGTCTTAGACCGGGAGGTGTCGATGGTGCGCTGGAGAACGCAGAAAGAAAAGGGCATAGAAAAACAAGCAGTTCGTGGAAAACGCAGAGTAGGCAGGCAGACAGACACGCGCAGATAGATGGGCAGACAAATAAGCAAGACGGACAGACAGACCGAAAAACAGACCCAACAAACAAAATAAAAGGTATAGTGCAGACGTACGATTTTAACCAGAGATGGCCGGGAAACGTCTCCCCACACCCAAATAAGCAAGATTTCTGAATGTAACCGACCACTCTAGTATCATACAGGACACCTAATAAGAAACAGAAACGCTCACCCAGCAGGATTTCTTATTTAAACGAGGGCGCGTTCTACACTAACTTTAGTATAACAGCTGCCGGATTTCTTATGTTCTTGAAAATGTCAGCCTGTCTTTCTTAGTACCCGGTTTCCTATGGGGTTTCCTGTACTCGACATACGCACCATTGAGAGGTCGGGGTTGCAAAAAGCCTCTAAGAAGGCCTTTACCTCCGCTGTAACTGTTCGCAGCGCTTCTGTTCGGCCCTTGAGGAACATCTGCGCGCCAGGACGAGGATGATCAAAACAACGAACACGTAACGCTAAGCAGCAGCAGGAGGAACAGGAGGAACAAGGGCAGAGACAACGCGCGAGTACGTAGCTCTGCGACAGAAGTGCTGCACTATCATACCAGGCATCAACACCAATACGACGACGAATGAAACAACTACAAAAATGCTAAAATCACAAATGCATTTGTTTCTCATATTTTACTAATTTAATACTACTAACAACTTTTCTCCGTAACAGTCGGCGGCGGGGTCAACAGTGGTGGGGGGGTGGGACTAAAGGCGTGCCCTATCTCTGCTGCGACAGTACACCAAACGTCCCTACACAAATGTCAAATGACCAAATTTCAGGCCATAAAAGAAAAAAAAAAAATCAACTTTCAGCAACGGCTCGGCAGGGGCTCATAGATCACATGCGCACACCTTCAGGGTCTGACTAGAAAAAAACGCGTAAACCATGGACAGGGGGGTAAAAATGGGCATCCATCTTGAACCCAGCCTGTGGAAACAAGCATACCATACAAACTAGGCGCTAGGTTTTACCAGGCACCAGGTACAGGAGTAGTCACAAAAAAAATAATGTCGATACGGCGTTATTCTGAACAGCAAAATACAGGGGCGAGCTGATGTCGCACGACAGAAACACGTAAATAACCACTAATATATACCACGTACAAGGCATAGTTCAAGTTAGAGAAACAAACAAGAAGGTGCGGTTCAACACGACGTCATTCCGAAAAACAACATATGCCGACAAAACTTTGTCCATCAAGACCGGCTCGTAGGAAATTTGTACGGCGGAAACTCTGGAAAAAAAAAAGGGCAAACCTTTGTCAAGACCGACTCGAAGGCAATACAAACTGTACCACCGAATAAGCATACGACTGCATCTCAAAGGCGGTGTTACTCTGAAAAGAAAAAAACGTACATACGGGCAAACCTTTGTCAACATAACGTTATTCTGAAAACATAAAAAAAAAAAACGGCAAACGTTTTACCTTGGTCAAGACTGGCTCGTATGCCGCGACTACGTCTCCGTAGAGACCGTAGTATCCGTAGACAATGGCCATCTGGACGAAGCCGTCCGGGCTGATTTTGTGAGCCGTGATGAAGCGCTTCCCGAACCTGCTGCGGCGCAACGGGGCGGAGGGCGGTAAGAACGACCGCCATGCCAGAACAGCAATTATCTGACGTACGAACACCTGTGCATGGGCACCGAAAAACGTTAATATCACGCTAACAAAAAAACAACATTCCTGAGCTTCCAAAAAGGGCAAATTGAAGGGGGGGGAAACAACACACACGTACGACGTGTCAGGCCCCCAAAACACACCCACGTGTCGTATTCCAGCGCTTGAACGTCGTGCTGCCTGATGAGGTCTGAGATCCTCGTCTCGGCGAAGTATATGTCCCTTCGCATGTTCTCCGGCAGGCGCCACTCCATCTTCCGCGGGGTCCGCCCTTCGCAAGCTTGGAACGGCCGAGGGTCCGGTGGAAAAACTGCCTGCCGGACCGCGCATCGATAATGCCACGCGAATAAATCACAACAAAAGGCAAATAGAAACCGAACAAAATTGGATTTTACCCCTGTCGGCGCCGCGACTGCTGCCGGCGAAAGCATCAAAGGGGGATGGGGGCGGGGGAAGGGGCGGGGGTAGTAGAATCCTGGCGGAAAACAACGCTGCGTCCACGAAGTGGGTGTGGTCGGACGACGCTCCTGACTCCAGGTCGGGGCAGCGCGGGAATTAAGCCGTTTTGCGGCCGATCGGCAAAGAGCTATCGGCGGTGTCACAATAGATATTTTTGCTTAGCTTTGTTGCGCTTTGGTCGACTGTGTTTTTTGTATGCACATTTGTCGCACGTTGAGGGCAACACAAATTCAGAAAACTGCCTGCCGCCCGCCAATGGATAATAAGCACCACGCGCAAAAAAAAAGAAAAGGAATCACGGCCGTTCCCGGTCGCCGTTCCCGGTCGACTAGCGAAGAGCTATCCGCGGTGCCACAGTTCGGACTTTGCTGCGCTTTAGTCGACTTCCTTTTGTATATAGAATAGTACCGCATTAGTCGCACGATGAGGGCGACAAAATTCGCGAAAAATGCCTACCGCCAGCCCAAGGATAATAAAAAATACGCGAATACAACACAATGAATCAAGGCGATTCGCGGTCGGCTAGCGAAGAGCAGCCGGTGGTGCCACGATTGGGACTTTGCTGCGCTCTGGTAGAGTTTTCGTAGTTTACAAAAATTATCACACTACGAGTAGTTGCGCGTGAGGGCGACAAATTTTGGGCTTCTGTGGGGGGGGGGGGGGGGTGCTGGGTGTCACGAACCGCTTGTTGCTAGTTGCGATCAAAGACGAGCTTGGCCGCAGCTCAAGATTCGCTTCACACCGTGCACATACCGAGCGCGCAATGTACTCTGCCCCTCTGCGCTTACCCCGAATGCGTCCCTTCCGCTGCCCGTGGTGGCCGTAAGATGATTGGCGAACCTGTAGATAACATCGGCGAACACATCGCTGCCATGGCCACGAACATCAAAAGCGACGAACATCGAAAACGAAGAAAATCGAAAACCGAGAGCCGGAAAAATAGCATATAGCGGGGGAAGAAGGGCAAAAGAGGGGACAAGCCGTTTAGATGGTTCTTCACCACGACAGTAAGGGGGTCAGCGGAGAGGAAAAAAAAAAAGAGGGCACCGGCTGCCGAGATGGCTTCCTCGAAACGACAGAAAGAAGGTGCCTGGTGTGTATTTGACGAGTCCTCAATGGTGCGGATGCGAAACTTCCGAACCAACCAACTCTGCGCCCCTGCTGCTCTCGTCTTTTCTCAATCTCGAGGTGATAAAAGAGTATTAGCGTCTTCTCGCGTAGCTGCCATATACTATATGTTCTCGGCACGTCAGACTTCACACGGTGAAAGCACACGGTCGGCGTACAATATCGCGTTCTACTCTCGCCAAAAGAAACACACCACCGCACGTCACGAACCAAACCACCACCAGACAGACACCCAGCACCCGCGAAAGCAGCGGGCAACCCAAACACGACGGCGTGGAAGGACAAGCGCACTAGCCAGAAGCTGAAGCTGTGGCCACGACGCCACGATGCACCAAGTTGCATCCGTATGGACACCAAGTTTTGACCAAAGCACTACTTTACGACCAACGGGACCCACCACATCTGGGTTAAACAACCCAAGTATCGTCGAGAAAGCACTTGTGGTTTTCAAATATTTTCGTGGTATGCATAAGCGATTGGATTTTTCATTGGGTTGCCCTTTATTACAAGACAAAGGTCACAAAGTTTCAGCTAAAACATTACTTTTATGACCGACGGGGCCAGCCGCAACTGAGTAAGTACCAAAATATACTGCCGGAAAAAACAGTTGTGATTTTCACTACTTTTTTGTTTTTTGTACCTAGGCCATGGATTTTTCCATTGTTTGCGATTTTTTTTTCTTGCAAGTGAGTGTGTGGGCAGAGAGGTAACGTAGGCGCCACTACTACAGCAACAACAGCAACAACAGCAACAACAGCAACAACAGCAACAACAGCACCAATAGCACCAACAGCACCAACAGCACCAACAGCTACAACAGCACCAACAGCACCAACAGCACCAACAGCACCAACAGCACCAACAGCACCAACAGCAACAACAGCAACAACAACAGCAGCAACCAACACAAAAATGCCACGACACAAAACCTCGCGAAGCGGAGGACGGTGTGACCGTCGACCCAGGTGTGCTCGAAATTAACGCCCGCCGCGCCGTTTTCGAAGACAATCAGCTGCAGCTTGTCGTACCACCGGTTGGTGCAAGTGCCGACCTGGGCAAAACAAAAAAGCGGATACAGCGCAGGACACCTGTTAGCAATAAGAAAACGTGGCAAGAAGAAAGGCAGGCTGACATATGGGAACACAAGAAAATCCGGGAGGTGTTACTATACTGAAGTTATTATAGGACGGCACCCTATCTCAAACAAGAAACCCAGTCCGGGTCAGCGATTGTGTTTCTTATTACGTGTCCTGTCCTGCAGGTGGGGGGGGGGGGGGGGGTTCATATCGTTCACAAATATCGCCTTTCTCGAATGCCAAACGTACAGACCTGTATATTTATGTTTGTTCGAGTTAGTTTGTTGCTGGCCATCGACAGCAGGATCGGGAAGGATAGGCCTGGAATGAGGTATGGGAACGCCCAAGACGGGTATGGCACGTTGACCACGGTCGCCTGCTCGTACAAAAACGAAAGAGATAAAGAGAATGAGCTTCGGAAAACTGAGCCCGCGCGAGGCCCATTGCCTCATCACACGACAGCGCTGGAGAGAGGCGGCAGGTGTTGAAGGCTTCCAGCAACATCCTACTGCAGAACGTGTTTCGCGTAGGAGCGCGCACCGTGAACACGCATGCCGAGCTGAAACGAAGAAACAAGTATCCATTTCGACACATCTGCTGTGATCTTGGTGATAAGAACTATTTCCTACACTGCCCTTATCTGGCGCTTTCCAACTTCTATCGCAAAACACAACTAAGGTACCCTCGCCACTAAAAGCAATGAGAGACCCAGAGTGGGGTCGGGTTAATCGCCAGAGTGACAGGCGTCTACTTCGGTCGCCCTCATTGCTCACGTTGGGTAACGCAATTCGTGAAAAAATGTTCCCCCTCCCCCCTCCTAGGCACATAACACCCATATCCACAAAACAACTCGGCCTCGTATCGAAGTTTCGGTGGCACCTGAACGTCTCCTTCCAAAGCGTAGCTTCCGTGTAGGCACGAAGCGGCGATCTGGACGTTGTAAGACAGTGTGGCAGTGGCACGCGTACGTGTGCAACCGCCGAAAGGTTGCGGAGGGAAGGGTAAGGATCCATGTTAGGCTGCAACGTCCCCAACTGCTAGGCTATCCGCTTAACGAATGAGAGCAAGGTTAACCTTTTTACTATCGAAGCGTGACTCTACATTAAGTCCTATCTGATAGTAGTTTGTCCCCGAAAACGTACGTGCTGTAGATCTAAAGAGAATAGGCCTATACTATCAAGACAAAGAAAGAAACGTAAACCGTTCCTTGGAACGAAGCGGTCAGAGAGATCAGCATAGGGCTATAGACAAAGATCGCAGTGTTGACGTGTGGCCATTGTTTAGCTGGAATCCAATGGGAACAAACGTAACGCGCGGACACTCGAAGAGTCCGCAGAGAGGTCAGGTGTTGTATCACAAGAAACGGGCAATCTCGTGCCAGGAGTCATAGGCTTGCAACCTAGCCCATTCAATAGCAAGAAAAAAACAAAACATCACCCCAAAAAAGCACAACAAAAGCAGAGTTTCACGGCGTTTACAAGACCATGCACGTACAGTATCCCTTTCACGGCGACGATGGGAAGAAGCGGGGGCCTAGCGATAAAAACACCAATGACGTCGACGAGAGGGCCACGGTAAGAAAAAGCTCAGTGTCACTCTGTTTGCAGTCGCTCCAAACCATCCGTATCGGTCCGGATACTTTCCACCGAACACATACTCCGAGAGCCAATGTTTCAAAAGAGGACTCTGCACCGCAATATATAAACCAGATACCCCGGCAGAGATATGCGGCAGACAAGGTACCTCGGCAGCGGTGGAAGGTGACGTGTGGTCGAGACAGAGCACGAACAAAGCGGCATCCACAAGCTCCAAGTAGTGCTTGTTGATCTCAGCGGCTCCCGCCAGCTGCATCCTCGCCACCGCCCAATCATCCCGCGTCTAGATAATATCAAGCCGGCCAAGAACGGGCGTAGCAGGGCGTGGGGGTGGCGGGGGGGGGTTGTAAAATCCGCACAATGCTACAAGGTGTACACTTACCGTTGACAGCAACATGAGCAACAACGGCAGCAGCAGCAAAGCAGCAGCAACAGCAGCAACAACAACATCAGGAATTCACCCCGACACAGCGCGCCCCTCACCCCCCCCCCCCCCTAACAAGCTTCCATTCGAACCCTTGCCTCGGTGGTAAGAACTCCCACGGCCTGCGCAGCTGTCTCGGTCGGGTCAGCCTTGTTCGCGTCCTCCTGCACGGCTTGAATGATCTCTTCCAGTTCCTCCTCGGTGATACCCATTCGACCGTCAGGATGCAAAGCGCTGTGACCGAGACAAGACAAGGTTTCCATGAGTTAAAATACCCTATTGTGTCTTCGGTTCTTGACTTCGTCAACGCATCGTTGCCATTTTTTATTACTCTAGTTTAGAACTACAACAGTAGTGGCGGTCGTCACTTACCACGGCGATGTCCGTCACATGTTTAACTTGTTGTGTCCTCTTCTTGACGCAAAATGCGCTCCCACCACCATTCGCAGTGAAATTTCTTCCAGCTCGGCAGGACTAGTCGCCGCCACCACAGCGAGGTTTTATCTCGACGCTACCGAATTTTTTCACCGAGACATCCCACGCACCTGAAGGAATAAAACTGGTTCTTGCACAGAACCACGACGTGTCTGGAATCCTGCCCAAATTCCGTAGGGAAGCGGGGAAGGAGCGAAGGTCAAGCAAAGGGGATAAGCGCAAACGGGAGTGTAAAGCCACAACGCTCATGTTATCATTGTTTTCACGTGAGGGGTGAGAAGCGTCTCCACTGGCACAGTTCAAGAGCCACCGCACCGGCCGCTGCTTCTCGTCTCCTATTATGGTGCTCGCACTCCGGAGTTCCCTTCCCAGTCAACTGGCCGGGGCTCTACCAAACGCAGTTCTCTACGACCGAGGCTCCCAATCGTTGTAAACTGTAGGCACACTCCACCTCCTGGCTTCTTGCGTCAGACCGATTGACAATCCGTGCAAACCCCGGCTCTTACCTACGGTAGCACTCCGTCTGGAAACACAAGGGTTGTTTTGGTATTCACACTTGTTAGGTGTACACAATATTCACTAAGCCAAGAGTCAGCCAAGCACAATCCGGGGTTCGAACCCCCCTCCCCAACGTTCTTTTCCACCATTTTTGTGTTTCATGGAAAATTTTAACAACATTGATACCCAAAACGGTCCGTTCATTTTCCGGAGAGTGTGATAGATCACAGCGAAAAGCGAACACCCAGAGAGCGAGAAAATGCTCAAACTGAATAGAGACGACAAATCAGTGCGCGGTCCGCCTCTTCCATCGAATGACAGCACAACAAACAACCAGAGAATACAAGTGAAGACCCGTTCGAAACGGCACCCACCCGTGTTTTTCGGTACAAACTACTTGGAACTAGTGTGGGATAATTTTTGCAGTAAGGGTCGTTCTCAAAGAACCCCAAAAAAAACACGATAACCTGACCAAAAGTCACACGCTTCCTGACATAATGAAATTCTGAAACGTCACACTGTTTGCCAACACAAGAAGTCGCGTTTTTGGTTTCGGAGGAATCCTGACATGAATTTTGATGGGGAAAAAAAATCAAAACTATCCAAAGTCAGGATTCCTTACAACAGTCACGAATACGTGAAAATGTCACGGCTGTTGTGTCACGATACCTGGCCTCTTTTGCGTTCGTGTTGGCTATTACTATTGACATGTTAATAGGAATTGGCCTGAACGGGGTAGCATCGGGTGGAGACACAAGACGCTACTCCCAGAGGGAAGACCCACGCTTCCCCAACCCAAACTCCTGCTGCAGGTACAGAGAAGAAAAAACACATACCTAGCACGCCCTCTCCCGATTCCTTCTACAAAAAAAAAGGCTCCACAGTAGCACAGTGCTCCCGGCGACTACTCCCCGAGCGCGCCACGCTGGTGAGCATTTTGCGGGCTTGTTTTCCTCTCATGGCATGCATCTTCAAGAAACCGTTGGATTTCGCCTTCTAACCATGATCCCCAAGAGGCATATATACCAAGATCTGGTAGTGTTTGCATTGCGTGAGATCCGGAAGCAAACCCTCGGTTCGTTGACTTTACGTCGGCGGCTGACGTTATGCTTCCATATGACGGACGAATTGAATTCCCGTTCATGATCTATGCGTCTCAGGGTAGATAGTTCCCTGGTCAACATGATCTGTGTGGGACACAAATCATGTTGTCGGGTGAGAGCCGGGTGATCTGAACGATCTAGCACCAGCGTTCTGGGTTGGATCTGTACTGCACAGACCGTGCACAACGGATCATATCGACGGGTGTATGATCTACAGCAGATGATCTATACCGTGATCTGTCCGATATTTTTTGCCTCTTTCACAACAAAACTGAAAAAAACAAATAAACAAAGAAGGTGTTGCGTGTTTGTTCCCGAATCCACGGCGACCAAGACATGGCCCACCTCATCGCCGAAAAAAGACGCCGCACTGACCTCATAGACCACCATCTGATCAGCTTCTCGAGCTACCGCCTTCCTGTGGGCTCCAAACAGGCGCCGAAACTGGCTCATACACAGCGGAGTGCCGCGCCAAACGTCTGCTCTCCGTAAGTCAAAACAAAGATAACACAACGCGCGATGAAGTACCCACGGCGGAGTAAGCGGGCTTCACCATAACACAGCGCGGGATGAAGCACGCACGATGAGTTAGCGGGCGTGAGCCCACAAATTGAAACAAAAACACACACAGCACGCGAAGAGGCACACATCATGAGTCTACCCGCAAGATATCGAGCACAAACCGCAAGTCTACCCACAACACGGAACGGTAACACAGCGCGCTGTAAAGCACAGATATTGAGTGAATGGGTGAATGCACGCGGGTAAAACTGTTGCCAGTGGGGGTGAGCTCCCGCAGACGTCCACGAGTATGGCGTGGAGGTGCAAAAAAAATATCCAAGCCGTGGCAGGAGAGGCCGACATATTGCTGTGGTGGGAGAGGTTGATCGCCTGAAGTCCGCTTCACGCGCAGGGCATGGGGCAGCGCAAGGCTCTCTCAAACACGAGCTACTCTGTGATGCGCCATATAGACAAGTAAAGACAACGCGGGTGTGTCGAGAGAGGATGACGCTCCGGTGCCCAAAAGAGAATATATTGCGCAAGGCACATGCTTGAAAGCCACCTTCCGCTTCGACAGGCGCGGTCAATAACAGCAGTTGCGGCAAATTTCAGTACCCACCCCCCTCCCCCCCGTGGTTCTTCACATAGCACTACCCACTAGTCCACTCAGTCACTCAACCATAACAGCAGGGGCAACTTTCAGTACGCATGCCCCTCTACACTACCCATTGCTAGCCTACATACCCACGCGACTAAGCAGGCTAGTGGGTATTTCTGTATAAGCAACAATCCTTCGCCGCACTTCCAGCAAGCAATGTCAGCCTGGTGGGTGAAAACCCGACGGGCCTCTTCCCAACATTGTAGGGATGCGAGGGTCTGTGGTCTTGAGGCTACGGGCATGCATGACAATCATTACACCCCTCCCCCCATCGTATAATAAGACTACGGCCATGCATGCCATGAGTAAACCCCGCCCCGATTCCATCGTCTCTGGTACTCACCGGGCGGCAAAGTCTCGCTCTTGACCGCGGACGCAAACCTCAACGACGAGTACAGCAGAGACGCCGCCCGCCGCGCCTGCCTTTTCCCCGCCGCCGTCGCCGTCGCCGCCGCGGCCGCCGCCGCCGCCGTTGGTGCACCAAACATATCACTGGGCCCGGCTAACGCAAAGCTCGGGGATAACCCCTTGCGCCCTTTCTGGCGTTGCGTCCTGCCAGTACCGCTGACGTTGCCGCTGCCGCAAGATGAGCAAAACCGGTCGTTTTTACCGCCGGCTGGTCTGCCGACGTCGTCGTCGCCGTCCTTTGTATGAGTACTCAGTGTTGGCGTCTCGAACACAAAAAATGGGCTGTTGTTTCAGTCGTGCACGATATAAGTGCGCCGCGCACGATGTGAGTGTGTACCCGGTTGTAACGAACGCGTGCACCCAGCACAACCACCAAACGGGTTTCAAAGGTGAAGGGAATGGAGGAAATCAAGTGGGGGGACGTACAGAGAGAGAGAGAGCAAGCGCGGGATCGGATGGGAGGAAGAAGATACGCGTGAGTATCTTCTTTAATTGTTGTAGAGCTGTTGTGAGCGCTCAGCGTGGGTCGTGGACGACACCTAAGAGGCTTTGTTGTCCACTACCATTTAACGCTGTTAGCTACCTTGAAACACAGAGCGCACATGCGGTAGCACCAACCCAAGCCGCCTTGACACCGCTATTTCAACTTTGAACCCAATCAACGCTGCATAAAACGCGGCCAATCAAAAACCGCAGGCCTCGTGGGTGGAAACGCCCAACCAAGAGATATCGAAAAATGCTCCGGTACAGATTGCCGCCTGGCGTCGCACAATACCTAAGAGCACTCGAGCCCGGTTTTCGACGGCGCGCAGGACGCGCAGGCGTGAACAAGCCCACGCCGCATTGTAAGGTGTCGTAGTCGTTATTGGTTTCTGAGGGCTCCTCACCCCAGAAATGCCACAGCTCGTCACACAACCGACGTAAGAAAAAACGCAAGCTAAGCCCCAATACACAAACCCATGGGTTGCCAGGCATCTAACGCACATCGGTGAAAAATATACATCGGACCTGGAAAAAAAATCGGCTACCATAGAGGTATTAAGGTATACCTTTTTTCGGCTATATATTTTTTTTCTGAATGACGGAGGCTCCTTAACCCAAAATCGTCGAAATTTCGTTGCCGTTTCGCAACTTTTACGTTGTGGTATGCCTACAGTAGGACTTGGGATTGTTCTCCGGGTAGCAAAATGTAATATTTTTTCTTGAAAATCAGTTGTTGGTTCGGGCATAGAACGCTCGAAGCGAGAGTAAATAACGCCTCCGGAAATCATGGGAGCATATTTTGCCGTAGCATGCGCCTCTTCGCTTGAGAAGTCCGACCAATCAAAACCGTTCTGTCCAAAACGCGCAAATATACCTCAGTGGAATGCGTCCCAAAGCAGCTGAAAACAAAGCGCTACAGAGCCCAGCCTAGCGTCGCACGATACAAGCAGCCAAGTCCTGCTTTCGACGGATTAACGCGTGGGTACGTTTGCATAGGCGTGAACGGCAAGCAGCTTACTTGAGGTTGAGCACCACGCTGGACTTGGGCGTAAGGTACGAATCGTCCCAGAACTCTTCCACGTAGCTGTCCTTCTCCGCTGAGTACTCCAAGAGGGACCGTTGGAGGGCTTCTCCTTCCCCGCCCGTCTTGAACTGCGCGAGCCATGGTGACGACAAGAACGCTTTAAGCACGTGTAAAAAACGACTGCTATTGTTAGGCCTCTTGAAACTTCGACCACGTTTTTAGGGATAACCCACTGTACTTGGTAATAGTGTAGGATAAAAGTTGTGCGGTTTTATGATGGAGGGGTTTTATGACATCTTGAGAGTTTGGGAACGCTCAGACAGCAAAAGAAGAGCAAAAAAAACACATACCTTTTTTATGGCTCTACCCTAGGACACGGCGCAAATACCAGAAAACAATTTTGACATCAGCATGCGTGGATAGCTACGGTATGACGACACGCCCTCAATAAAAAAAACTAAGGACAGCAGCTCATCTCGAACCGGGATCACGCGGCCAACACTACAAGCCTCCCAAGTACCTGCCTATTGAAACTAAGTGGAACGACTGAGTGGAATGACGTCCTCATTTACTAGCAACTGGAGGTAGTGACGCGCAGCCCCAATACCTGCAGTAGTAGAGTCTGCGATGCCATGTGGACACATAAAAAACGCGGGAGGAGACAAGCAAGCAAAATAACAGCAGCATACCTGGTCATGTGGTAGATACGAACTGAACAACTCCAACACGAATGGGCATCTACGCCATTTTGATACTTACGTCGTGTTTTCAGATAAAAAAATCGATAATCGTACTGCACTCGTAGCAGCAGCAACAACAGCAGCAGCAACAACAGCAGCAGCAGCAACGGCAGCAGAATCGGTAGGAACGGCAGCAGCAGGACACACGAGACCAGGGCCGGATCAGCGTCGCTGTGCGTGCGTCTCGTCGATCAGCCTCATGAAAATCGCTACATGCAGCATTAGTTACCGTTTCCCGGCTTAAGAGCCAGTCCAAACGAAGAAAAAATATTTTTCAAAAGTTCAAAAAAAAAAAAAGCGAATACTCGTACCAGAACAAAAGAGCAGCAGTCACTGGTCGTATAGTATAAACTAACAGTAGAGATCCCGACCCCTCTATTTTTGTTTTGCGTTTTGTTTTTAATAGCAAAAGCTTTTACGAATAGCATTTTCGAAATGGGGTCGACATTATCGAAGTATGGGACACCAAGGGCGACGGGGAACGTACTGTAGAATGACCGTTTCGCAAACGCACGGTGGGTGGGGTAGTGCGTGAGGCTGCCACGGGACTTGTCCGCCGTCGAAGCCAGCGAATATGGGTAGGGCGTGGCAAAGGAGTGGCTATGCAAGAAACCAGAGAGCCAGGACGTGGCTGTGGCGATGTATTTTTCGATGAGGGTGTCACTCAGTGATCCAGCGGCTGCTGACGGACAAGCATGACCAAAGCACAACTTGCAGAGCACTGCCGAGGGAGCGGGTTGGGCCATGAGCACTGTGTACTCTCAGGGGAGCCTCGGGTTTGAGGATTGGGTGCATTCAACTGCGTCGTTGGGTGCGTTCACCGCGAGTCGGTGTGCTGTGGCGGTTGAATGTCCTGTCAAGTTGCACCACGAGTTTTAGCGTGGACGATCGATCACTTTCGTGTTTTTTTTTTCCAGATATTTTGGGTGTCGTTTGGAATGAACCTGAGTTTTTTTTTTATCAAAAGCGAAAGCTGTTCCTTGTGTTCGTTTTTTCGTTTTATGTTTTTCATTTAACGTTTCCTCGTTTGGACTGGCCCTGATTCTTGGAGGCGGACAACCTTCATCGCCGACTACCAAAATACGTCTAACATCGGAGGCACGTGCTCCGTATCATGTGTCACCAGTACGATATCTACAACGGAGGTTCTCCACCCCCCCAACCAGTGCGGGGGCCAGACATATAATTTGCAGCATGCCTTAGGGGCACGGCGTAAATGGTAATGTGGATAGACACATTTATCTCGCTCGGTAAAACTGAATTTTCAAAAAACAAATGCCCGTTATGATATTTCAACGTTTTAAACCCATACGACACGTACGTAGCCCAGCAACACCTGCGGAAACACACGTTGCAGCACCTGCCTCGACGAATTATCAACGACTTGCAGCAAAAAGCAGCACGAAGGGTTGGCTAGTACGTGTGCGTGCACATGACCCGTCGGGACTGGCCTTGGTGGTGTGTGAGTTGAGAGCCGTGGGCAAAAGCGCACGAAAGCAGGGCGGAATGGTTGGTTGGTTGTCTATAATACATATTCTATGAAAAAGGCGCGCCATTAATAGAAGCCTTATGTCCAATCCCTCATGAAGAGGCATTTTTTCCCCTTAGACAAAACCAAGAAAAAAAGCTTCGCGATCCGCGCTCGCTCGGCTCATTACAATACCTGATCACCGACAAGCCCGGAGAGACGTTTCACTACTAATTTTTTAACAACCACTTGAAAGGGTGGGATGGCTGACCGGAACCGGAGAGACAGTGCGAGCTGCTTGTACCGTAGCAGCATAATCCTCTCCATCTACACCTCATCCCAACGAGCCCTCTGGCCGGGCATTTGTTTTCGCCATGGCAATATCGAGTACTGCGGGTATTGGATTCAGGGAGGAGCCCTACCAAATGCCACGGCAGAGGGTACTACTCCCTTTGCGCCGATCTACGTTCCATATTAAAAACCGATCTGTTATTTGACCAGACAAGCGTCCACGTACGCTGCTGCGAGTCTCATCGTACGTAGCCCAACCGTTACTGCACCAAGCTACTGTGCATTGCTCGTGCTACCACCTCCTTTTTCGGCCGCCGCTTCAAAAGTGCGTTGTCATCGATCGAGTGCAAATGTTCTTCTGCTACGAAGAATACATACGAAGCATACATGCACAGATAATTGATACTGGTGATATCCCTCACAAAATCACCCACGCTCCTTACCGTGCACGCTACACTTACAACACACACCTATGCCAGCGATTCTCTCACCTCCTCCACGACAGCCTTGGTTCTCGAAAACGCCTCCGGCGACAGCAACGGGGCCACAGCGTCGAGGTATTTTCCCAGCGTCTCGTCAAGCGATGGAACCTCCAGCTTCGGGAGGCTCGACTGGAACCTGAACGTACCCTCCATATCGTGGCCAGCATGGTCAGTCTCCTCCACAGCCGTACCCTTGTCGGACACAGCCACCGCTGTCGTCGTCACTGGTGTCGCAGGCGGCGCTGCCGCCCCCGCCTCCGGGGGGGGGGGTAGATAGTCTTGAGAGGCGTTCTCGCCGGTGGTGGATTGCGTGGCACTGGAAGTGACGTGCCTCGTCATCTCGGCAGCAGCTTCAGACCCCTCTCCTGTTGCGGTCGCGGCGGCAGCGGCGGCGACGACAGCCGCGGTGGATTAGATTAAACGGCGGCCAACCCAACCGAATGTGGAAGATTAAACGCAAAAAACCTGGGGTTTGTGGAGAGGTGTTGAATCTTATTGCATAGGAGGCGTGTTTGGTCAACGGACATCTGTATGTATTTACTTCAGACGGGCTGTAATAAGTATCATTACTTCCACTCTTCTGGTGGGGCAGACGCGGTGTGAGCTGTGTCTTTCACATCGTCCAAGGCAACGCACCTGGTTTCAAGACAGCATCCTCGTTGGAGGGCGTACGGCGTTTTCTTTCTTGTCGCCCAGGCATTGCGCTACCTCTTGTAGACTGCTGTAGCTACCATTGCTGTGAGGGTTGCTGTGGTAGCTATAAGAGCTGGAGGAGGAAGTCAGGTTCTTGCGATGTTGTTGGATGTTCGGGGCCATCGGCTTCGTCCTGCGACTTTCGCCTTTTGTACAATACAAAAGCGCTCATGTCCTTGTAGAAGTTTGCCGGCCGGGATCACCGAAACGCGCTTGCTCGCTGCTCTTTGCAACTACTCTTAATACAACGTTGGGGGTCTCCCTATGAATACCGTAATCATGCGAAGGTTGGCACCGGGGTGCGATCGATATTTAAATGTTTCTACGTTGTGTTTTTTATCGCACCCCGGTGCTATCTCTCCGATGGGTGCCAACCTTCCGATGGGGGTGCGGAAATACAATTAAATCATGCCGTTCTTCAATTTTGGCGCACCCCCGGTGCGATCTCTCCGATGGGTGCGCTGCTGAATCGAAATACACCGCGCCGTACTGGGGCAACGGTGCTGCGTACATGCACCCCGGATACAAATTAAACGACTCAAAGCTACCTAAAACGACTTGACCGAAGCTGCGTTGGTAAAGTACGTTTGAGAGGAGTGGCGCACTGGTGATATAGCATCGGAGTATGAACTAATGAGAATATTACCTACCACAGACCCGCTGCGGTGGCCCTCAATTTCTATTCATGTCGGAGAGATCGCACCCGGGTGCGATCTCTCCGATGGGGGTGCGAAAACACGATTAAATGTTTCTACGTTGTGTTTTTTATCGCACTCCGGTGCTATCTCTCCGATGGGTGCAAACCTTCCGATGGGTGCCAACCTTCGCATGATTACGGTAGTCGGCCAGAGCAAAATAGCCGCCTTTTTCGGGGAAGCCGCCTTATTAATTCTAGGTTATGAACGCAATTCCTCAGTCGCGCCAAGCGATTTTGACCGCCTTACATCGGCATACCGCCTCACTCAGCCCGCCATATTTGGTTATTGTTTCCTTGGTTTACCTGCTGGTAACCCACTACCCCGCTTCTGCCCTGTGCAATGGGCAAGCCCTCTACCTGGTACGCTTTTAAGATCAAGGAAACAAGTTAGTATGGTGCAGACCGTGTTTTTTTCCTCCAGGCTTATTCAGCGGATGAGTACGAAAAGATCACCAAAACCATCACCACACTTCCCCTTTCATACCGCCGTGCGGCGCTCACTAACCCTGAGTTAAATCGACACACGACGCGTATGAAAATACGTAGAAGTGTGATGAGCTACGTAAAGCTTATTTTTCCCCGTCCGCCGGAGGATGAAGAAAAAAAAAAAAAAAGCTCACGAAGACAACAGAACGGGTTGCTGAAAAAGTACGAGCACGCTCTTATTCGTTGCATTGAAGCTGCATACCAGGACGCGAGGTACCCACGAAAACACAAGAATTGTCGGTCCGCAGATTCGCTGGCATCACTTGCCATGGCGCATTTATCACATTGTGTGAATGTGTACACGAAGGACGATGACATACGCACCCTTGCAAGCCTTGGTTGAACCAAGTTGAACTTGTGCAAATCTGAGACAACACATGCTGTACGTATCGTATACCGGTCGATTCTTCGCGCAACGAAGGTGTCCATGATCGGCGATTTTTCGCGCAGCAGCAGACGACGACGCAAGCGGCAGGATGGAACGTGGCCTTCAATATTTGCAACGCTTCACTGTTTAGTGGCGATGTCAACGGCATCGACAGCAGCAGTAGCAGTAGCATGATTGGTAAGTGCCTTTTCCCTACGAGGTTATACGTTATACGTAAGAGACAAAAGAGAGTTGTGGATTTGAAAATCAGTGGAGCATTCACCAACCAAACCGTACCAGTAGCCCCTTAACAAAGCTTGTTTCTTCGCGAGCGCGGTTGATATCCCAGCCCAGGGGCACCCTGGGCCGTAGGTAAGTAGAATACCGTGCTGTACGCTCCTCTCACCTCTCCTAGTTGCTGGTTCCGCCGCCCTCGTGTTGTAGCAAAATGCGCTTCATGTTTTTATCCAAAACGCCTCGCGGAATTATGGAAAGCCCTTCTGGACGTTACATGTTTTTGAAATATTTTGGAACGGGCGAACCGACGAACCGACGCAGCTGTTCGCGGTACAATTAGCGGTACACTTATAAAATGCGCGCATTGAGCCGCCTTTTGGCCTGAACGTCGCCCCCATCACCATCTATTTTTCGACGGAGATGATGTAGTCTATAGACTATACCCTTTGACATACATGCGCACATAATGCGTGGACGTGGACGCTACAACTAGAAGTGAAAAGCTGTTCCTCTGCATACTGATAGATAGGTCGGGACGGTATCTGCCGTACAGACCTTGTCGATGTGCGAGGTATGTCGTCTCGCCTCTTACCTCTCCCGCCTCTCGGCACGTGCTAGCTCCGAACATCTAAACAGCCCTTGTATGATATGATTTGATAGCACTAATTGAGCGTACTCGTATGATACGCAGCCTATTATTAGGCGAGCCTCGACACCAACACAAGTGGAGCGATGGGCACCAACGCTACGAGTCCTGCATATGGTAAGCACGTCGAGTTCGACTTAGCAGGCACGCTTCACCACAACGACGAACGAGACCCATTGGGGATCTTGAGGGGGTCCTCGGGTCATGACCACCGCATCCCTGACACCTACGCGGATGCAGCGGCAGCTGCGGCTTCCCTTGGACCGGAAGTACCGGTGCGAGCACCAACGCTGACGCTTGGCGTTGACCGCGCGGGGAGGGACACTTTCGAAGCCATCGACGCAATCCTAAGGGACTCGAAAGACGTGCGGGATCGAATTTCTTCGCGACAGGTCAGCGAACGCATAGAGACAAGTAAAGCCCTAGTGGTACGTACAGCTCTGCAAACAGCAGAGGGTATATGTTCCTGTCCTGATGGTCCTGACGCGTATTGATTCTGACTCGTATGGGTAACAATGCGTTCGTGAGGAGCGACGAACCCCTGTCATTGAGTTGTGTTGTTGTTTTGCGCTGACCACGGTGTATGTAGTTGGAGCCACGCGCTTACAGGCAGCAGTTAGTACGTAAGCGATCGGAGGATTCGCCGACCTCAGAAAGCATTTGATGTATTCCGACGTGTGTTTGTTGCCGACGTCGAAAAGCGATCGTTGCTCAGGGCAGCTAACTATGCAACGCTGTCGAAATGCGATCGTTGCTCGGAAAAACTACAGCAGCCGTACGTACCCTATACTTACATACAATAAGCTTCCAATATTCGCAGTGCTGCAGCGCCTCAATTTTCCCCCGGTCGAAATGCTTTACATTATGTACTCCCCACCACTGAGAGCATCTATCTGTGAAACTATGCAACTTTGAACTTTGTGAACGTATCGCGAAAGGCCGAATGACAGCGTCGAAAGCTTGGTTTCATTCACAGGTGAACGACCACGTCGGAACACCTTTGCCAACCCTACGTCAGATAAACCGCGCTCTTCTGCTGAAACGTACCTACGCCCACGTTGTGCGCGGTGCATGAAAAAAAAGTAAAGCGTTTGTGTCTCAACAGCAGCACTTGCTCCGTACCTTTATTTGTCCAACCAATTGTCTGAACCTCTCTTCTCCGCTCTCTATGCTATCTACAGTATCTATCTGTTTTTGCGTTGGTGTGACGCTCTGGCAAGAGACGTTTGCTGGCCTTGAAGAACAAGAAATAAAAGAGCAACAATGCTCACTAGATGGTATCATTGCCAAGTTGGGCGCCTGGTCATTGTGCAGCATCATAGGCGTAGTCGCAGGTTTCGCCACTCGTCTAGCAAATTTTTCGGTCGCGCTCAAAAACCTGTGCGTGCATTGCCCAACCAAAACTCATATATAGCGTCGCTTTTTCGAACAACAGAGTTGTAGCGTGTCTGCAGCCGTGGAGCTACGTTACAGGCAGTAGATATTCCTGCAGAGACGTGGCGTGGCATCATGTCTTATTAATCATTTTTTGAGCTGCCAAATTTATACACACTAATATTCCAAGTAATATTCACCGAAAACGAGGGTATATTTCTCAGAGGCAAAACAAATTAAAGATAAGCTTTTATTTAATACAAGGTGCCATGAACGGGCTTCCCGCTTCTACAATACTACTACGGTTTTGCTACAATATGAGTCGTACGTAACCCGTCCCCGTGTCTTTTTTTCCTATTGCCCATTCCCTTCTCAACATATGATAACGTACCTCCTACTCATAAATGTTACTCATCAACCTTAAGCCGCGTCCAGGCTCTATCCCCACGCCATGGCTGTGGGTCTGTCATTCCCCCCCCCCCCCCCCCCCCCCCCGCCCCTTCTCGTCGTCGCTTCCTGTCGATTTCTCAGCTAGAGCTTGAACGGAACACTGTCCTCGTTGCGTTACCGACCCTAAAGGACAATAGAATAACACCACCCATTATTCGCCCTCATCCTTCCTTCCTGGGCACACCAGACCCGCGTGTTCGAGGCGTACAAGGTCGAAAGCCACAAGCTTCACAAGGAGCTCGCCAAATTACCTGCGACATACGACCAGTACCTCGCAGTCCGCGAAAAAGCCAAGGTCAAGTCTCGACGAAAACGGCGGAGCATCATCGTAAACACCGAGGAACGCGTTGTCAGCCACCCTTTAGATTTTCATCTTTTTCGTGGCTCCGAAAACTCCTTGTCTCCCAATACTGCGGGACAATGTTCGGCCGTAGAACACGAACAAACGCCGGAGGGATTGGAGGGGGAAGCTAACGGGTCGGATTTGGAGGCGGAGGCTACGAGACGGGTAGAAAAAGAGGAGGGTGAGGAGGGTACTAACAGTGCGGGCGAGAATGACCTGTCGCGAAGGTATTATGGGGCCGACAGCAGTGGTCCTACGGAACCGGGGGGCGCGCACGAAAGCGCTGAGCAGGCGGCGTTTAGGAGGTGCAGCACTAGAGCGAGGTGAGAAAAACCCACAGCGAGCACGGGAGAGTATGATCGCCTACATACGCGAGAGAGAATGATGCACGCTACGTGCGGTAGGGGTGCGCATACACTTTTGTTTGCGCTCCTCATGCGAGGGGCTCTATGCTGACGTTGACAGAAAAACGAAAATGCAGCCAGGTGAACAAGACCATGTCCTACCGTAGGTATACAACGATTGACTTAGACTAAGGGCACGTGCTACGATAGAGGTATACCGTTTTTTGGCTGAAACGGTTTCGGAATGACGGGGCTCCTTAACCCAAAATCGTCGGGAATACGCCATTTATTAGCATGATTCTCGTTGTATACCTAGGCCATGGGATTTTTCATCCGGCAGCAGTTTTGTTTTCCTCCAAATCAGTTTGTGGGAGAGATCTTAAGCTCCTAAAACGAGGAACCCCGGACAAAAAAAAGTGGTCAGCCTCTATCTTAGCACGCGTCTAAGGCAGAGGTCCGCCATTATTTTCTGAGGCTTCCTCACTTCAAGGGCTCTATATACCTCGCACCAACGCTGATTCCCGACAAAACTGAAAGTGCGACTGCAGGAAATGAACAATCCCATCGCCCAGGTATAACTAATGCAAATGTTGCGAAACAAGAATCGCATTCCTACGATATTGGGCTTATTTTTTTTTTTAAGCCCAAAAGTGCAACCCATATCGTACCACGTGTCGAATAGTAACAATGGTGAAAAACCCAAGTAAATTTTCCAACAACAAGATTGGGCAGTTCCCTCAGGTGAGGCGCCCTTTCAATCAGATTTTGTTTTGGACAAAAGATACTGCTCCTATCGAAGACGCTTGAAATGCGACTGCGGGTTCGTTCAAGCGTCACCACAGACGCGTGAAATGCGGTTGCGGGTTCGTTCAAGCGTCCCTGCTGTCACCCTAGCTTTTCAGTCGACGCCCATACGCTACAACATGCGTGTCGTGATAAGCCCTCCACAATGTTAACCTAAACACACATAGGGTTAAACATAGGGGTTAGGAATCACAACTTGTGCTCTAGGTGAGCTTATCCTGCCTTCAAAGACGACAAATTGTCCGACTTGACAAAGTTGGCTGGACATAGTCCAACAAAGGGTGTGCCGTGAGTTCGAATCTCGGCGGACTCGTACTCGTTCTTTTCGGCCATGCTTACTTAAGAATATTATGAGTGGTTTCAGGACTATGTGTTCCTAGGTTATCGTCCAAGGCATGTGGGGAGGGGCCCGGAGATGAATGAAAGTCGCCGAGATTCAATGAACTCAAAACGATATACCTGGTATTTCATTGTGACTGGGTGGTCTAGTGGATAGTGCTGTCTAACCCACCGACAACTTTTCGGTATGTAATACGTTTCACGTCTACCCGAAAGCAGTAGCACTACAGTAGTAGCGAACACCCACGCCTCTTGTGCCAAACCTACAGCGGCACAGCGACGGCGGCAAACTCGAGAGGGCTTGCGCATAAACAAGCTCCACGAGTTAAGCACAACCTCGCGCTCGCTTTTGTAGACGCGGAGTTTGCGGAAATCATGTGCAGAAAAAGGCTATGATGGTAGACAGGTCGGGCTAATTTTTGGGGGCCCCTATTTTCAATGGCTTCGTACCCAATTAATTTTTATATTCACCATACGACAAAGTGCAGCATGAGCTTCAACGTTGATCACTCGTAAATATTTCCAGACATTGGAAAAAAATGTTTTTGGCACTCTTATCATTTTGTGTTTTTTTCAGTTTCGTGACATGCGCGGCCACACAACTGTTTAGTACGTGGTATAGCGGTAGTAGTCCCGATAGAGTGCCGGTTGAGTGGTGCCAGTTGCCCGCTATAGTGCCTGTGAAATCGAATGGCACATACAGTATGGGAACAGCCAGTACTGCCATTGCGTGCGTCGTAGTGCCGGTTGTCGCTGTACCGCTGGTGTTTCCGACCGGCACAAACCGGCACTATAGAGGGACCGTACACTTTTCATGTCCGTTTTGAGCGAGGTACATATCTACTCGCGTCAGTGCCCTAAACTTGGTAGTGAAAATGAGGATATAATACTATATAACATAAGAGTCCTTAAAAACTCCGCCCTCCCCTCACCGGTTATTCGACTTACAGGAGGTTATTCGACTTACAGGATTCACTTGATAAACGAATGCATTTCCTTCCACAGCTGTCAGATTTTGTCCCCCTCAGAAACGGTTTTTTTCGTTTCCGCGCGCAGACTGACTAACATCACCCTGTTGACCCTGATAGCTACACTGTAGTTGCAACGGGAGTCGCCGACCTATATCCTTAATGAGGACACACAACCCGTAATACGCGCGATCGGAGTATCACACACAGCTTGCAAAGATGAGTTTCGACAAAATATTCGATCTCACAGCTGGCGTGTATTTTAATTTTTTATAATATATAACATAAGCTATAGTCTACTGATATATAATGCCATAATACTATGTAATAATATTTACAAGGTTCCCCTGCGGAATGGGGTTGACTTGATATCCTAGGGGCGACGCAAGCCGAGAAGGGGGAACACAGCCTTTCCAACGATGTGTATGAGAGGGCCGCTCCTAACGAACACGAAACATGTCGGGAAACGTGACAAAATTGAGTAAATATTTTTGCTGTTTTCGCTGCTTTTGCTGTTTTTGCTGCTGCTGCTGTTGCTGCTGATGCTGCTGTATGCTTCGTGTACCTTGTATGAGGTCCGACGATGTGTGTTTGATTGATGCGTTGGACGTGAAGTTGTTATTGTCGTGGCTCGATCTCCTGCTGTGCACCAACCACACACACATACACCGCGCGACTAATGGCACCAAGGCGAGAGCTTGAAACACGGCTCCTGCAGTTGTACTGCTGCTGTGCTGCTCCTGTGTACTGATTTCGTGGCAGCACACACGCCACGTACACACCTGGTACTAAAAAAGCGCAAAAACATACACACACAAAAGCACTAAGTGTGGCTGTCACAGGCGAGAGAGCTCACAGCGCGGCTTCTGTTGTACCGTGACTGCCACAAGTAGTTAATCTGGAGGGACATGTGTGATGCGGCAGCATAGCATCAGCTGCGCGAGAAAAACACCAACAACTGGGTTTCTATGGGCCCTGTGCGGCGCGGTGAAACAAGGCATGTGGCAGTATGGGCTTTGTTCTGTGGGCCTTGTTCGGTGCGACCACCTCCCAGATGCGGCGCGGGGAGCACAACAACCCGAGAAATAGTAGCTAGGTGCCACTCTCACAGGTAGCTTTGTCACAGACGAGGTATGCTACATGTCCAGCGCGAGGTGTACAACAGATTTCACAGAGCAAAGAGCAGCAGATACATACGAATGATGCTCCACACATAGTCTATGCTGCTGCTGACTATATATAGCTGCGTGGTAGCATACAGCAGAAGGGGTACAGAGAATTGGGCTGATGCTGTACAACGGGCCAAAGATCGAGCGGGTAAAAAAATCTGAGAGCGGAGAGCGGAGCGGGCTATTGAAAAAGAACAAAAAAATTATGGGGTTTTCCATTCATACCTACTCGGCTCAGCGAGGCGGCACGCAACCCCTTGAAAAGAAGAGCCAGTTCAGCGACGTTGAATGGTCAGAGCACCGACACGGAGCTCGGCCGGGATCCCGACATGTGTCGTGACGTACCGAAGGCCCCATTGTTTGCCCCGAAGCCGAAAGTCAGAAAAAAACCTCGACCGCTGGAGAACGGCATGCCAAAAATAAGTGCAATGTTTACATAGACGTACAAATACTAAAATACCATAGCCTTATCTCAGTCCGCAGCTCCCACAATCACCCCCGGCCGTCGATATCGCCGATGCTCAACTACACGAACGCCTCAGGGCCGGCTCTGCAGGCGAAATCTTCACCACCAGGCAGGAGTTCAATTGCTGCCAGCAGGAAGAACGCCACCAACACGCCTGGAAACCCCGGGAGAGTCCCTGCAAGGAAGAAGTTCCCGCTCTTCAGCGAAGCAAGATAAGGGGGAGGTATATGGTCTTCTCCCTCCTCGAGGCAGCTAGGGGCGAAGAGGAGGAAATGGTGAGGAAAATCGGGAGCCACGAAATTGCAGTCACCGAAGGCACGGAGGTGGTTCTATCTATGAGTTGGGACCAGTATAATTTGTAACATGATTGCAACCCCTATCAATGCGCTGTTCCAACCAATCCAAAGACAGGGAACAGAAGCTGAGAGATAAATACTGCATTTACAACTCTAAAAGGCGCCACGCGCTGAGAACGCACTCGGAGCGCGACTTTTATCCCGGGCAAGGCCCGCCTGCTGGGGCAGGAGGCCTAATCTAATCAAACACTCAGTTGTAAATGATCGGTGTAGGCGCAGAAGAATACACGAGGAAACACTATATTCTTGCAGTGGCGCAGCTAGCAGCACAGACTAAAGATAGCATACATGATATGGCACTAGGAACTCACGCAGCATGGAATTTTTAACTGCTGTCGTCAACTTGTGTGCTCCGGTTGGGACAAATCTCGGTCGGCGGGCAACGGACAAAAAACCAGGCTTCAGCCGTTTCTGTTTTTTTAAAACGTGATGCAAATTAGAAAAGCTCGCGTAGAATCACAGCGCACTTTATTTTTCACGCGAATACTGGAAGTAATTCATAATAATTCAAGATAGTCATCATTTTTCGATGATATATAGGGGGCGGGGGGGGGGGGGGGGGGCATTTCACTAATTCATACTGCGTCAAGATACCAATTGATTTTGATAGCGGTGGAGGGAGACCATATATTGAGGTTATCCGCGCGGAAGGCGAGTGTTCTTCGCCCAGCCCACATCGTCGCTAAGCTTTTTTCGAGTCGCTGCTGCAGTACTGTGCCGTAGTGTTCTTGAGGCGGTGTAAAAGCCTAGTTCGTTTCGTGCATGTGTTAAATGGTCGATGACTTCGGTGCTTGAATAGTCTCCAGCTAGCCTTACTATCATTGGCGCATTTCGTCCTATATGCCGCTGCAATCTGGAATTTACAGGAGAAAAGAATCATTGCTTCCAAGGGCGCGAGGAGTGCCGAAGAACAGAAGGAGCGCGAGGAGTTACTTCGAAAGCTTGACGAGGCTAGAGCAAGAAACGCCCGGAAGGTGATGATAGTCAGGAACTTTCTGGCACTACCACCCCACCCGCGGAGCAGATCATTTTTTACACCATTTTTACGATCTCTCACGTCGGGGTCGAGTGGGGTCCGGTCTGGAGGTGTTCAAAGCTCTCACAGGTCGGGGGGTCGGGTAGGGAGGTGTTCCATCTCACGGATTGGGTTAGGTCATTTTGATCCGACCTTTCCCGCGAGAAGTGGCCCGACCCGCGTGATGCCCTGAATAGTACTCGTTCGCTGGCAACTCTTTTGCTAGTTATCCTAGCGTAGCCCTGTTTTTCCTTATGACTCAGGGCGCTGCACAATTTGGCAGGCGTTTACGACAGCAGTGTCGATATACGCATCGCAGACCATTCGTGGCCCTCAAACACTTCCAAAAAAAACATAACAATGTTTCCCTGTGTACATTTCTCGGTGCGCGGGCGTTTTGTGGAGCATACTTGAACCTCTGCGGAGTTGTTGTGCGTGCGTTTGCGGCGGCCAGCGGCCGATATTGCTTAAACTGTTGCTGCGACGATATAAATGAAAGCACGTGCCAAGGGGAGAGAATGGACCACACCTTGTGACCACCGCTTGTCCAGAAGCGCCGAGGGGAAAACGTTCAATTGAACTGAAAAGATCAAAGCGGTGATGAAAAAAAAAATTAAGAGGCATGCAGCATGTGATTATGATCCATTGTGTGACCACGGACCACAGTGTTTCCTATCGGAACGATAATCGGTTCCGATATGATAAGCCGATAAAAGTGCGATATCCGATATACAATCCGATATGGAAATACAAGCAATGGCACTGCAGAATGGACACGTTTTATTTTTTCTTTTGACCACTAAAGTCGAATCATACACCTTGGACCTTCTCAACAGGGCGGGAGGGGACAGTAGAGCTACATCCCCTCCGTCGACCAAGGCTACCTTAGGCTGGGTACTCTTTCTCACTTCCGGGTCTGGGCCACTCGCCCGAGTGACTCTGTGCCTCACCGCTGATAGAGGATGCGGGCGATTTTGTTCATCTCATCGTAGCTAACCATTGTTCCATAGCGGTGTCATATCGCGAAAACGAAACGACGCCAAAGGCTAAGACCGCCAAAGAAACGGGGGGGTCACTCGCGCGAGTGAGCGCCGACCCGCTGAAAAAAGAGGCCCCAAAAGTGACCGCCCCACCGTAGCCTTGGACCCCCGCTGGAAGCAACGCGTTCTTATCGGATATCGGAAATCTTTGGTTTCCAGTCCGATTATCGACCCGAATTCCGAGATATCGGGGGGGTTTCTTGCGATATGAAACACTAACGGTCAACCTCCTCTCCCCCTTTTGCCCAACCCCAATCCGTCACATGCGGAACGAAAAGCTGGACGCTCTGATGACGGAGTACAACCCCCGTCACAGCAGGTCTCGACGAAACAATACCCTTGAGAAGCTCCGTGTAGCACTACCCGTGCCGCACGTCTCAGAGGACGACCACCCTCCCGCCGCTAGTGGAGGCTACGGTAACGACACCCGCAACGCGCAATCGGAGAATAACGAAGGGAGACAGAAGGAGAACCGCCGGGATGGCGTTCAGGGCAACCCTGTGAGCGCTGATGGCTGCGCCGGTGATTTCTCGGACGGAGACCACCATCAAGACCGCCTGGAAGGAGGCCCGCTGGATAAGGTTGACGACGGTGATAAGGAAATTGATCGGTGCGGGGAGACGGGGGTTGGCGTCAACGAAGTTGACCGAAGTGGGGAGGGGGAAGCGAGCGCCAGCGAACGTGCCACCGAATGTCGCCGCCACCTCGAGGGCTACGGGAGAGACTCCCAGGGAAGATGTCAATCGCCGGAATGCCAACCGTCCGGTCAATCGTCAGAGCCCCTTCAGGGAAAGGAGGGCGGCGGCGCTATCAGCGACGGAGCTGCTGGGGTCGTTGCTGATCCCCTGATCGGCCCTCCTCCCTCCAGCGTCGAAAATAGACCAGGCGTCACTGGAGATAACGAAAAGGAAAAAAACGACGACGGTGGTGCAGGTGGCGGGCAGGGACAGGGGGGAAGGGCTGTCTCCGCAGACCCGAGAAAAAGGCCAGCGACGAGCCAACGAAAGGTGGAGTGGAAAGGTTGAACGGAAATGTCTATTGGCAGGGCCTAGCATATTGGCGCGGTATTATACCTGTTGCCATCTAGAGTCAACGGTAGCGGGTGGTGTTGTGGCGACGTGATCTTGTCAGGATGACGAGACCGCGCAGGCCCCGTGCCCCAGCACATGCAGGGGGTACCGCGTACAGCCCGTTTAGCTGCGATTCCACTGTCAAGGTAAATACTATCGGTGTTATTTTGGGGTCATCCCGACAGGGGTGAAGCAGATTCTAAGAATTTTCTGAGCTCCTAACCATGTGGAGCTCCATATCTCACCCGAAAAATGACTTCTGAGACATTCGTTTCCCGCAACCCGACCAACAGTTCTGTACGCTAGTCTCTTAAAACAAATGTACTCGTAAGGTGTACCATGCTAGCCGATAGTTCTACAATGGTTGAGGAGCTCAACCGTTCAGAAACATTTGGCCCGAAGAGAAAAGCCCCGACCGAAGTGGTTGAACAAAGGGGCGGCCCATATGTTCGCATGGAAGGTTGGTTCCTCCTGCGCCAACCGTGCGCAAAATAGCTTGTGGATGTTCTTGTATAGACTGTGTGCGAGGTATTGGAGACCGCGCGCTGCTTCCTAAGAGTTGATTTTCGTCGACATGGTACGAGATAGAATTGAGACAAGGTGCTGTGCGCAAATAACGCTATAGTTTATTTGCCCTTTGACCCAACCCTTGTCGTGTATGTCCCGTCAGGTACCGACGCTTCCAGATCCAAACGAAGTGAATAACTCCGTCCTGGCCGACCCGTTCAACATGGACCATATCAAGGCGAGGTCACGGTGTCATTAATAGTTGTTACCGGTAGCTTGCTCTGTAACAGCGGACGCAACAAAAACTGTTTGGCTAGCGTACTTGCCGCGTCGATTTCGCTTCCGGCCATTGTATTAACAGTTGCCGATGTCATAGCTCGCTCTTCAACAATGGACGGCAAAGCTGCTTGATTGTAAAATGTTTGCCTGGTCGGCGTCGCTCCTGGCCGTAGTGTTTGCGGTTATCGGTAACTGGCTCTGCAGCGGCGGACGGCAAAGCTGCTTGCTTAGGGTGCTTTTCCTCGGTGATATCGCTTCCGGCCATAGTGATAGCGGTTACCGGTAGCTTGTTCTGGGACAGCGGCCGTAAAAGAAAGATTTCGGCTAGAATGTTTGCTTGCCTCGGTGAATTCTCTTCCGGTCATAGTACTGGCCATTGGTGGCGTGTAGCTTGCTCGTAGCAGTGTTTTGTCTCCGTGATCGCTTCCCTTCGCTTTTCTAAACCTGTCGCTGTGCATCGTCGGCCTACAGGCCACGCAGGAGCTGTCACTGAATTAGATGCGGTAAAGTGCAACGACCCACATCATTGCTAAACGCGCTCTTAAAGTGCCTAGGGTTCTTGACGTGGAACACGGATCAAAACACGACAAAATGGTGTACTATGATATTGCTAGTTGTAAGATTGCTCACAGTAGCAGTGTGATACCTTCCCAGCCTCGATACTTTGGGTTTCAACAAACTACATCTCCATTCGATGGAAAACACAAAATTCCGCGAGAAAATCGCCCCCTCGTTACCCTGGGTGCCATTATATGCAGGATTTGCCGGGGTTGACTGGAGGGAGCAATCGAGGGCTTAGCGCGCTGGTGTCCGAAGCGGTCACCTACATCGACCCGGCGTTTCCAAACCTCGAGTTCCACCGCCGCGCGGTGATGGACAGGGCGGGCTACTTCATGCCCGGATACAAGCCACGGGTAAGGGCAGCTTTCCCCCTCCAAAAAAAAAAAAAAATGGAAATGTAAACTTGTACCGAATAAATACGGAGGCGTTCTGCCATGAAATAGGGACGTTAACAGAGAGTGCAACGAAGATGGAAAGATTGACTTTCCAAGTTTCCATTTTTTCTGGACTATATTTAGAAATCAAGCTGTTTTGTTGCTGCAAAATTATGGAAAATTTCGACAAAGCTTGCTTCGGTGAAAATAACCCTACAAGTACAACAATGGAATCTCGTTTCGGACGTCGGTAGCTGGTTGCTTTCGTTCTAGTAGTGGCCGAATGGGACTTGCTTCGTGAAAGACGGGCCGAGACACACTTGCTTCTTGCTTGTTGGTATGAACATCGCCAGAAGCTACTTTCACACAGCAGCATCACGATGGTGGTCTTTTCCCCACGATGTACGAAATGATTATGCCCCAGCGATTCACACACCTGGAGCTTATGCTTTGCAAGGCTATAGGTTCGCTGCTCAAAAAGCCCATGTGTTTGTGAGCCCCCTACGTACAGCGTATCTTGTCCCTACTGCAGTCAAATCACAGTCGATCTTTCAATGCCGCTGCAGCATCTCGTGCACGCGTCGGCTTCCCCCCCTTTCCGAGACATGACGTTGCTCAAGGTTATTTCTCCAAACACCTATTTATACGTTTTCCCCGTACGTAGGCCGTACTGTATTCCTAGTCAAATCATAGTCGATCTTTCAACGCCTCTACAGCATCTCGGGCGCCCGTCGGCTTCCTCCCCTTGCCGAATCACAACACTAACCATAATCAAAAGCTATTTATCCAAACGCCCATATGTTCGTGATCCCCCTATATAAAGACCGTGCCGTCCCTCTAGTCAAATCACAGTCGAGTTTTCAATGCCACTACAGCATCTCGTACGCGCGTCGGCTTCCCTCCCCCCTTGCAAAAAAATTGACACGATACGTTCAAGGTCATTTCTCCCGGACCGGACGCCGGCGCCTACTGGCTGGAGCGACGGCAATCGTACCGAGTAAAGATGGCCTCCCCGCCTCACGAGAAAAAGCAACCGCAACGACAACGAAGCACGCTACGCTGAACACCGCGGCCCCTCCCACCCAGCACTACCAAAACGACGTCATCGGTTGCCGAGCGCCAAACACGTCGAAGAGATACCGTTTAAGAGTAAATAGATGCCATCAACGCCCTCCTTTTCCAAAATCTAATTTTTGCAAATTTGTATCGAAATACGGAGGGGTTCCCTTAAAAGAAAGGGAAATGTTTACACCGTGCAAAAAATATGTAAAAAGAGTAAAAGAAAAGAAAACGATTTTTCTGGCATTTATTTTATAAAAATTGAAAAACGACAGCTGTGAGTACGACCGATTGAATGACTGAAACTCAACTTTGCAAGCTGCGTGGTATAGTCTATCTATGTTTCACAAATACACAGAAGAGGTTATTTGGAAACCAAGAATAAAATGCGGAAATTTTGAAATAAATGTTGGATTTTTTCGACAAAAAAAACAAGTTGCTTTGATAACAAGAATGCCCCCAACACGTAAGGTAACGCACCCCCTCGGACTAATTTCTATGGTGTTTTTCCAAGACAACGGGGAGAGTGCAGGCACGACGCACCTACGAAAAAGATCTGGACGATATCTTCCCAAAGCTACCAATTACAATTCCGTCGTGTGTGCACCTAGGTCCTCCCCTGGATTTGGAGAGAAAAACGGGTCTGAAGTGCGTCCCAGTGGATGGGTGTGTTTCCCTGCGTGCTGTTCGTACGAGCACGGCAGGTCGCTCAGAGGTAACGCACGCGATCGACCGACACCACCACCAACAACAGCAGCAAGGTTAGGAATACTGGAAGTACCCTCTAGCTAGACGTTAAAACGGCTGACACACACAGGGGGGGCTGAGACATAAGGGATATTATACCCGCATGACAACAGGAGCCCCCCGCTTCGGACAGGACAGGGGAACGGCAATCCACCATCGGCGGTCGCAGAATGCGCGCGATCCAAGCGCTCCTGCTGGAATAGTGAGTGCAGCACGAACTGAGTATGTATGACGCCCGACGCCTCGCCTCGGATCCGGAGGACAGGGTCAGTACAGGTCGATACATTGATAGGAGTACCGGAAGTGACGACGGAGAAGCAGGAGAAAAACGAAAATAGTGGAGAAATTCACTAGCAAACGTTTGACGATAGACTTCTTGCCGGCGGATGCTGCACTCGCAGAGGGGGTGATATACTGCGTGGTATGGCGAAAATCACCGTCGACAGCTATACCCTAAACGTTGGTTGAGACGGTCTACAATGGTCTAAAGGCGTGGATAACCACTCATCTTAGCGCGAGCATTGCTGTAGCACCCGGGCTCGGTAATCATCCACACGATCCACTCATTAGAAACATACTACTTGCGTTCGACAGAGCCGCAAGATCCATACCCATCCACCTAGGCACTGATGAGAGATATAAACGTGTGAGAGAGCGCGCTGTGAGTTGTGTGCGATGTTCTTCAGGGGCACCAGAATCAGCTATACCCGTCGCAGAATCCATATCCATCTGCCTGTGAAACCCGAGGATGTACCCAGGACGTCCCCTGACGACCACAAGCCACAGCCACAGAGCGCTAGCGTTTTTTTCTCTCCCGTCGGGATGCTTTCTTCGCCTGTTTTGCGACCACCGGCTAGATTTCAGGGAAATAAGCTATAAGTAATGTTATAGCGTTATCGTCATCATCAGTGATAGCGCTACTAGAAGATAATCTTGCGCAACGACAAAGAACAGATGAGTACCATAGTTGGTGTCAAGTGCTCCTCGCCGATGTAATAAACACTTGGCGCAAGCTATGAAAGTGTGGTTGGAATATCAGCGGGAGTCGGCGTCAACAAGTTGTACGGTTTTACAAGGGCTCCGTTCCGCCACCCGCTATGCTCGCGCAAGGAAGAATACCACTAAATGTGAAGGCGGCAGTTTAAAGAGGCCCATGATTGATTGGGTGCATCTAGCGATTTAATAATGCCAAGAGCAGCTTTATACGCAGAGCTGATTACCCTGTGCTGTGCTGTTTGTACTTGCTGGCGATGCCACGATCTCATCGCCAGTATGATATGGGTGTAATTTTCAAACAAAAAGGAGTACCGAGAGAGAACAACCAAATGAAGAAAGTGAAAAAAAGACGAGTGCACACGTACTTCGTACATACATACCGGTCGGTGCCGGGTTTCGTATGATACCTGGGACTGCTGTATGTTCGAAAGACAGCGCAGCACGGCACAGCACCGCAGGGCAAGGGACGACACCGTACGGTGCGGCGCCGTACGGCACCGCACGGCGCTGCTCTGCTGAGCTATAGCTGGGCTGAGCTGAGCTGTGAGAGCATTTTTTGTGTGATTCAAGATATTTTCAGTACCTGGTACGTACAGCAGCAGTAGTAGTACCGGTGGTATGATACTTGGAATGATACTTGTCATGGAGAAAAAGTACAGCAAAAAGAACGCAGCATAGCACGGCATGGCACGGGCAGGGCACGGCAGGGCACGGCCCCGCGCGGCACTGCACGGCACTGCACTGGTGGGCTAGCGCTGTGGTGCGCTCTGCTGAGCGGAGCCAAGTTGATGATGCGCCAAGCTAAACCAAGACGAGACCTCTGGTATGACATGAACTTACCACGGCACAGCACGACACAGCACGACACAGCACCGCACAACACCGCACAGTATCGCACAGCAGTACCGCACCGCACGGCAGGGCACACCAGGGCACACCAGGGCACGCCAGGGAACGCCACTGCACGGCGCTGCGCTGCTGAGCTAGCACTACGTTGCTGAGCTAGCGCTGCTGTGCACCTCTGGGCTGAGCTGAGCGGTTGATGATGTGATGAGCCAACTTGAGATCATCAGGATGGGATCTCTCCTGGTATGATGAAAGCTTCGTGCAACTATGTACAAAAGAAACGCGAAGAAATCAAAGAAAAGCTGGACCGTTCCGCAAGTAACGAGAGGAGGCGGTGTCCAGGTAATATGTGGTATTCCCAATAACACAGGTGTTTTAAACTTAAGGGGGAAAAAAAAAGGACTTCTAGACTTGAATTTGAAAAGTATATTTTTAAGCGCTGAGAAGCGCTGTTTCAGGCATCCGAGCCCGCTCAGCCGTCCGGAGAGAATGTCTTCAAGTTAATGTGGGAAGCGAAAAAAAATAGAGGCCTCCCAGGGCCTCTCAAGAGATCAATATTTGATATTTGTAAGTAGTTGTATTTTGCCGATTTTTTCAATCGCTCCGTTAGTCCAGTGCATACTTTGATCGAGGGTCACAAGGCATGATAGCCGTCCCCCCACCCGATCTACCCCAGAGAAATGCCTGAAAGTCAACGTCATGAAGCGCTGGTGGGTGTACGCTAGCGTGCGCGCGTAAGCTGTCAACCGGAAATACACGCCCTCCTCTTGCCTTACTTCGATGGAACGTACGTTTCGGGAGCGGGCTCCGTCGAACTAGGTGGTTTCCGACCCAGCATTCCGCCCGCTTAAGCGACTTCTAAAACAACTAAAAAATCGTTTTTCCACCAATACGAGCAAGACTGAAGGTCGTTCTCGTGCATGCGTACTCCGACTCGGCAAAAGCGCAAGGACGGGATTTTGACTCCGACTTGGCGAGCGCGACGACGGAATTCCGACCCGCCACTACAAGCCAAACCGCCGAAAGGACGACTAGTAAAAATTACACAAGCAGTTCCCAACCGCGGTGAAAACTTAACGCCCGACAATCCGATGAAGAAATAGATAAATCCGACTCGGACAAAGATAATTCCGACTCGAACGCAAATCCGGTTCGGAGGCAGACAAATCCGATTCGGACACAGATAAATCTGACTGGGACACAAATCAATCCGACGCACACAGAATACGGCCCTAGCAGCATGAAATATTGATCCTTCACTACGTATACGCTACTCAACCGTGGTCCTGGCTGGACAAATTAACGGAATTAGGCGTGTAAGAATCAAAAATCTTTTCACCTATAATACCACCAGTTTGCTCCAGGATTTGCCGACAATCCTATAACCACTCACTACAACAACGAGTGCCAAGATCGGTGATCTCGACACAAACAAATATCGTTTCCTATTACTTATAATATTTCATGTTTCGGGGATCGAACGTGGACAAAACTCTAACACTAGGCAAAGAGAGACCGCGGGAAATCTCCCACCTTCGGCGCATTAATTGAGGCCGACTGACGCCCAAGAGCAGACTAGCAGATAAAAGACTAAGTACCGTGCAATAATCATATACAATTTGACCTAACCCACGAGAAAAACCTAACAAAGCAAAAACAAAAAACAAACACAGAGCGGACAAGCCATTCGTTTTGGTATATGGAACAAAACTATGGGTGCAAAAACGTTGTTCTTCGCGACTCCTCCTACCCCGCTGATATGCAGACAATCAAAAACAGATATAAAATCCCAGGTTTTAGATTTACACCTTCTCCCTCGCGCTGCGGCAAACACGACAAACAGAACGAAGCGGTGACACCCTTAGGCACGCAAACATCCTGCGACTCAAAACCTACGCTTCCCACAAGCCCTCACTTATCCTAGCCACACGCTTGCTTTCGTCGGCCATGGGGCCGCAAGAACAGCGAGAACATACTTCTACGCTATCCGCACGAGCGCGCATCCTTCACGTTCGATGTTTCCCATGATCATACTATTGACATTTCACAATATTTTTTGACACTCAGCCTTCCAAATATTCCAAAGAGTTTACTCGTTGGTCCTCCCTCTCGGGTAAAAAGGAATCGGCTACAGAAAAATGAAGCGCACTTCCAAAATGGTTGCTGTTTCCGCTTATTCCAGCCTACTATAATCAAACCTTCCGGTCGTCCTGCCAACCCCACCTCATGTTAAAAGCGACCCTCACAAACCTCTCGCCTGGCTCTCCGGCCGGGATCGTACCCCTCCCGCACACCACAGCATGCTCCGCGTCGTTCCTCGCCGCCCCGCCGACCATCGCCCAAGCATCGAGCTCGTTAATCGCAAACTTAAACCGCCCCCTCTCTTCAAACTTGGGCGGCAACTCCAACCCAAGCTCCTCCGCTTTATCTACAGCTTTGGCAAGGAGATCCCCCTGCACCTGCAGACAGACGAAAGCCGGATCGGGCGACCTCAGCACGATGGTTCCGATCGTCTTCCCATACCCTCCATTCTTCACCGTGTCCTTGTGCCTAACCACATGCCCGGGGAACGCGATAATCCCGGCCTCCTCAAACTCATCCGCCTCCGTTTCGGAAACCCCTATCGCCAGCCGCCCCTTCTGCATCATCCCCAACGACCACGGGCTCTTCAACATGTCCCACTGCCAGTTGTGGTCGCGTCGTCCGTGCTGCCTCGAGAAGAGCCTGTCCGCCCCAGCGCCTCGTCTCAGCGGAGCGGCCACCACTTTGCGCGCGCCAGCGGGTTTCTCCGGGGGGTGCTGGCTCCCACCCCCGCTCCACGCCTCTCCAATCGCCGCGCTACGTTTCCCGCACGTTATGCCGGCCTCGCGGAGAGCGTGCTTGGCCTCAATGGAGCCAATGAAGCTCTTAAAGTACCGCAAGGACGGGCCGAAGACCATGTACGCGAAGCTCGACTCGGGAAGCAGACCAGTGAGCTCGTCGAAGAGGCCCGTGAGGACGTAGACGTCGGCGTCTCGCCCGGGTCTCCACTGCCGCGCAAAGGGTTCCTCGGGCTCGCTGGTGGCACCGATCAGCTTGCGTTTGGTGCCCGACAGCGGGAAACACCAGCCGCTCCAGCAAGCGAGGCATACGCCGCACGCCCGTTGAACTTCGGCGTTCCTGTCGTCGCCGTTGCGCGGGGCGGTGAGCAAGTTGTTAGATGCCACTATGTCCGGAGCGTTTGGGTTAATTTAGTTCATGTTCGTGTTTTAATATCCTTCTTCCTTTCCAGCTTCTGGACAAGCCGTGGTCACAGGTGTCATCCCTTTCCCCCCCGGTACGTGCCATAATTTTTATCGCGCGGAGGGTTTAACATTCCCAGCGCTCGATCGGTTTTCATCTGGGTTATATACTGTATCAAGAGGTTCTTATAGTTCCGGACATTAGGGCACGTATTGCCGTCGTGACATGAACAGGAAAAAAAAAAAAGTTTTATTTTTTCTTTCATCCTCCGGCGGCGGATGAGGAAAAAAAAACTTAAAGCTCACCACACTCCCACGTATTTTCATACGTGCCATACGTGTCGTGTGTCAACTTGACTCAATTGTATTCGCAATCCAGCGCTAGCTGGCGGATCCTTCAGCTCCCGTGGTAGCAACCAATAAAAATGACTACGTACACGACGCGTATGAAAATACGTGGAAGTGTGGTGAGCTAAAGCTTTATTTTTCCCCATCCGCCGGAGGAAAAAAAAAAAAAAAAAAGACTACGTACAGTCGCATCAGAGCATTTACCACCCGAAGCGACCCGGGCTCACGGGGTGTCCTCGCCGCGACGTAAGGAGGCGTATGACATGTGCACAGCATGGCGATACTCGTGCTGATGCACGCCCTTCCAAGAGCTAGGCGCCTGATTAGAGCGGCACTCGCCACCTTTTCGTTTTCTAAATGCATGGGGTTCCAAAAGGGTAGAACTGCACCCCAAGTGTTTTGGGACAAACTGCTTAGAGTTACTGTAGCGTGCGGAAACATTTACATCACTGGTATAGCACAAGGACTAACAGGCTGTCAACATGTGTTGAATGAAGCTCATTGCTTCAGGTTGCACCGCACTTGGCTTAGATTGAGCCGCATTATACCATACCAACACCAAGTTTTGCGTGGGTGGGGGTATTGGTCTGCTGAGGGGTACGGCGCACAATGTGTTTGGCTCGCACAGCTATCACACCTGGTGGCTATGAATATTTACATCGAAAATTAAAAATGCGCTACAGCTGTGAGACCGAGGAGTTCGTCGAAGCTCATCTCTGTAAGCTGTGTATGATACTCTGATCGCGCTTGCTACGGGGTGTGCATGTCCTCAAGAAGGACATAGGTCGCCGACTCCCCCTCGTCTAGCTAGTGCCAGGGTCAAAAATCCATGCATACTGATACGCAGTTGCTGTATCCAACTACTATGGTAACTTTGCAACGTATCATAGGTTAATCAATTTATAGTTTGGGACTAACGAGGCCTCTCTGATGCGACCAGCCGGAGACTCTCACCCAGGGTTACAACCGCCACGTTAATTTTCTCGCAATCAACGCAGCACCTCGTCGCAGAGAGTAGGCACCCCGGTAAAACACTGACAAAAAGGATGCTGTCGACTATACCCTGCCACCGCGATGGGCGGGCTGGATGGTCTTTGTTTTATTCTAACCTCCTCGTACTTGTCGTGCTGCTGTCGGGTATCGATGGCAGCCACGGAGTGGACTCCCCATGCCCATTCTCTCAAGCAACACAAGGAGGTTTTCCCGAGAAGGGGACGCCCTGCTGGTGCTGGCGTAACCTCTTTTCGAGTTAAAAATTACTGTTGTAACACTGCGACGTCGCTCAATTCGCATATAGTTTGGGGTTACTGAGGCCTCTCTTCGGCAGCATGAGATCACACCCATATGTGTTGCTCTTCCCGCCTTATCTCAACGTCGTCGCTCGTTTCTACCGAATTTTGAGAGAGGTTTGATTTTCCTTCTGATTATTCCCAAACTTCTAGCTGTCCCTTATGGGTTCGGCTGCCGTCGGTTATGCCGCGGGAAAGCTGCGTACGGTTCCCCAAACCCCTCCGACAGTGGCAGGGCGTTTTCGTCTACGAACGCCGTGTCGCTCGAGCACTTCGCTCCCCTTGACACCACCGCTGACGCCGTCACTTCTACGTATCGGCCGGCGACGGCCGCAGACCCCCATCCGACGTACTCCATGAGAATGTCCACGGCCGTACCGCCCATATGGTGGCGAACCGCCCCCGTTACTAGGAAGTAGTGCCATATATACCGCTTATCCTCCATACCCTCGAATGCTACTAGAGTTGGTTCTGGCGGTTACATCCCACGTGGGTCAGAATTTTATCAGAATTTTATTAGCAATATACAAAATCAAAGGAATCAACGGTCGGGAGTGCCTAGCTGTGTGGGTAGGCTCAGTTCGATGCGAGTCGACGAGGGAAGAAAGGGCTGCTTTTCTCGTGATAAAAAAATGAAGGCGCGTACCGCCGTGGGCACGAAGGAGAAGAGCCTGCTTAGTGCCTTGGCACCTGAGTTGCGTCTAGGGAAGGATAATACAGAAAGAGAAAGTGTGGAGAAAATAGATGGGGTGGGCCCGCTACGCTCGCGAAAGGAAGAATACAACAAAGTGCAAAAGGGGCAGAAAGAAGAGGCGCATGATTTGGTGCAACTACGAGTAGCGATTCGATAATGCCAAGAGCTACCTGCCTGTGCTGTGCTGTGTGCTTGTTGGCGATGTTACGTTGTGATCAGCCGTACGGGTATAATTTGCGGGGAGGGGGGAGGGGGGGACATCAAGATGACCAAGAGAGGACAATCAATGTATAAAACAAAAGGACGTGTACACACCTACCGGTGCAAAATACAAGACTTCCCTCCGGACGAACGGTGGCGCGAAGCCCATGTTTTTGCACCTCCGTGCGTTCGCCCCCATCCTTATGGTAGAGCATGGAGCTATACTGCAATGTGATTGATTCAGGCTTATCGGAAATAAAGGCAGGGACTCAGAAAATATATGAGCGATGCTGATGACGCTGCTGTAGCCCATTCCTGGTACTACTTGCTGTGAATATAAGCTTGCCGCAGCTGCGACTCTCATGTGCCTCGCGTCTAAGCATTCGGGTGCAACCAAAAAAATCAAACTGCTGTTCTCTGCTGTGCTCAGCACACTTAATACGCACAGCATTCGACTATTTACTACTGCTTGCTGTGTAAGCAGTACAAAAACTAGCACCCGGTGGTACAGAAAATACGAACAATACGACATCAAAGGTATGCATACACGAAAGCTTGAGGAAAACAAAAGCTCTACAGCAGTACCAGATAGGGGTGTTATTGACGTCGCACGGGGGTAGAATACTTCAGCAGCTAAACAGCTACTTGACGTCGCACCGACGGTGCACACTCAACTGGGCCACCCATGAAGATTTATCGTCGTACTTGTGCGGGTTCTTGACGGCGCAAGGGCAAGTGCAATGCATGCACTCCCCCTCCCCACCCTCCCCCGGAGCGCATTCCGCCTCCGTCCCTTTCACAGGGCAGGGACGCGACTTGCTCCACGCCCTGCACTCACCCGATGCCCTACACCAATGGCACGGTCTCTCCCGAGGGCCCTCCCTCAACCCCCCGCAGTACCGCTGCCCGTTCGGACCAGTATCATCGTGAACGCCATTGGAACACAGGCAATGGTTGCAGATAATTTCCTGCGGCCGCCGCTCATGCTGAGCCAGAGCGTTGTCAATTTCGCCGGGCGTGTCGCTGGGCGGAGGTGTGGTGGTCCCTCGCGCTCGCCTGCCGCCGCTGCGAGGTGCCGCGTGCAGCTCGCCATCGATTTCCGCGCCGGGCACGTACTGGCCGCTTTCTATCTGGAGCTGGAGCCTCGCGCACGCCGGGCATCTCTCCTTCGCGCGACGCATGTCCGCGTTTAAGAGCGGCAAATTCGGCATGATGAATGGCAGTGTCTTTTGCGGCTTTGCCTCTTTGGGTACCGACCAATTGTGCCCGTACTCGTACTGGTACTGTTTTGTTTCCTTCTCCTTGATCTGGTGTTGAGAAAGAAGGGTTGATCGCGAACACGGAAAAAAATGCAAACGTTTGGAGGGGGGCGCGGGTTATGTATTGTGCGATATGACAGATGCAAAAAAACGATGCGTATTGAAAAAACTACTTCTAAAACGTCAACTGTGAGTTCGATAAATTTAGGGTCTATGCTCATCTTTGCAAGCCGCGTATTTGCCCGTTGGTCTGCTGCAATTGATACCTGGTAAATTTCGTAGAGTTTTACATGTACGATGCATACCTGGTACAGCAGTAGCTGCAAGCAATACAGAATGCCGATGCGAGTACGTGTTAGAGGTGCTACCCTTTAGCCAATTACCGGGTACTCATGGGCATTACCCGGCTTGCTAATACCCATCACCGGTACAAGTACCACTTAATACTCGCAAGGTATTCGGGATCCGGGTACCCGATAATTCACCCTGGAAACCCCGGGGATGGAAAATTACCCTCCTCTCAACTACTTTGCCTAAGAATATTTGTAAAAAATCCCCAGGACACACTTCTCATACCAAATAATTATTTTTTCTCACACGCATGTCTACGTAAACTATGCACTTTTAGGGGGGGGGGGGGGTATGCTATTCTCCGGCGGCCAAGGATGTTTTCTCGCACTTTTGGCTGCGGGGCAAGCAAGGGTGCCTTCGGTACAATACAGAGCATGTCGGGATCCCGGCCGAGGTCCGTAGCGATGTTCTGAACATTCCATGTTGCTGAACTGGCTTTTTTTTTCCAAGGGGTTGCGTTCCTCCTCTTTGAGCCCAGTAAGTGTTGTGAATGGAAAAACCTACAATCTGTCGTTATTCTTCAATAGCCCGATCCGCTCTCAAATTGTTTTGCCCGCTCCGATCTTTCGCCCGCTGTACAACATTAACCCAATTGTTTTTACCCCTTCTGCTGTCTGCTACGACGCAGCTACATACAGCCTGCTGCAACAGCGGCAGCAGCACATGTCTCGAGCATTATACGTATGTAGCTGTTGCACCCAGCCCTGCAAAGTATGTTGTACACCTCGCACTGAATATATAACACACCTCGCCTGCGACAAAACGGCCTCCCTACGCCTGTCTACCTGAGACATTGGCACCTAGATATTATTTCTCAAGTTGTCATGCTCCCCGCGCCGCAGCTGGGAGGTAGTCGCACCGAACCAGACCCACAGAGCAAGGCCCATACTGCCGCCTGGCTCGTTTCTCCGAGCCGCGAAGGGCCCATAGGAACCCATATGTTAGCTGTGAGGATAGTAGACTAAAAGTGTCAATCGACAGGAGCTACTACGAGTAGGATCTCCTGAACTCGAGTTCCACCACGTACTGTATATTTTTTTCTCGCTCTGTTGCTGCTGTGCCGCTGCATCACACGTGGCCCCCCAGGCTTAGTACTTGGGGCAGTCACGGTACAAACAGCCGAGCTGTGAACTCTCTCCTTTGATACAGGCACGCAGACGGTGCTTCTGTTTTTACGTGTACGTTTGTGCGCTTCGGTGTGTACCAGTTAGCATATGTGCGTGGCGTGTTTCGTCACAAGATCAGAACGTACGCAGGATCAGAACAGCAGCAGCGGTACAACTGCAGGAACAGCAGTGTTTCAAGTCCTCGCCTTGTGCCATTAGTCACGGTGTGTGTGGTTGGTGCACAGCAGGAGATCGAGCCACGACAACAATCTCACGATCAATGCAACAATCACACCCACATGGTCATACCTCATACCAGGTACACGAAGCATACAGCTGTAGCAAAAGTAGTGGTTCATATTTCGTCACGATTCCTGGCGCTTTTAGCGTTCGTTAGGAACGGCCCTCATGCATGCCAGGTATCATTGGGAAGGCTGTGTGTACCGGCCCTCATACATATCATCGGCCCCAATACATATCATTGGGAAGGCTGTGTGTTCCCCCTTTCCGACTTGCGACGCCCCCGTGCTATCAAGTTAACCCCATCTCGAAGGGAGGCCTTGTTTAGTATACAGTATGCACGATACCCACCCCTACCAACTTTCATGTACACAACCGTAGTCCAGCAGCCCAGCAGCCAACGGTCTACCTCGACCGAGGGCGAAGGCGAGAGTTCCCAAAGCGACGTCAACCTGACCCAACCTTCGAACGTGCCGCAAACAAAAACGAACCAGTGCCCAGGCGGTGATTTAGGGGATGGAATATTGGCATCCCAGGGTTTTTCGGGGTGAACCACCGGGTACCCGGGTAGCCGGGGTCCCCATACTCGCGAGAACTGACTGGGGGTATACCCCCGTTTTTTTGGTAATTTGGGTGAACAGAGAAAACACGGCCGCGGAACGTGCCCGTGCTTGCCCCAAACGGCCTAAAATTCAATTCTGACGCGCTGGCATGACACCCGTAGCCCATGCAGAGCACGCACACCTTTTTGTTTTTTTTCGGGCACGGTATTGGGGCCTAACGGGGCCGAGGCGAAGGAAGGGGCAACACAATCTTCCCTTTTGAGTAAAACGTGGGGGGGGGGATACCCCACAAAATCAACTGAATTCTTTCTTTACCCCCTTTTGACTGTGGTTGTCCCCCCTTTGACCGAAAACCGTACCCCCTCTTAACCGATTCTGACGCCTTCAAAAGCCAGTACAGCGGGAGCGGCTGCACCTCACCGCCCAACGGCCCGAATAGACCACGAGCGGGACATCCAGTAGTCGCGAGTAGCTGCGATCGTTTAATTCCGAAAAAATGACGGAACAGAAAACAAACAAAACAAAACAAATATTTAAGGGTAACCACGAAGACAAGCGGCAAATACACCTGCTTCTTGCTAAATGCGAAATATAATCGGAGCCATACGTGGGCACGTCCTGCCCGACGTGTTGTGCTCGGCGCATCGGGCCGAAGGGAACAAACACACGCGCATTCACGACAAAGACCACAACAACCAAAGGCATAGCAAGCCTTTGCCATTGGTTGTCGAAGATCAAAGCAATTGCATCCTCTCATCCATCGCCACGAAGGTTGTCTGATACGACATGAAACGATATGAGAAAACACGTACCATAGCTGCAGCAGTAGATAGTACTGTAGATGCCCCACTGTAGTGCCGGTTGCCTGCTACAGTGCCTGTGATATCGCCTGGCACAAATAAGTAAATGTGTACAACAACCAGTACTGGAAGAATCGGGAGTAGTGCCGGTTATCGAAAATGATATCATACGATATGAGAATACACGTACTACAGCAGCAGTAGATGCCACGTCAGGCAGGACGTGCCCACGTATGGCCCTACTCGTAGTAAGAGTAGGATTCTGTGTTCTGGTTCTTCGATTAAATTTCGCATTTCGCAAGAAGCAGATATTTTTTGCCGCTTGTCTTCGTGGTTACCCTTAAACATTTGTTTTGTTTTGTTTGTTTCCTGTTCCGTCATTTTTTCGCCGATAAGCGATCGCAGCGACCAGGCACTCGCGATTACTGGATGTTCCGCTCGTGGTCTATTCAGGCCGTTGAGCGGTGACGTGCAGCCACCCCCGCTGTACTGGCTTTTGAAGGCGTCAGAATTGGTTAAAAGGGGGTACGGTTTTCGGTCAAAGGGGGGACAACGGCAGTCAAAAGGGGGTAAAGGATAAATTTAGAGTTGATTTTGTGGGATATAGTAGAACCATATAAAACTGAATCGTGATATTCGACGTTCAGAGCCGAATCATGTGCACCTGGATTTTTATACGCGTGCCGGAAACCGGGATATTTTCGCGACCTGTGGTCCGCAAAACACAAAAAAAAAATGTGAAAAACCGCACAAGGCAAATTTCACCCCACCGCGATATTTAGTTTCTTTTTGTTGCACAGAGCCGGAATTATTGATTGCCAGACATAATTGGGCACGCACATATCCAGACGCGGCCGCGGCGTCATCCCATCATCACCGCACCAACATGGACAACAACAGCAGCGATGGCCGCGGGGACGGGGTTGAATGCACACGGCAGGTCGATGCTCCCGTAGCCAGTGACGGGCGGGTGCCCGGGATGCCCGGATTCAGCAGCACTAGCACAACGTCCAGTGCTGCTCCGGCCGGGTAGCTTTCTGACGGAGTTGCCCCAAACCCGTGCCCCCAACCCGGCGCGCCCTTCACCCTACCCGGCAACAAGCGGGTAGCGGTTGGCCCGCCGGACGCACAGTGGGGAGGAGGCAACACTTGGCAGCTGCATAATTTCAGTGACATCGCTGATGCCATGGGTTCTGGTCTGGGCTCTATCCACGGCAATACCTTAAGCGATTTGAGAAATCTCACCTGCAAGCACTGCTGCTGCTGCTGCTGCTGCTGTAGACTACACGTCGTACGAGTAGCGAGATACCGAAGCCCGCCAGCAACGCATAGGCGCTTCATGCGACGTGCGGTCTGGCAAGCCGAGACTCATGAGCTCAGGCGGGCTTCGAGACGATGGCCTCGTAGGGTACGTGTATTTAAGGGTGGCGACTTCGTACCTAGAGTGCACAAGTCTTGGCGCACAGTTTTGAAAAATGACTACCTTTGCTCGAAAAAAACAAAAACCTCACATAATTAATTCCAAGTAGTTTACTATACTACTCTGTCTTTTTCCAAGTATCGTGCTTGTAGTCCTCACACTATTTCCAAGTAGTGTGCTGTTTTCGAAGTAGCACACCGGTTATCCGCACACTATTTCCAAGTAGTTTTCCGTGTGTTCTTTTTACGTAGCGCACTGGTAATCCGCACACTAATTCCAAGTACTTTGCCGTCTTTTTTAAGGTAGCGCACTGATTATCTAAACTCAAGTTTATATCTCACGTGCTTCTGGACAAAAAGGCGATCTGAGTTTCACATCGAGCGATTTGCGAAATCGCATATCGCGATATAGAACTTGTGTTGAAGATCCGAAATATCCAGGGCTTTTCACGGGTCAAGGGGGTTTCAAAATCTCGCGGGTCGGGTCGGATCGGATCGGGTCATAACATTTTACAATCTTACGGGTCGGGTCGGGTCGGGTCAAGAGGTTTCAAATCTCACGGGTCGGGTCAGGTCGGGTCAATAGGCTTCAAAATCTCGCGGGTAGGGTCGGGTCCGGTCAAGAAGTTGCAAAATCTCGCGGGTCGGGTCGGGTCGGGTCAAGAAGTTTTTAAAATCTCGCGGGTCGGGTCGGGTCATGACCCGCGAGATAGGGGTCACTCGCGGGTCAAGCCATCATGACCCGCGAGTTGTTTTGGGCTGACCCTCGGGTCAAACCCGCGGATCTGGCCCGCGGATCCGCCTTTTTCAAACTTTTTACACCCGAGGGCCATTGCCGTGCAGGCGCCCCGCGGGCCCGACCCGCGGATCCGTAAATCATACAAAACTTACCGCTTCCTGCCTCTCTCGTGCCGATGCTCCGATCGTATGTCATCACAGCGTGTAGAACAATCACCAGGCAGTATTCCTAGCTACTCTTACCAAGGCATACAGTGTGACGCGAATCCCGTGCCGGCTGAAGCCGTAACAGTGGCAATAATACGGTAATACCAGTACGAAATGTGACCAAACGTAAAAAAAGGCAAGGACAGTCGTCGTCGAAGCTGCAGCAGCAGCAGCAGCACTGGCAGCAGCAAGCACCAGCCGCAAGCCCCGGATTCTCGCGGATCGCAGCCCCTGCTGGCAGATCCACCGCCCCAGTTGTGGGCTTGCTGCAGGAGGCGGCTCAGCAACGCTGCTCGCCGGGGCCGGAGACTGCACAGACGACTAGCTCGCTCGTCGGGTCGCTCGTCGGGTCGACCCGGTGGTCTAGCGCTACGGGCATGGCCAATTGCCCATGCGTGTGGGTTGCGGTTTCTTTCTCGTTTTTCGCGCGCACACCACAAAAAAAATAAATGAATGCTGCTGCTGCAAACAATAATACCGGTAGAAAGAACCGTATAACACGACATCCTGGTAAAAGTGCGAGGGACCGAGGACCAACCAACCGACCGACCGACGTATACATGCTTTGACCCGCGACTTTTCGACTTCGACCCGTGAGAAATGTCAGGGGTCAAGTCGACCTGACCCGCATGAAACTCGCATCTCGCTGGTCACCCGGATTGTGGCGGGTCGGGTCGGGTCGGGTCAGGAGGATTTCAAAATCTCGCGGGTTGGGTCGGGTCGGGTCAGGAGGTTTTCAAAATCTCGCGGGTCGGGTCGGGTCGGGTCAAGACGTCTCGAAATTCTCGCGGGTCGGGTCGGGTCGGGTCGGGTCACGACGTCTCGAAATTCTCACGGGTCGGGTCGGGTCAGCAGCTGACCCGACCCGATCCGACCCGCGAGATTTGACCCGACCCGTGAAAAGCCCTGGAAATATCGCACTCCTTTCAGTTTATATGTCTTATTAATAGTATAGACCCTACCCCCCCACGTTTTAGTCAAACGGGGGGATTATGTTGCCCCCTTCTTCGCCGCGGAGTCGTTAGTCCCAATACCGCACCCGAAAAAAAAGAAAAAGGTGTGCGTGCTCGGCATGGCCTGCGAGTGTCATGCCAGCGCGTCAGAGTTTGATTTTAAGCCGTTTGTGGTCAGCGCGGGCGCGTTCCGCGGCCGTTTTTTTTTTTGTACCCCCAAATGACCAAAAAACGCGGGGGTATACAAGTACATCCCCCTTTGACCATTCATTACCCTTTTTTTGGCAAATTACAAGGTACACCCGTGCTGCCGATCAGAACGTGACATCGCCAATAAGCACACAGCACAGCACAGGGCAACCAGCTTTGCTTGGAGCATAGTACCTCTTTTGCACAAGTACCTCTTCTGCCGCAAGTAGCTCTTGACATTATCTAATCGCCAGTCGCACCAAAAGGGCCTTTACTGCTGCTTTTAGTTGTATCGTTGCACTCTTGAGCGAGCGGAACGGAGCCCCTGTATTTACCAGTACTTACCTGGTCCAGTGTTTCGTGGTAGATACAGCTTAGTAGCCTGGTCAAACGGTAAACTACACAGCAGCAGTATTCTCGACCTGGATTTTCATGTTTTCAGAACGAGTACCGGTGCTGCTCGAGAGCATTCCTCAAGTAGAAAGGGCAAACCAAACATCTGACTGCACGCGTTGAACAAGCTCAAGGGTCTGTAACAGCAGTAGCCTCAACCTGCACGCATCCCTACTATGTGATACAGCACATCGTCAGTACATCAGCAACGGCTGGGGAACACATGCCCATCATGTGTACCAGAAATTCTTGTACCCCAAGGGTACTGCTGTATACTTTTTTCTGTGCGTTCACCTCGATCTCTTTCCTCTGGCACGAACGAGTGTCGGTGTACCCCCGCGCGCGCGCAGAAGATGCAGAGAGTCCAACGTTCAGACGAAACTTTTCAGCTCCTCTCAGCCCCTGTGGGGGTATAGGGGAGATAGATGAATCCCGCTGTGCAAGGCGTCTGTTCCCCTGCCATGCTGCTGCAGCAGTTGCTGCTTGCTGCTCCGCTCCCCTCTCTCATCATTCAGCTTTTGGGGGGGGCTTTGCTTTTTTCGATGCTTCTGACTGGCGGAGATTTCATCCGCAAGTCGTTCCGAATACCGAATAATGCTATACCGAGTACCGAATACCGATTGTCCGTTTTTTTTACGTTTTTACGTCTACTCTTCATACTTTTACGACTCATCATCGCGACGAAACGCGTCGATCGACACAAGTAGTCATCAGACACTCTCATTAAAAATAAATCATCATCATCGGTCAAAACCGTGCTCGTCGCTCATCACCGTCACCGTGCGATAGGACAACGAGCCGGGGACCCATCGCTTTGATGCTGATGTGATGCCATGCCATCTAGGTACTGCTGTAGTGTAGTAGTCGAATGCCTCCACAACTACTACTCTCAACTACTACTACTCTTGGCTCGACCTCCGCTCGGGTCCGTTCCAGCACCAGCAGCAGGAGAGGCCGCATGCAGAATAACGCCGGCCAATTCGCATCCTCTTGTTTGTGCTGTAGTACCCCGCTGGAGCAGTCGATATTTCGCCTTTCTCCTGATATTTCATCTGGAAAACCACGTGGGGGGGGTGGCAGATCTATTGAAGGCGATGTCGCAGGTTCGAACCCGGCAAGGGATTCCTACAAATTGACAGGTCGAGAAATACGAGGACACACGCAACGATATCATGCATAATCATTGCACCGTCAAAAAAGCTGCGAGCTGTCTGTATATGTGTTTGTGTTTGTATTACGTATTAGTCTAAGTACTAACCCTAACCCTAACCCTACTTGTACTACATTACAGCAGTGTTAGTTTACTTTATGCCCGTGCACAAGTCTGATGTATGATGTGTATGACTGCGTAGTCTAGAATCTACAGAGATGGCAGAATAGAAATATTGATAAGATTGGCGGCCCCAATCTTCGATATGTTCGAGTTGAGCCCCCTTTGGCTCCATGCATGTTCAGAGTGAGCTGTTCAGAGTGGTCTTCGGGACTTCTGTACTTTAATATTTATTTCCTGTTATTTCTTATCTTCTCCTCAGCCTGATGGTCCCTCGTCGGGTACCGAGAGCAATCTCCCCGTGAGCCACCCTACGCCGGGCATACAGATTGTCGGTAATGCTAGTACGATCGTACGACAAGACAACTTGTTGTCATTGTGCCTTTGGGCGGAGGGTGCTCTGAGGAGCTCGAGACGAGGATGATTGTCGACTGCAGCGGCTTTTGCGGAGGCTACAGTCGAGATGGAGGGGAACCAATTTGCTGGGTAGGCTACTCAGTCCCCGAGGACCACAAGATGGAAACCCAGCTTGGTGCTCACACAAGGCCATGGCCTCGCATGCTGCATACCCAATACAGGATCTTGCCAAGACAATCCTCCATGGAGAGAATCCAGTCGAGGAATGGACAGACGCCAAGGGAACGCTGCATTCCCGACGACTCAACAAGTCCTAGAGGGGATCCTCCAAGAGATAGTCGGCCAGTTGAAATAGCAGCAAGGGCAAGGAATCCATGTGCAGCAGCAAGAGCTATAAAAAATAATGGCTTCAATACTACCCGAGTAACTGTAGCATGGTCATTTGAGGAAAAGCGATCAGAGGAAAATTGCGCTTTGTATTTTGCTTTCGAAGTTATACCATATTAATGCGCACTTCCCGCTCGGAACGCGGGGCTGAGAGAGGGGCAAGCCCCCGGGGCTGCTCCAACATCAGGCCCACGCTATCGTCCGTAAGCCTAAGTCAACTTCCATCCCAACAGGCAATGTCGAGCTTCCGACGGCAGCCTCCAAGAGGCCCCGCATGTAGACCCCGAGCCCGCGAGAGCTGCGGCGGCCCGGGCTCGCAGAGCAGCCTCCGCCACATCGCTGGTGGCGGCAGGCGCCGCGGCACCCGGCGAATCGCCCATCGTCGGAGAGACAGCCCACAGCGCTCAGCACAGCATTCACAGCGAAACCTCACAGCCGCAGTCATCACAGCACAGCAGTCACAGTGACCCCTCACAGCAGCAGTCGCAGCGAATCTCGCTCACAGCAGCAGTCACAGCGGATCACAGCAGCTTCGAAATCAACCAGACTATATCGCACCTTGAACCTGTCTCGCTGACGATGCTTCTCTCTTCCCTGCGTGCTTTGCTAACGTGCCAGCAACCAGGTAGACTGATCCAAGGTCCTCTTAGCTTACCAGTACAAGTACAAGTAACCACCCGCGTTGATCTCATTGGTCAACGGGCAATAACCCCAAACTTCTTCCGTACATACAAAACCCCTACCTGGTATTTTCTTCGTGCCTCGATAATAATATGCAAACCACCCCGAGTCGGAAAGGTTGGAAGAGGACGCAGAAGCGGCAGAGCCAGAAACGCCGCAGCCTCCGCAGGCGTCTCTACCGCCGCAGCAGTCGGTGACAGCGCAGCCGGTTCTACTGCTGTCGCCACCGGATGAAAGTGGCGGAGATGAGCAGGAAGAGGTGCTTGTAGCTGTGACAATGAAAAAGGGGATGGTGTTTGATGAAGAAAAAGCCAAAGTGGTTGAGGCGGAAAAAGTGGTGGTTTTTGATGGGAACAACGGAATGACCAAGTTGATGAAGGAGGAGCATGAGTAGCACGAAGAGCAGGAGGAGCAATGGCTGCCGCCAACGCAGCAGCAGTAGGATCAGCAGCTGCAGCAGCTGCAGCTGCAGTCGCTGGAGCCGCCACCGCTTGCTTGGCCGCCGCCAGCCCCCATTGAATTCGAGAACGCTTATTCCGTCAGCAGGGGAAGGCTTCGGGGGGACAAGGGATGGCGCGACAGTTTGGTTGTGAAACTGAAGTACGAGTCGCACCTATCGTGATCCGTGGGAGCGTCGGATGCTGAGCCCATTTACGTCTGGGCCAGAACATGGGTCGGCACGACGTGGCTGGTTGCGATGGAGGATACTCGGAGGCACGGACGCCCAGCCGGGAAACCCTTCCCGCCTTTCGGGTCGGACTAGGCAACAAAAAGTTCGTGTAGACTGTATGTCTTTCCCGACTGGGATTTGTCATCATTTTCAATAGCAATTTACAGCAGGATACTCTATTATTGTTGTTGATAAATCGAGACGATATACTGCTAAAAATTCGGCAGCGATGTTTTCGGACGTAGCATCAAAGCATTGACTTGCTTTTCTTTGCGATGAATACTTTGCTTTTAGTGCGGAATGGTAGCTATTATAGGGCAGGGGACTGTGTAGCTGTGTAGGCTAAACGCTTGTGCCGGTCACCCTGCACTTCCCCCCCCCTCTCCGGCAACTACTTGTGCTTGCTCTCTGCTAATCAAGCTCAATACCAAAAATGCTGGAGTTTTTCTGGAGTTTTTAGAGGGATGAGCGATTGTTAGTGATGTTTGCCGAGCTCATGATAGCGCCCACCTGTGATAGCCGAATTTCTGTCCAGCCTCCGCGTTCCTGTTGTGCTCCCTGTTCGGCGATGCTCTTGGCCTGCCCCAAGGCGCCTACCTCTACTTCCCCCGACCGAGGGAATGGCGAGCGGCAGCCGGTCACTACCGTGAGATCTTAGCCGCGTACGACATCCGCCCGCAGGATACTGTGCTCCGACTCCCGAATCGAAGGATTTACATCCTACCTCATGTCCAAGAGTTCTCGGCGGGCCTCGACTCCACGTTGGAGGACCGCCTAACGAGGCGAACCCTCGGGGTCCGAAATGCGCTAGAAGAGGGGGAGGCGCTTTCTCCGTTCCCGACGGCAGCGTGGACCCTCGGGTTCTAAAACGTGTTTGAGGCAGGGAACTAGCTCCCTCCCTCCCCGACGGCAGCGGCGAGCCAGGCGCGGGAGAGCGACCCTTTAGCAGCGGGCGTGACACCACCGGAAGGTGCAACTCTAGCGTCAGAAGGTGACCCAGGGGAGAGGGAGCAGACGGAGCCAGGAAGTGCTGTTTCTGTTGCCACGGCAAACTTCCGAACTACCGAAAACAGGGAGGTGGCGGCGCCGGGACACTCGCCCGCGCCCCCAACACAGCCCAGGGTCACCCCAGCAACATCGAAAGCGACTGTGTCTATGTCAACTGGTGCAGTAGAAGTTGGGAGAAGCACAAGAGGCAGACGAGGTCGACCGCGCGGATGCGGAATGGGAACACGAGCGACGAAAACTGGGAGAGGAACCACCACGAACCGGGGGCGAATCCCCCGACATGGAAGCGGCGAGGTTCCCCCGGCCCCTGCCGAAGGAAGGGTTGGCGGTGGGGAGAGGGAAGGCGGGGACGGAGAGAGAGTAGGGCCAGCACCAGGGGACGTAACGCAACTTCGCGCTTCCTTTGCAGGCGACTACAGCGGTACGAGCTGTGAGGGCTGCAGAACAGAGATTTCTCAGCGACACCGAGTGGTGGGGTTGCCCTGAGGACGTCAACATGCAATGCATGCGCGGTGCGTGGTGAATGCGGTCAAACGAGGCGGAGTGCAGGCGCCGCTTCTCTGAGGAGCAAGGGGATGCATGGTCCACCATGGAAGACGGGAAGCAATAGAAGCGGCAGTTCAGGCCGACCCTGGACTACGCGTGACGGCAGCGGGACTCGGGGGAAGACCTAACGATGTCGAGGAAGAGCGCCGGGATGGCCTCTGCTATCCCTGGGACCGAAACACATTGGGGATTGCAGGACCGCTCAATGATGTCCCCCTTGAGGACCTCCAACAACGCTTCGCCACTGTTGTCAAAGTGCAGCCGAGGCTGGCTACTGCCCACAACAAGCGTATCACCCATGTGCTTGGCCTCCTCAATCAACTTGGGAGAGCATCGCCAATCCACACAATCGGAGACGCCGCGCTCACTCCTGAGGTCAATTAAGCTGTGGTACATCCTCCCAGCTCTACTGCACTCGCAGGATGGCCAAATGAAAACGGCGCGAGAGGTTCGTGCCTGCCGAACGCGGTGACCTCACCATTTTGCTCCCGTGGTTAATGGAGTATACCCGTCGAACATCGACGAGGCAAAGCGGCCAAGCCCGCGAAGAGACGGACGCTGATATGTTCAAGAGGGCATCATCAGCATACCACCATCGAGGGGGGGTGACTGTGGCAGCACGCAGCCTCCTCACTGAACCGCGCGCGCCCGGGAACGAGGAAACGTGGGGACGCGTGAAAGAAAAGTTCCCGGAGGAGAACCAGGCCTGCGTCTCCGAAGCTGCAGCGGCAGCGGTGGCAGCAAGTTCCTCCGACCAGGAGGAAGGGAGTGGTCCCAACTGGCGCTCGGAGGAAGAATTCGACCCACAGGTGGTTGTCGAGGTCATCAATTCTCGCAACGCGTTATCAGGCACGGGAAGCGACGGTCTGCACTTTTCGCACATGCAGTCAATAGTCAGGACTGGTTTCAGGCTCGAAAAATTCGGAGCTGGCATTGAAGCCTTCTGGAGAAGAATTATCGATGATCTAAACGCCTTCCCACCTGAATTCTGGCAGCTCCTCATGCAATCCAACTTCACTGCCCTGTGTGAAAAATGCCGCCCCGTGTGCGTGGGGATGACGTGGAGGCGCCTTATTGCGCCCGGGACCATGCGGCAGTGGCAACCATGGCTGGAGGAGGCCAACCGCGAAGCGAGACAGCCTGGAGTCGGAGTACAAGGGGGGGTGGAACAGGTAGTGCTACGCTCAAGAGTACATCACGAGGCGAAACACTGGCTGATCTTCACCGATTGCTCCACCACATTCAGTACAGTGAAGCGGACTGCTATGCTAGCGGAGGCAGCCACTTGCGTGCCGGCGCTTACACGGTTCGTGGCGAAATGTTACGGCGAGATGTCTGCGCCTGTGTTCTTTCTGATGGAATCGGGAGAAAGGCGGAAGATCGACTGCTCCAGCGGGGTACAACAAGGAAGTGCCATGGGGCCGGCGTTGTTCTGCATGCCGCTCCTGCCGGTGCTGAAGCGGACACGGGCGGAGTTCGAGGCAAGAGGTGTGGAGGCATTTGCCTACCTAGATGATATTAGCATCGGAATGATGGAAATCACACCCGATACTGTGGAAGTTGTACCGTGAGCTGTCCAACATCGGTATTGCGATCAACCCGAGCACAAAGGTTGCCCTGCCCCCGAAGGGGCACATACCTACGCCGGAACAAATCACCCTTCTTGAAGGCATTGGCGTCAGCATTGCCGAACGTGGTGGGGTTAAGGTGGTGGGGGTGCCCGTCGGCACAGATGAGTACGCGAGGGAGAGTGTAATGAAGATAGTCCGAAACGGGGGAGCGCAGCAACTCGCGTGGATGTTATCGCGCATACCGGAGAAGCAATCAGCCAACCTGATTGCCACCGGCTCTGTGGTTCAACGGACCTCCTACCTTGAACGCGTGATGGGCCCAGAACTGTCGCTGGCTGCAACTATCGCTGGCTGCAACTATCGCTGGCTTCATGCCAAAAAGCAGATGGCAACGCCTTGTGGAAGCTGGAGAAACTGCTCAATCTCCCGGGGGGAGCAGAAGAATCGTCGTCCTTCGCGGACGGGTGCCCGACGAACATGTTGACCCTGCAACCCCATCAACAGGCGCAGGCGAGCCTGTCCACGGCGGCCGGAGGGTTTGGGTTGTCGTCGACTGAAGCCCGGAAGATGTCAGCATCCGTTGAAAGCTTGATGGCGACGGTGCCAGAGGTGCTTGCTGATCTGTCCGGCGCAATAGGGAACAAAGTCCGGAGGGAGCTGCCCGATTCTGGCCTCGTGCGGCCCATCTGGAACAGCGCCAGGGAGCTGCGCGATGTGCATGGGGTTTCAAAGGAGGCCATGGCGAGCATCGTGCCGGAAAGCTGGCGGGACAGAGCCTTTAGAGCAGGAGAGCAAGTTGCCTCGGGGCAATCAGTTGCAGACGCGTTGCCTGCACACGACGCCGAAACTATCAGCTCCAGCAAAGCGCAGCATAGACTGAGTAAACTGGTAAGCCGAGTACGTTATGAGAGGTACGCCTCTTCGCTGGACCAGCTCCCCGAGACCAGGCCCCAGCGAGACACAGGCGACTCTCAAGGCGAGAAGGAGACGCGAGACTTGGCCAAGGCCCGGTAACGGAGACAATCAGGATCAGGGTCTACCGCCTTCCTAAGGGCGAGGACTGTAGACTCAGCTAGAACCATCCCTGCGTCAAGAGTTCGTGACTGCGGGGAAGAGATTTCTGGGGATAGGGGAATTCGGGGCGGCGAGGTGCCCATACTGCGGTGAAGCGAAGGTTAATACGCGGCATTCACGGTTGTGTCACGGATCGGGCGCGCAGGTGAACCAGCACCAATCCCTTGTGCACACGCTCTCCCGCACCTTTAAGAGCAAGTCCATCCGCCACCAGGTGGAAAGCAGAGCCCCCCGTTCCACGCAGACAGGGATTTGCGAATGGACATCGTGATTGAGGCAGGTGGACTACGATATGCTACGCCATCGGAGTTTCGCGACAAATCGATACTCCTCGACGTCAGGTATGCGGATCCACAAACGGGGGTCCACATGCGGGCAGGCAACGCGGATCGAAACGGATCAACGGCTTCCACTTCCGAGGCGCGCAAGCGCAACCACTACGCTCGTCCGGGACAGGTGTTCTTCGAAGAGCGCAGCTACAAACTCGCCACTCTCGCGGTGGAAATCTCTGGGCGCCTCGGTAAAGAAGGCAGCGACCTCATCGATCAGGTGGCGGCAACCATCGTTGGAGGGACGGACGCATCGTCCCTAGCGCGGAGAGGCGTGTGCAAGGAGCGCCTATTCCAAATCATCTCTGTGACCACTCAGGTCGCGATTTCGCGCAGAGTTCGTCGACATAGGCTATCTCTGAGGGGTCGTCAGGTCGCGAGGGGAAGGGAGGAAGAAGCGGGAGGACTATGGCCACTGGCCTGGTGTGGCAATGTTGACGAGGATTAAGATAGACTCTTCGCTGAAACATATATAGGGAAAAGGAAACAGTAGATAAAATGAGAAGATGCGGGGAAGGAAATGGGGAAAGTGGCGGAAGATACCACTAATTTATGGTGCGATCATTCGACTTCACAGGTACTACTGCTGCTTTATGGAAGAATATTCGATTTACAGATTTACATCGGAACGGCATCATCTACGCTACATTGTCGGAGGGCAAAAAATATAATAATAATGTTATACGAGTTGGCGCTTTGGTTTGTTCTCAATCAACCATTTTCCTTCAGTTCCAAAGAGTTGAGGAAACATGGTTACTGCAGAACTTTTTTTTTTTGTTTATCCTCCGGCGGACGGGGAAAAATAAAGCTTTAGCTCACCACACTTCCACGTATTTTCATACGCGTCGTGTGTCGATTTAACTCAGTTGCTTTCGCAGCCCAACGCTAGCTGGCGCACCCTTCGGATCCCATTGTAGGTACAGCGTAAGCTGTCCCTATCAGTGGTCTTCGTTACAACGCAGTATCCATAACTTTTGGTTTCGTTCGTACGAAAAGATGACGGTATTGATTGGTATGATAGCGTTTTATGGTACCTGGTGGTCTTCGTTACAACGCAGTATCCATAACTTTTGGTTTCGGTCGTACGAAAATATGACGGTATTGATTGGTATGATGACGTTTTATGGTACCTGGTGGTATGAGTATGTTTTTGGTAGATCAGGAAAAGGTCACGTGTTGTTGTTGTTGTTCTCACATTAACTCGCATAATCAAGTCCGTGGTCACAGGACAGGCTCCAGTCACTCTGGAGCCCAGGAAAAACACACACAACCCAAGGTGGTACACGCATATATCACAGCTGACGCAATTCATGCCTCCACCAGAAACATATAAAAGTGAAATCGGGAGTCAGTCTACGATGTGCCAGGTCCAGGCCGGTGCATACGTCTCACTACTCACGCCTGGAGAAACCAAACATTCCGATTGCCACCCAAGGAAGACTACCACGTATATATTACACGTAGTATCTATAACTCCGCATACGCACGACAGGCATAAGTCAATTGGAGAAAAAGAAACAAAGAAAAGAAAAGAAGATAACGGAAAGGAAAGAAAAGAGAAGAGAAAAAAAGAAAACAAAAAAGGCAAGCAAAGAGAAGAAAAAGACAAGCAAAGAAAGAAAAGACAAGACAAGAAAGCAAGGAAAGAAGAAGAGAAAAAAAAAAAAAATAGAAAAAGAAAAGAAAGAAAAATGTCATACCAGCAGACCCTAGGAACTGGCTAAGGATGGCATTGGGCTAACAGAGCGTATCACGTCCATCATCAATGGCACCTGGGAGAGAACGCAACATGGCGAAGAAGTCAGGGCGGTCTTATGCTATCTTGTGACCGCCATTAGAAGACCCACAACTTTCAATACGATGATGGCCAAACCCAGACTTCAGTCTCTTGGGCATGACGCTCCCCCTTCCCCCCCTCCCCCCTTCCTCCCTTTCCCCCTCCCCCCTCCTCCCCTCCCCCAGTCCCCTCCCCGCCCCCCCCCCTTCCCCCTCCCCCCGGCCGCTTAGAGATGCCAACGGTGGATGGCGCTGCCGCAGCCTTTGCGCGTCGCTCTGCAGCTTTGCGTCTCTCCGTTTCATGCCAATTCCGCATGAACAACTCGGCCCCCTCCTCTACTCTCCGAAACCATCTGCCAGCGTTCTGAGCAGCCTTTCGCCATCCTTCGAATTTCATTCCAAAGACCGATATATCCTCCTTCAGGTGATCCATCCAGTCTTTCTCTTGCCCCCCTGAGTAGCCCTTACCCCCAACAAACTCCCCAAACATCACCCTCTGTGGCAGACGCTCCTCCCCCATACGTGCCACGAATCCCGCAAACAAAATCCTCCGTTTGCGCACTATCGCCTCAACGCTCTCGGAATCTGTCTGGGCAAGCGCGTCGGCGTACGATAAAGTGTATTCATCCGTGTCTTAATTTTTGTTGCAAACATGAAAGGGTCAAAACTCTATTACTACGATCGAGTACTGCTGTCGTGTACCAAGCTTTCTGACAAAGAAACTGGTACGCAGAAAATCAATAGTCTTTACTCATGGTATTTGCAAGGCGGACGCTGGAAAGTTGGATGAAATGCTTTGTGTTTTAATAAAAAAAAAGCTGAGATTTCCACCCTGCCTGGTGTTATGCCTGCATTAATACCTGTGGTACCTGGTATGTGAAATTTATGTATTGACGTATACTCATACTGGGCAATTGTAGATGATAGCGTAGGAGAAACCCGTTCGAGAAAGGTCTCAACCCGCTCGAGAAAGGTCTCAAACTCGACGAGTTCGACAACATTCTGAACCCGAGGGCGACTGGCCTGTTCACGAGCTGGTAGGATGATTGATGCGAACAATTCAATTTGAGAAAGGAAAATATTTGCTTTAAACAGGTAGAGGAGGTAGGTATGACGAATGCTGGCTTACTTACCACAATTAATGAAAAAACACACTTCCGAATCAAAGTATCCTGTAATACCAACGCGTGTTGAGAGCGTGGTGTGGACTTAACCAGAGCGGAACTGGTGTTAGACAAAAAAAATGTGGCTTGACGCCGGAGTGGACGAGATATATATCTTGGCTGATTTTTTTGGATCATGAAATAGTAGTTGAAGGCGACGCCCTTACACTTTGTTTGAATTCGAGGATTCTACTTTTGAGTTTGCACGAATCTATTATTAATAGGATGGAATGAACATTATCGTGACAGTTTTCACGAGCAGGAGGGATGTAGGATTCAAGGTGGGCTCGTATCAATGTCCGAGAATCGAACTCGAGTCTGCGTTAATACTAGTATTTATACTAATTTTCATGTTTCCTGGGGCATGTTGAAAACGAGAGAATCTACCACCAGAATTTTGCTTGATCGAAGATTTGGAGGTATAATAATTTGGGGGAACAGTATCGGACGACGAAATTTGATGTTTTTTATCTTGATTTCAGCATTGAATTTTGCTTGATCGAAGGCTTGGATGGGAATATGATAATTTGAGGTGAAATATTGGTGGTTTCGGGGTAATTTTAGGCTTGATTTATTGAACCACAGACTGATTCTACGATAGCGCCACCCGAAACCAGCGATTTTGTTTAACGAACGTTTCAGGGCTGCTCGACACAAGAAAGGATACTTTTGAAAGGAAAGCATATGCACATACTTTATTGTGTGCAACGAAAGTCTAGTCTATCGATCGATGACACCGGGGTGTCGAGGGACACCGTGTTTCAGGAGATACGACCGCGAGCTGACTTTGAAACCGGCGATTTCGTTAAATAAACGTTGGAGGGGCTACCGTAAAACGACTCCACAATCGAGAGTTTTTATTTCTGGTCTTACACGGATTAATCCTGCTGCACTCTTCATCGCCCATATTCTTATCAGCGATTTCTGTTACGATTACTGATGTTCAATTCCGCTAGCTACGATGTTGGGTATCGATTCGGGTTTTGGGAGCAGAGGCAGTATTGTTTTGAAATTGACATTCGATGTTTAAGGCATGTAGTACCTTGTTTGAGTAAGCAAGGTTTCGTATGGTGCGCTTTGGATGAACGATATCATGACGTGCACACAGGCAGAGGGAATATTGGTTTATGCCTGCGCACAAGTCTGATGTATGATGTGCATGACTACATAGAACCTACGGAGATGGTAGAGTAGAACTATTGATATGATTGGTGGTCCCAATCAATCTTCGATATGTTCGAGTTGAGCCCCCTATGGCTCAGTGCATGTTCAAAGTGGTCTCTGGGTCTTCAGTACTTTAATATATATCGACTATTCTATCTTCTTATCTTCTCCTCCGCGTGATGGTCCTTCGTCGGGTACCGAGAGCAATCTCCCTGTGAGCCACCCTACGCCAGGCACACAGATAGTCGGCTATACAGCGGTATTTAGTATCAACTACTATCACAACGGAATTTTCGATCAAAATTCAAGTCGTTCGCTGCGACGGCGTAACGTATGTATGATATGGCCGGCCGCCCCGGTGGCGTATCGGGTTATATCCTCAAGCCTGCGGTATAGGTCAGCAGTTTTTTGTGAGCTCGAGTCCCCCCGAGTGCATACTCTCGTATACATTCGTGGGGACTTTTTCTTGTGCACAAATTGACTTTTGCGGAAAGCGCGAGAGCTTGAGCTGGCAACACTCGATGAACAAGCGACGAGCAGTGGGATTGCTGAACCCTATGCGCAATAAAAATTGAAGGCAAGATCCGGGGGGAAGGGACGACACTTACCTGTTTTGTGCCCTCGGCTGGTCCAGAAGCTGGAAAGTAGAAGTGTGAAAAAGAAAAGGAAAAGTATAATAACCACATCGGCTAGAAGCAAAGCACGTCGTATACTTCATACCTATTAATAGTACGATGGCGTATACCAGGTATAGTTAAAACAGTAAATAAATCATATGTTATGTGTATACATTCCCACGTTTTTCCGTTTGAGGCGGGCAAAAGAAAAAGGAAACTGGACATGCAACCAACCGCGGTAAAATGGCGTCCGTTTGATTTAAATAAGCCGTACTCCCTATCAGTAAGTAAGTGTGGTAAATAAAGAAGAGGGAGGGAGTAGTGCATACTACATGTGTTGCCCTGCTATTACTACTGCCGTGGCGTTGTGCACGAACAATCGCTCGAGCTACACAATACAAAACGAAGCACGCCACCAAGAACTACCATTTTGGACGAAGCGCGTACGGTGCGCGTCTCAGTAAGCACCTGTCGGTGTTGACTATGCAGCACTAGCCACTGTCCTAGCACTGCAGTCTACATGTATACTAGTAGTAGTGCTGTATAACCAACAAAAGAGACGTATTTTGAGTTCGTTGATTGTTTATCGCTTTTCGTAACAGAGGTCTCCGTTGCTCTTCCCCTCGCCACTGACTGGACAAGTGTCTAGGAATACCATAATCTTCGAGCCTTTTTTTTTCCTGATGGTGATGCCGGGGGGGGGGAAAAGGCTCGAAGGTTAATGTGCTGCTAGTAATAGGCACTTGTTCAGTGGCGAGAGGGGAGAGACACGGAGATCCCTGTTAAGAAGTCGGCGAGATTCAATCAACCAATTAGGAAACATATCTTGTGTTGGTTATACAGCACTACTAGCCACTGAGCTATACTGAGTCGCCCAACAGTCGGTGCCTACAGTTACAGCTTGTTACGGTGGCGATTAGGAAAAAAAAAAAAAAAAAAATGGTAATATTTTTACTCTGAATCACGAAGCATTGCCTGTCTTACTCAACCTATGCCTGGAGAAGGGATGCGGGAGGGAGGGGGGAGAGGTGGAAGAGGAGGGGGGAGGGGAGGGGGGGGGGGGGGCATAAGATGGGGAGGAGGGGGAGAGGGAGGGGAGGGGGGGGGGGGGTTCATTTGCTGTTTGTCTTAGTAATTTGATCATTCATTGACAACACATCCTTCTCGAGACGGAGCACTGTTCCTACTCCTACTACTGTAGACAACTCCAACATTTGGGCGCTCCGTACTTTTCTTCCGCTTATTTTATTTACAAAACAATTTCTCTTATCTCCTTCCTCTTCGGCCGACTGTGGCCGCCATCTGTCTCTTAGGATAGCGATCGTTTTCTCGCTACTTTCTAATGTACCAAACTTTTTCATGTCACATCGGTCTTTATTCCTCGTATCTTCCTGTCACACATTCCGTTCCTCCTCCTTGTACAGTTCGCCTTCTCCCACTGTTTGTGGGTTCTATTCTTGTCTGCGTTGCCACAACGGCAGCTTTGTCGCCTTCTTCATCCTCCAGCCGACTACTGGTATACATACCTCTTTCTGCTTTCTGGCAGGTCCAGGCCCCCTGCACAAAAACGAGGTTTTAGCGTTTTCGCGTAGTCCACGGGCCGTGCAAATTTATAATTTTTTTTTTTTTGTTATAATTATCTCTTCTTTTAACCCCTCGTACATCTTAGCGGTAGCCTTTCCCTCGCTTCAATGCTTTCTTTTACTTCTGGCTTGCGCCCCCTGAACTTGTCTCTTATGGATTTTTTCTTCTTCTTGGTTTCCTCGTGCGCATGTACTTCCAATACTGTTTCGACTGCGCTCTCCCACCTTATTCCGGCTCACCCTTTTTTTGTTGCTTTCTCTCATACAGCCCAATCGTTTTTTTGCTGGCGTCTGTTTTGACATGTTCCTCACGCTATGTTGCCTTTCAAAGTTTCTAACGTCTCTGTTTGTTTTAAGCGGGTGTACTCCCAGTTCTACTCTTGGTACTGCTGTGTTGCTTGTCGTATTTGAGCATCCTAGCACCTTTTCGGCTGCTGTGATCTTAACTGTTTTCAGCAGTTTTACAAACTTTGTGTTCCCTTCCCGTGCTCACATCCTGCATATATATATTTCTAGCGTTTTGGCACCATCACATTCATCAGAGTGCATGTTTTAGTCCTAGTGTCGAGGTGCGAGCCTGTTACGATCGCAGATCTATCTTGCCAGCGTGTGTTTTACCCTTTCCAATTACTTTTGCCGTGTGTAGATCCCAACAAAAGTATTTCGAGATATTTACGCCGAGATATACACACTGGTCTACGACCGGTAGGTCATAACCTCCCCACACTGACTGACGTGTGAATGTGACAGGGTTTTCCCTATCCTCGTTGTGTACACACAACCGCCGCGAACCTTTTCTACGTTCGCCGTCGCTCTCCATTATTTCCTATCAATAGAGTGTATTATTATATTGCCTTCGCATCTTTTTTTTCATGGTCCTTCGGGTGTTTTCAGGTTATCTACCCACGAAATCGCCCTCAAACATCAACCCCGTCACCCGTATATTATCCCTCGCCACCGTGACTCCCTGCTTTGCTTCTTCGACTGCTACCACTATCAGCATGTCACCATTTTCGGCAGTGAAAATCGTGTACAGTCGTGGTCCCTGGTTAGTGCTGTGCCTTGCCAGACGACAATACCCGCACCAAAGTGGCACCCCGAACTAGCAACAGTGCGGTATTATGCAGAACGAGGCCGTCACACACAACGCGATTTTCACCGCGCACTAAACTGGGGACCCGCACTAGAGGGTATACCGCACTAAGGCGATACTACGGCAGAAGAAGTGGCCCGTGCCACCCTGGACAGGAACGTAATTTTCGTTCGGTTATTAGTATGAATGATAAACGGTACACGGTGGGGGTCCCCCGACAAGGCGGTTTGAATAATGCGGTATCCCGATATAAGGCGGTCAAATTCGCTTGGTGTGACGGGGAATCGCACTCATGACCTGGAATGAATAAGGTGGCTTCCCCCCATAAGGCGGTCGCATTGCTCTCGCGCACCCACCGCCTTGCTGGGGGGCCCCTGCTGTGCTTGCGTTTCCGTCCAGTCCGGAGTGGTCGGTGCAATCCGGGACTATGGGTTATGGGAGAGGGAGTGGTACGTTTTCACAAGTAAGTGTTCTACCCCATTTTTTTCAACGTTTGTTTGTGCTTGTTGACTGTCAGTGTAACAATGCTGCTATCACCCGGAGTGGGCTATATCTCTTGTTAAGGAATGAGAGGGGTATTAGTCCGGCTGACCACTTGTAAAAAGTCAAACCAATTAATTACCTACCCAAACTAAGCCTTACATAACACTCTGCCCCCCCTGAAACGGCGGGATGATAGAGCAGGTCGGCCGGATATACGGGCGGACGCGTCAATATCCAAGCGGTTTCATTTCCTCCTGGTATACCCGAGAGAGTATTTTTCAAATTCGACATGGGGAAAATCGTAAAAAATTATTATTGGTGGATGGTAGGATTCGAACCCACGACCCAAACAACCCATCCATGGTCTGTTGACGACGCCACTCGTTAAAGAATTAGAGGGTATCATTAGTCCGTTTGACCACTTGCAAAAGACTAAACCAACTGCCGACCCAAACTAAGCCTTTTAACACTAGAGAGTAAGCACACCTCCTCCCGACGACAGCACACCCGGTGATAATATTGCCAAATGTCACCAAAATTTAGCCCCCAGGGTGTGGTATGACGCCCGTTATACGGTGCTAGCCCGGCTCTTACTATAATAACAACTATAGTAACAGTCATCTTCCGTGTAGTCCCCTATGCTTGCCTATTTTATGGGTCTCTGTCGCGAGGTTATTTGGCGGCGTTATTATAGCACAATGTATCCACCAACCAGGCGACAAATAAATCCATAAATCGGTATACGGTCTTGTTTGTGCGCCAGTCTACGGTACGCTGGGAACACGCCCCCACAGAAAGCACAATGCTCAAAAGCGAAACAAACCAAAAACTTTAGGGTGCAACGACCTCCTCCTACACTAGCCGGCATGGACCTGGCACGGCACATCGTACACTGACTCCCGATTTCACTTTTAGATGTTTTCTGGTGGAGGCATGAATTGCGTCAGCTATGACATATGGATGGGTGTACTACGTTTGGTTTGTTTGTGTGTGTTTTTTCCCTGGGGTATTCCCCAGCTCCAGAGTGACTGACTGGAGCCTGTCCTGTGACCACGGACTTGACTATGCGAGTTAATGTGAGAACAGCAACAACAACAACAACAACAACAGCAACAACAACAACAACAACAACAACAACAACAACAACAACAACAACAACAACAACAACAACAACAACAACAACAACAACAACAACAACAACAACAACAACAACAACAACAACAACAACAACAACAACAACAACAGCAACAACAACAACAACAACAACAACAACAACAACAACAACAACAACAACAACAACAACAACAACAACACAACAACAACAACAACAACAACAACAACAACAACAACAACAACAACAACAACAACAACAACAACAACAACAACAACAACAACAACAACAACAACAACAACAACAACAACAACAACAATAACAACAACAACAACAACAACAACAACCGCCGTTTTCTGTCGAATGGCTCGTGACTCCAACAATATCGTCAGTGTTTCTTCCCAGGCGGGGCTATCTTGGAGCACCGTCTTCAGCGGTCAAAAAATGGTGAAAAAATGCGTTTGTGGGTCCGATTATCTCATTTGGGGGGGGGGGGTGGGGCAGCAGTCTGCGGTATGATATTATCGGCCTATTTATTGATGCCGTAGCCTATAACACCAGGTACCATGCAGGGACGGTGGGAAAATAATCGATTCATTTTCAGAACAAGCTATACAGAGCAGTAACTCTTTCAATATGTCTAGAACACAAGATAATTTTACAATGAGAAAGAGTTGTTCTTGTTTAGGAAGTATATTCAGAATGTTTATTATTATATTGTTGAAGAAATAGTGCAGAATAAAATGTATCTTATTTTTCAAGAAACATTCTTAGATATTTTATTTTACCAAGATAATATGGTGAGAAATGTTGCTACTCTCGTTCCTCCGGTCATACGTTCCTATCTATGACATCATGTCGGCGTTCCCGATGGAGTAATAATAATAGCAGTCTGGCTACCTAGCTAGGTAGATCTCGTCCCTATCTGTATCTATCTATGTAGTATGATGGCAGGGATACCGTAGCACCTACTAACGCTGAGTGAGTAAGTTCGTGGGTTCAACTCTCACCCAGTGCATACTCTCGTGCTCGTAAGGGCTTTTTCTTGCGTAAAATTTGACAAGCGGAGAACACGAGAGAGAGCATGATAAGTGATTTATTGGGAAAATTCGATGAAAATGCAAGTGAGAGCGAGCATAAAAAAAGCTGAACAGTTGGTGGGCATGCTGAATCCTATTTATTTGATGGGCGATAAAAGTGACGGCAAGTAACGGAGGAGGGAAGGGAAGAGACACCTACTACCTGAGACCGCGGCTTGTCCAGATAGAAGAAGAAGAGAAAAAAAAAAGCTCTCCGAGGGTGGAAATTTTTCTTCCTCAGTACGGATTTTGAGCTGGAGGAGAGTAAAAAAAAAGTGATCAGACGCGTGCTACGATAGGGAGGGGCGAACCACTTTTTTTTCTTCTGAGGTTCCTCACTTTCTGAGCTTGAGACATGTATGTCTTGACCCAAAAAACTAATTTTTGGAGAAGAATAAAACTGCTACTACTTACGAATACCGGACTAAAACAAATCCCACATGGCCTTGGGTCTACGACGAACGAGAATCGCGCAAAAAAAATGACCTACGAATTTCAACGATTTTTGGGTTAACAAGGAACCCCGTCGCTCAGAAACCGTTTCAGGCGAAAAAAAGTGCTACCTCGCCATCGTAGCAGCACTCGTCTGTATCTTGACTACAGCATAGATAGGGAAAATATTCTATGACGATTTTGGGTTAACGCCTTTACAGCTTGAAAACCGATTTCGGGGACATTTTTTTCGCTTGAAGTTAGAATAGGGAGGGATTTGGGGGGGGGGGCTCTGAAGGGGTAAAGGAGCCCCGCCATTAAGAAAACATTTTGGCCGAATAGTGCTACCTCTCCGGCGTAGCACTCGCCATCATCAAACTACTAACGATAATACTAACAAATAATTATGCCAGTTATTAACATTTTAGCTTGATTTGAATATTTTTTGTCGTCATAATAGTCCATAGCAACTGAGAATGGGTTGTTGTAAGGCTTAGTTTGGGTAAGCTGTTGGTTAACCTTTTGCAAGTGGTCAAACGGACTGATACCCCGCTAAGTCCTTAACGAGGTCATAGTCCATCATAGGCGCGTGAATGTGCTCGGTTGTTGTGCTTAGCTAGCTCGTTTTTGCGAAGGAAAATTTGAACGAACGCCAGCAGCATAATGATAACATGTACTACAGCACTACTACTACTTACTGGCGTCTTGTAGTCGCATGCGGGGTACGTGCCGAGACCTCGAACATCGACCGACGATGAATGATTGCATTGTCGTTGTATGTACATACGAAACGTTGCACTGACTGCCTTGCACAAAATACCCCGATGACTAATAATAATGTCCCAAAGTGCCCCCCCTTACGTACAGCATACAATAATAATATATATAGTCTAATAGATATGATAGATATAATAGATATGATAGATATGATAGATATAATAGATATAATAGATAGTCCCTACATATATGCGACCTAAACCTGTTGAGCCCCCCCCCCCCCCCCCCCCAACCCCTCCCTCCCCTCTTTCTACCCGCTGCCCTCTTGCTCAAAAGCCCCACCTAACATTGAAATCACCTCATTATCTTTCTAGAGCCATCCATGCCGCTGCTCCAATTCATCCCCCTCCAATGCCCCGTCCTTCCCCACCACCCGCACCATCGCCTAGACCTAGCACCACGCGTATAGCAAACCCCTACATATATATGCAACCTAAAGCTGTTAAAAACCCTTTTGCCCCAACCCCCCACCCACCCACCCACCCACCCACCCACCCACCCACCACCTCGAACACTCCGCCCTCTCCTCACTGGTTGTACGACTTACAGGATATACACGACAAACTGGTGCATTCCTTTCAAACACGTCAGATTTATCCTCTTGAAGGATTTATAGTTTCCACGCACAGATTGAGTTGCCCCGCCCGCCCCCCCCCCCCCCCCCCGCCGCTCCCTCTTGTTCAAACCCAGCCCCCCACGACCTTAAAAACACTGCCCTCTCCTCACCGGTTATACGACTTATAGGATACACTTGATAAACTGATGCGTTTCCTTCCACAGCTGTCAGATTTTGTCCCCCTCAAAAACGACTGAATCTACGATAGCCCCCCCTCGAAACCAGCGATTTCCTTCAACGAACGTGTCATCATCATGGCATCATGGCTGCTCGACACAACAAGGAAGGATGCTATGAACAAAATATCTCCACATGTTTCTTCGCGTGCAGAGGGCTTTCGAACGATGACGTCGGGGTGGCAAGGGGCACCGTATTTCAGAAGATACAGCCGAGAGCTGGTTTCAAAACCGGCGATTTCGTTCAAGAAAAGCTGGGGGGGCTACCGTAGAACAACTCAAACGGGTTTTATAGTTTCCGCGCACAGACTGCCTAACATCACCCTGTTGACCCTGATGGCTACACTGTAGTTGCAAGGAGAGTCGCCGACCTAGATATCCTTAATGAGGACACACAACTCGTAATACGCGCGATCGGAGTATCACACACAGCTTGCAACAAAGCTGAGTTTCTTCGACAAAATCTCCGATCTCACTGCTGGATGGAGGAGTGTATTTTTATTTTTATAATATAATGCCTACCTCGGGTGGTATGGAAAAAAAAATGTACTGAGCGCCCAAATGTTGGGAGAGGGGTCTGTCTGTGCTCCGCCGCGAAAGGGATGCATGCGTGGCCATGGGTCAAATGGCCAAGTAAGGCAAGAAGCTAAGAACAATGATTACCCCCTCCCCTCCCCACCCCTATACCCACCGTACGCAGCCGAACACCCTAACGATAGGCTCGCAACCAACTATTAGTTGGTACGTAGTGCTTCGCACTTGTGATTGTGGTCGGTGAAGACCCTCCAATTAATACTTGCTCCGTCCCGGCATTTTTGCAGGGGTGTGACCGACCGTATATCGTCTATGCATCATGGTCACTGGTCATACGACTACGTACGTACGGCCATGCACCAAAAAATGAGCACACACACCCTATCTATCTATATCATGCATCTATCTAGTATTTTGTCGTAGTCTATTAATAGACCCTTGCGTCTCTAACATGGTGGGGCCGAGCGGATGGGGGGGGGGAGGGGGGGGGGGGGGGGGTAGCCACAGATAGACAGGCGTTCTTCAATGCCTTGCAATACGATGTACATCCTGATAATAATCCCCCTCCTCCGCTCCCCGCCTCTTTTCCGATTCCTATTCCTCCTCCTGTCTCCGAGCCAGCCCTGGTAACGTCGAAACGAAAACATCCGAACACAACGAAGCTCAAAAACACGCTTCGTACCGTGTTATTATAAAAATAAAAATACACTTCTCCATCCAGCTGTGAGATCGAAGATTTTTTGTCGAAACTCGTCTTCGTTTGCAAGCTGTTTGTGATACTCCGATCGCGCGTATTGCTGGGTGTGTGTCCTCATTAGGGACATAGGAACTACACAGCAGTGTAGCTTGTACCAGGGTAATTGTATTATATTATAAAAAAATGAAAATGCACTCCAGCTGTGAGATCGAATATTTTGTCGAAACTCATCTTTGCAAGCTGTGTGCGATACTCCGACCGCGCGTATTACGGGTTGTGTGTCCTCATTAAGGATATAGGTCGGCGACTCCCCTTGAAACTACAGTGTAGCTATCAGGGTCAGCAGGGTGATGCTAGTCAGTCTGTGCGCGGAAACTATCAAATCCGTTACTGAGGGGGACAAAATCTGACAGCTGCGGAAGGAAATGCATCCGTTTATAACGTGAATCCTGTAAGTCGAACAACCGGTGAGGGGAGGGCGGAGTTTCGAAGGACGTGGGGGTCTGGTTTTGATCAAAAGGGAGCGGGGGTGGGGGAGGGGGGAGGGGGGAGGGGGGGGGGGGACGGGCGGGGCAGCTCAATTTGTGGGTGGAAACTATAAACCCTTCAAGGGGATACATCTGACGGTTTTGGAAAGAATGCACCAGTTTATCATGGGGGAGGCGGGAGGGGCGGGGGGGGCGGGGCGGGCGGGGCAGCTCAATCTGTATGTGGAAACTATACATTCTTTTAATTAAGGGGATAAATGTGACGGTTTTGGAAATATTATACCAGTTTACCATGTATATCCTGTAAGTCGTACAACCCGTGAGTAGATGGCGGAGTGTTCGAGGGGGTGGGGGTGGGGTGGGGGGGTCGGGGAGGTGGGGGTGGGGGAGGGGGGGGGGGGAGGTTGAGGGGGGGGGGGGGGGGCGGGGAGGCTTCTTCAGGTCGCATAGATGTAGGGGTTTGCTATACGTGTGGGGCTAGGTGCTAATGTATACCTGTCCAGAGGAGTACGTATTATAGTCCTGGGCTCTGACAGATCTATGTTATAGAGTGTCAGTATAGCTGGCAATAGATTCGGTAAGATAGTCCGCAGAGTCATGGTCTATTGGACCACAAGAAGGTTCTCTCTAACGGAATATTCTGAGTGAAGCGGATAACCCGTAGAATCTAGTTAGTTTATACCACAAGAAGAGCGTTCTCGGTAATGGAACGTTCTTCCTCTGGACAAGATAGATAGAAGTAAGCGCTTTATTTAGGCGTTCATGGGAATATAGAACATCTGGGAGAACGCTCCTTGTACGTTCCATAGGTAAAGGTCCGGAAGAGAGCACAGCAGCAAAGCTGGGGTGAAGCGAACTCTGTGAGCTTCACGCCACCCCCGTGCTCTCACTCCTCCTCCTTCTCCTACTCCTCCTCCTCCTCCTCCTCCTGTTCCTGTCTCCTCGAGCTTGTCATAGCTCAACGCCAATAATGAGAAATCTATAAGGAAGAACCGGTGCTGTCTCCAAGCGAAGCTGATACCCCTGCGTCCCTTCCCTCACACCTTCCGGCACCACGACACCTTCACATCTACGCCCCGTTCAACGCGTATCAAACAAGAACAGTTGTATCCTATGATATGATATTTGTTTTCAAATGTATTCTCCCAATATTTTTTCTCTTCTTTTTTTCTTGGGGTTTGGCTTATTATTTTGTTGTGTTCTCGTACCCGGTACAAAAATAATAAAATAATGATAATAATAATACTACCGTATTTCACCTGCTTTTTTAGCTTGGATGAATTGCGACTGTCTGGTTTACTCTGTTTCACAGCAGTCTCTGTGACCACATGGTAATTTGTATCTCAGCTCTTCTAGGATGAAGAACCAGCAAGGACTCTGGGTGTGTACTGATGTGGTTGGGTAGAAGCAACTACTGTATAATATGTTTTTATAATAATGTGAAGACAACACAAACTCAGGCTCCAGGTGTAATACACAGGCACTACATTCAGCAGTTCGTATAGTTTTATTTTTATTATGTTTCTTTTCCGAGCTTTGGCTCTCCTTTCCGGTTGGGTTGTTTCTTCGATTTCCCCTTCATTTTGTTTGTTTCATTTTTGTTTTATTTTTATCTTTGTTTTTATATGTTTTCTTATTATTATTTTGTTTTTGTTTTTGTTTTTGTTTATTTCGTATTCTCTCTTCCAATGTATTTCTGTTGCTGACGTATGTATGTTGTGCCTGTCGTACCCAGTACTAGGGCATGACATTGCGTTGTCGAATGCATTACGATGCATTATCTCTGTGTCGTAGCTTGTGACCACAGAGCTGATCTTTTTAAGGTGAAGAATCAGTACGGACACTGGGTGTGCTGGATGTCGACGAGTAGAAGAACGGTTTAATGTGAAGAACACACACACACATAGTAGCCGGTCGACCCGTTAGCGGATGTATCAGGTTGTCCTAGAGCCTGGTACATTGGTCGGTTTCGTGAGTTCGAGCCCCGCCGAGTGCATACTCGTATAAAAATCCGTTGGGACTTTTTCTCGTGCACAAATTGACTTGCGGAAAGCGCGGGAGCGTGAGTTAGCAACACTCGATGAAAAACGACGAGCAGTGGGATTGCTGAACCCTATTCGCGTTAATAATTGAAGGCAAGAACCGGGGGGAAGAAGGGATGACACCTGCGACCACGGCTTGTCCAGAAGCTGGAAAGCGTAAGTGTGATGAAAAAAAAAAAAATAGTGGTACCTTAGGTACGACGGAACGAATCATTTATTCCTGCTGTCGCGGAAGAGTATGAACGTTATGATGACCCATGTATGATGAAATCATCCCTTGCTTCTCCCGCCGTCTCTCCCTCCACTCCTCGTTTTGAAGACTTTATTACTCATTAGTCGTTTGTTCATGCTCCATCAGAAGGAAAAAAAAAATGAAACAAAAGCGTGTGGGAGAAAGCTCGCTCCTTTACGAGTATGTACGATCTATTTGAACGGAAACATAAACACCGTGGGGGTATATTATTTTGTCGTTGTTTTTGTTTTTGTTTATTTCGTATTCTCTCTTCCAATGTATTTCTGTTGCTGACGTATGTATGTTGTGCCTGTCGTACCCAGTACTAGGGCATGACATTGCGTTGTCGAATGCATTGCGATGCATTATCTGTGTCGTAGCTTGTGACCACAGAGCTGATCTTTCTAGGGTGAAGAATCAGTACGGACACTGGGTGTGCTGGATGTCGACGAGTAGAAGAACGGTTTAATGTGAAGAACACACACACACTTTAGACTAGACGTGCCTTGGTTTTTTGATAAAATTATTCTAAGAACGTCAGATGTGTGAGTTCGGCTCAAACTACGGGTGTTGGTACGTTATTATTGTGTTTCTCACCGTGGATGGAACTATCAAACACAATAACAACGCGTAATCTCTCTGCAAATTAGGGTCGAAACTCATACAGTAGGTGGCCCTATATAGTGCGGGTCATATAGTGCTAGGGTCGAAACTCATACAGTAGGTGGCCCTATTTAGTGCGGATCATATAGTGCGGGTGTCCGATATTGTGCGGGTGAAATCGTTTGGCACAATATAGACCCCTCTATAGTGGCCGGTTTTTATATAGTGCGGGTGCCCGGTAATATCGTGCGGGTAAATTTTCGTGACACATACCCGCACTATATAGGGCCACCTACTGTACCAGGTATATATTTGCACGCCGCGTGATACACACCGGCCGCTCGCACTGTTACCACTGACTGGTTGTTACAGATATAGGTATAGTCTATATATACCTGGTATATAGTCTACATATTTACTACAATAATAATATCCTTTGCATTATGAATGAACATTTTTTTTTTCACACACTTTTTTTACCTGCGAGAAGAAGCAGTTTTTTTTTTCCAGTTTCAGATTCTGGACAACAAGTAGTGTGTGGTCACAAGTAGGTGTCGTCCGTTCTCTCCTCCCCGGTTCTTGCCTTCATGTGGCAGGGTTCAGCAATCCCACTTCACTACTACTACGAATACTAGTGACCGCTGCTCGTCGATTTTTCATCGAGTCTGAGTGTTGAACTTTTACCGCACGCGCTGAATGAAGAAATGTGCCATTTTTTTTCCCTCGGCCGAAAAAGCTCATCATACACCACGCCGTTTTTTCTCCAATTTTTTTTTTCACACACACACGTCGTCTTGTTGTAAGGCTCAGCCTTCGGGGTATAGGTCAGTTTTGTGAGTTCGAGCCCCCGGCGAGTGCATACTCGTATAAATTCGCTTTGGGACTTTTTCTTGTGCACAAATAAATGGACTTGCGGAAAGCGCGAGAGCGTGAGTTAGCATCACTCGATGAAAAATCGACGAGCAGTGGGATTGCTGAGCCCTATGCGCGATAAAAATTGAAGGCAAGAACCGGGGGGGGAGAAGGGACGACACCTGTGACCACGGCTTGTCCATCCAGAAGCTGGAAAATTGAAGTGTGAGAACAACCACAAGGCTTAGTTTGGGTAAGCTATTATTGGTCAACCTTTTGCAAGAAAGTGGTCAAACGGACATATACCCCACTAATACCTAGACTATAGCAACAGTGTTCTATGAGCCCCTGTGCCCATGCAAGCGTTATCTATCGCTTTTTTCTTTTTTTCCCGTGCCAGCCGCTTTTTTTTTTTTCCCCGTGCCAGACGCTTTTTTCTTCCCTTTCTCTCTCTCTCTCGTATTGTAAGGTAGCGGGTAGAGGTATTAATACTACACCATTTTTCTTCCCCTCCGAGGTTCCTTATTTGATTGAGGAGTTTTATGCCTCTGTTGTATAGACGTTGTTGTTGTTGTTGTTGTTGTTGTTGTTGTTGTTGTTGTTGTTGTTGTTGTTGTTGTTGTTGTTGTTGTTGTTGTTGTTGTTGTTGTTGTTGTTTGTTGTCGTTTATTGTTGTTGTTGTTGTTGTTGTTGTCTTCACATTAAACCGTTCTTTCTACCCAACGACATCATCATCGGTACACCCAGAGTCCGCAATGCTGATTCATCCTAGCGAGATACATATTCTGAGGTCACAGACTGTGAAACAGATTAAACGAAACAGTCGCAATTCATCAAGGTGAAAAAGCAAGTGAAGTGCTAGCGCACCGGGTACGAGAACACAACAAAACAAGCCAGACCATAAAAAAAGAGGAAAAAAAAAGCAAAAAAGAAGATAAAGCGAAAAAGACAACAAATCAAAACCAACGACTGACAGGCTGACAGGTTGTGCTCTGAACAATGTGATGCAAGAAGATCGGAAAGGAAAGGGGAAGGCTCCATATTGCCAGAGGAACACCATACGCACGTGCTGAAGAGGAGCAGATAATTGTTGCACGGGCAAAAAAACAACACGAAGAAGAAGACAAATGCTGTTTTACGGACAAAAACAACACGAAGAAGAGGAAGATGTCGGCATGATGGTAAGATACGGCCTCGAAAGGCCTGTCATTATCCGAATTTTGAGATCATTTGGACGGGTTTCATATGATAAGGTTGGCGGTTTATATTCGGGGAAGTTAGGAATTAGATCGGAGGCACGTGCCTCCGATCTCAGAAGCTATCCCGGGCTCTGGTGGAAACAAATAAAGCTACTTCTCTACGAAGGAACGAAAGTGAGTACTCTCCGAGGACCTGCTCAATTGGCAGACCTGCAGGGGGCACTCTGTGTCCCCCACCACCTAATTTAACATGTGGCGTCGTCGGCAGGACACGAACCTGCGCGTGAAATCACAATGGGTTTCTAATCGCCTCGCCATAGTACCTTTTCTGTGGCTGGTTTGCCGTAGAGCCTTCCCTGCCCCCCCCCGCCACACCGGCGGCATGCGGCAGATTCTAGAGCCTTTTCTGCCCCCCCCGCCACACCGGCGGCATGCGGCAGGTTTTTGATGGGTGACTATTTCCTTGTTGTAGGGTCTGCGTTTCTTTCTACTGCTTTTCTTCGCGTGTTCCTGGCTCCACAGCCAGACGGTTAGAGGTGTGGGAGTGGGTTTTGAGGAGCCGCATCTTCGACTCATGGTCTAGTTCGTAGAACCGGAGTTTCCCCGAATCTCCCATATTTCTGCATATATATGCGACTCATCAGGGTGGGCTAGTGTTAAGATACGGCCTCGAAAGGCCTGTCATTATCCGAATTTGAGATCATTTGGACGGGTTTCGTATGATAAGGTTGGCGGTTTATGTTCGGGGAAGTTGGGAATTAGATCGGAGGCACGTGCCTCCGATTTCAGAAGCTATCCCGGGCTCTGGTGGAAACGAATAATGCTACATCTCTACGAAGGAACGAAAGTGAGTACTCTCCGAGGACCTGCTCAATTGGCAGACCTGCAGGGGGCACTCTGTCCCCCACCACCTAAGTTAACAATAATGGCCGGTGGAGAGGGGAAATGAGGGAGCAAACAAAAAAAAGAAAAGAAAAAAAAAAAAGGACGACAGCAAGTCATTTCTGTCATGTATGTGGAGGCAACTAACTATTGTATAATAACACTACTCCCGGAAGGATGAACAAAATCATCATTTTTTTTTTTTTTTCTTCTCTTTTTTTTGTGGTTCTGGCTTGCTTTGTTGTGTTCTCGTACCCGGTACGCCAGCACTTCACTTGCTTTTCCACCTTGATGAATTGCAACCGTTTGGTTAGCTCTGTTTCACAGCAGTCGTCTGTGACCACATGAACACACACACATAATAATAATTTGCATCTCTCTAGGGTGAAGAATCAACACTACGGACTCTGGGTGTACTGATGATGATGATGATGATGATGATGATGATGATGATGATGATGATTATGTCGTTGGCTAGAAAGAACGGTTCAATGTGAAGACAACACACAGGTATGACGACATGTATACAACGAAAACCGTGGAGAAAGATGACGAAGTTCCGGCGAATAAAGTTTGGATTAACCTCTTTAGTACTGCAGTGTACAGAGACCTATATCTGAGTCTATTTTCAAGTAATTTGTCCCCAAATTTGGACTACAGTCCTAAACGGGTTAAGGCGCCCCGTCGTTCAGAAAAGTATTTTCGCCAAAAAAAGGTATACCTTAATGCCTCTATTACATCGTAGCTAACATGTACATGTAGACGTATCTTTTATAATCCGTTTTTTGGTGGGGATATTTAGGCCTCCTTAGACCCGCGTTATTTTCCGGCATAAAAGCTATTATACGAAGTAATAACAATAATAACAGCAAAAAAACAAAACACCCCATTCATTATTATTTTCGCATCAGGCAACACTTCGATCGGGTCTCCTCATAGAAAATGGTGTGCCTCTCTGTTTTCAGGGTCTGGATCGAACAAAAAAAAACGAAATAATTGTGTTTTTATTGAAGAAAAACGTCGTGATTCTTGCGACTTACTCGTACGAGTGCGGAAAAGGGGCACGCAAATTGCTGTGTGCACCTTTCTCGTGAATATTGGTAGTAATTCCATCATCATTACATACATCGCCTTTGGGGCTCAGTACATGTCAATTTACATGACATCGACACAACTCTATGTCAGAGTTTCGTAAAATTGCACGAACAATTGCGCAGCCATGCCATGTTGGAGTACCTGGAAACGCCTCGTCCACAAAATATAATGTAGTCTGTATATAACTATATCTACAAAATTGAGAACGCCTGGCTGTTTTTGGCTGTTTTCAGGTCCTACTGTGGTTGGTGGAGACTAAGCTTTTCTCCGCTAAGCCCCATTCCTAGGCCCTTACTTAGTTAAAACTCTGACCATGTCACCCTCTTCTTCTGTTCATGAGGGTCGGTGTGACAGTATAATATCAAGCATGTATGTGGCGTTCGATTAGGTATTGCAAGCGGGATTTATTTCGGACGGGAATTCGGACTATTATTATAAAAATAATAATACACACCAGCTGTGAGATCGAAGATTTCGTCGAAACTCATATTTGCAAGCTGTGTGTGTGATACTTAGAACGTGCGTATTACTGGGTGTGCATTGTCATTAAGGATACAGGTCGGCGACTCCCCTTGGAACTACAGTGTAGCTTGTACCAGGGTCAACAAGGTGATGTTAATCAGTCTTTGCGCGGAAACTATAAAACCCTTTTCTGAGGGGGACAAAACCTGACGGCTGTGGAAGGAAGTGCATCAGTTTATCATGTATATCCTGTAAGTCGTATAACCGGTTAGGGGAGGGCGGAGTTTTGAAGGGGGCGCGGGCGCGGGAGGGGGGGGAGGGAGGGGGAGGGGGGGGGGAGAAGGGGGAAGGGAGGGGAGGGGGGGGAGGGGGGGCAGGGGGACAGGGGGGGGGAAGGGAGGGGGAGGGGGGGGGAGGGGGAGGGAGGGGGGGGGGGCGGGAGGGGGGGGAGGTACTTAGTTCTTGCTTGGCTGTAGTCGTATGACCATAGATCCTAGCATCCCTACTATGCCGGGACGGAGCGCGTCGGATTTTCACCGACCAGGCAGACATTGTTTGCACCAACCGCGAAGCGCCGTGAGGTGTTCGGGCGAGTAGCATGAAGGGTGAACTGCATCCTTCCAAAAACCGCTCGTAAGACGAACTTCGGCACCTTGTGCCTACTTTTTTGCTTATGGATGACAGCGCCAACGAGTTACTTTGCTTTCTGGTGTGACCACTTCAGAGACAGCAATGGGTATTGCTATGTAACTGGCTCTCGGTTTCCTCACCATATACACACTACGTGATGCGATCATGCCCCTTGTGCGGAGTTACGGTTCTCCACCCCGCACAATATGATCTAACTCAATCACCATCATAGTAACCGCCAAAAAAAAAGAAGAGAAAAAAAGGCACCTTGGTTGTCTATAGCTCACGCAGTGATTGGCACATGTTTTTACAGAGCGTCGTTGCAATTAACCAAAGCCTTCCCCAATATGCATACCTGGTATATTGTTTCACATCGTCGACGCCAACCAGAGCCAACTATTTATTTATCTTCTTCAAGGGGCGGGCTACGATAGAGGTTCCTTCATTTGGAGAAAAAAAAAAAAAATGCCACACCTATACCGGATGTGAAACAATATCATGGCCTTAGGTACACGACACGAGAATGTCACGCAAAAATTAAGGGGGCGTATTTTCCGACGATTTTGAGTTAAGGAGCCTCGTTATTCAGAAGACGTTTCACACGAAAAGTGCTCGCACCTCTACCGTAGCATGCGTCGGAGGAGTTCCAACAGTTTTAGGTCGCATGTTAATGTATAGGGGCTTACTGTAAGCGTGATGCTATAGGTCTAGGCGATGGCAGGATGGCGGGGGGAAGGAGGGGGCGGGGGGGAAGGTTAATTTGAACTTAAAGACCATAGAAAACGTGAATTGGAGCTGCTTGTACCGCATGGTTGACTCGAAAAGTAAAGGGGTGATGTCGCCCGTCGGGTATACGTAGTGTTTTGTTATTCTGGCAGAATTTGATTTTTCGCGAACCAGCTTGTATGGGTTGTAGTGTGAATAGTATTAGTAAAAGAGCGGTCCTTACATTCCCGTCAAGAGGTGGGGCTGGTTTACTCATCGTACCTGAGAGTCTTTTGTTTTCCTTCCTCCCGTGCTTGTTCTGGCTTTATATCGTGTTGTTGCTGCGCTGGGGCGGGGTGCTTGCCCGAGTGCTTGCCCTGCCGCTGCTAAAATCCGCTAATAATGTAACAAACTGGACGACGCAGCAATAGCACCCGTATTAGTAGCAGCAGTAGTACCACTGTGACATAATAGTTACAGTGGAGCACAGGGTATATAACAAGAAACAAAGAGAAACAAGAAAAGTCAGCCTGAGATTTACAGGAAAATATTAAATTCAGGAGCCGATGCTTGCACATGTACCGAACTCTGCGTAGAAAACGAACTGAAATTGACATAACAACTTCGGGAGGTGTCGTTCTATACTGAAGTTGGTGTGGAACGCACTCCTTCTCAAATAAGAAAAAAAACAATCTGAGTCGGTTTTCTATTCGCTTTGTTGGGTGTCCTGTACGGTGTACCATAGCAACTCGGAAAAGGTCAGGTGCGGTCTAATCAGCTGCCCAATGGGAGCGCGAAGCGGTAAGACCAATAACGTGCTGTTTGTCTGGCTTTCCGAGCGCGTATACTATGTGCTTGCTCTCATTACAGCACCGAACGCCCAGCAAGAAAGACAGTGATAAGAAAGGTAGCTAATAAGTAAAAGGTTGCAAAAAAAACACGAAAAAACAAGAAATTCGGGATCCGCCGTTATAATGAAGTTCGTGTAGAATGCACATCCTATTTCAAAAAAGACGAAACCCGGCCTGAGACAGAATTTATGTTTCTTATTGGGTGTCCTATACTGCACTCTGCCGTTCGTTGTTGTTGTTGCTGTTGTTGTTGCTGTTGTTGCTGTTGTTGCTGTTGTTGTTGTTGTTGTTGTTGTGCTTGATGTTGGCGTATTTTCGCAAGGATTGGTGTCGCCTCGCGAAGACGCTGTCCTGAGCTGGTTGCTTCACGACGAGGTTTTTAAGCCACCCGCGCTAGCTTTCGGCTCTGTACCATGGGGCCTATACGTGGTGGTTGGAACAAGGTGGCCACTCGATATAGGGCGGTTGGAATCGGGCGGCACGGCTAGAACTCTTGATAGCACAACTGCCTGTCGTCCAATACGAATAAATAGGGCGGCTTCTCGATATAAAGGCGTCCAAAATCCCTTCACACTGTACCGCCATATATATAGGCCCCCACTAGACGTAGATATGCTGTACGACGGCACTATAGAGGTGCACCATCTTTTTTCATTAGGCTTTTCGCGTGAGACTGTACTGCCTTATATTGGCCCCCACTAGACGTAGATATGCTGTACGACGGCACAATAGAGATGCACCATCTTTTTTCATTAGACTCTTCACGATATTAGAGAGAAATATATATATGTATATACCTGGCATTTATATATTAACAGCACTTTTCGGCTAAAAAAGTGTTTGAGTGAATGACGGGGACGCTTGACCGGAAATCGCCGGACTGTATTTCATTCATATTCTTGTTTTGCAATGTGAATTTTGTTTTTTTTTATGGTACGATGCCTATATAAAAGGCCCTGGGATTGCTCATTTCGGGTCGCACTTTTCAATTTTTTTTTCTTGTAATCAGTTTTTTGGGTACGGGGGGGGGGGGGGGGGGGGGGGGCGTTTGGTACCCTATTTTCTCACTCCTTGCTTCTCACCATTACTGTACCTCGCTCACAAAAAAAAAAGTTTATTAGAAGAGGCGATGTTTTGGCGCAGCGTATCTTATCATCCACCCCATCGCGGATTCACACGGTACAATTAGAGGGCGGATGATCCGGCTCGCGTGGGCATGCTACGATCGTTTCGAGCGAGAGCTGTACGATATGATCATGCCCATAACACATGCTACTGCATACTACATGCTACTAATAGTACATGCTACTACTTACTAAATGCTACTAGTAGTACGGTAGAGAGGTGCAGCACCCCTTTTTTCCTGAGTGAGGAATTCTTCACTCGAGGAAGGAGAAGGAGCGAGAACGATAACAACACGACGAGGAAGGATGGCGATAAGAACTCCTTCCTCGTGTTCTTGTCGTTGTCCTACGTGTTCTTATCCTTCCTCGTGTTCTTATCGTGCTCATACCTCGTCGTGTTCTTATCGTTCTCATTCCTCGTGTTCTTTATCGTTCTCCTTCCTCATGTTCTTATCGTTGTCCTTTATTCACATGCTGTTATCGCTGCCTCACATGCTCTTATCGGAAGGAGAACGATAAGAACACGAGGAGGAAGGACAACGATAGAACACGAGGAAGGAGAACGATAAGAGCATGCGAGGAAAGAGAACGATAAGAACATGAGGAAGGAGAACGATATAAACACGATGAGGCATGAGAACGACAAGAACACGACGAGGTATGAGAACGATAACAGCACGAGGAATAGGAACGATAAGAACACGAGGAAGAAGGACAACGATAGGAACGCGAGGAAGGAGAACGATAAGAACACGAAGAAGGAGAACGATAACAACACGAGGAAGGACCTCTTCTAGCGACCAAAGCTATGTACGGTACAGAGGGGTATGCTTTTTTTTTGGGGGGGGGGGCTTTTTTTGCAGTGGCTCGGAGTCATTCTACGGTGTATTCCCCCCAACTTCGATTTAAACGAAATCGCCGGTTTTGAAACCAGCTCCCGGTCGTATCTCCTGACATACATACGGTGTGTCCGTTGAAACCCCCCGACGTCATCGTTCGACAGACCTTTGCGCACAATGAAAAAATATATATGGAGACCTTTGCTTTTGTTAATATCATCCTTCCTCGTGTCGAGCAGCCATGAAACGTTCGTTGAAGGAAATCGCTGGGCTTTTGGGGGGGGGGGCTATCGTAGCATCAGTCCTCGGGGTCACTCACGCGAGTGAACCACCGTGCTCCTTTGGGGGCGTTCGGCTTTCGTGGTGTTGTAATTGTGTGTGTTGTTGTCTTCACGTTAAACCGTTCTTTCTACCCGACGACATCACCAGTCTACCCAGCTTCCGTAGTGCTTGATTCTTCATCCTAGATATCAGAAAAATTATGAGGTCACAAACTTGTCAGCCGTACGTAGTAAACCAAACAATAGCAAAATTAATCAATGCAAGGGAAATGCTAGCGTACCGGGGTACGAGAACACAACAAAGCAAGCCAGACCACAAAAAGAGAAAGAAAAAGAAGAAGACAAAAAAAAGAAAACAAACGACAGGAGTTCTTCTGGAGAATGTGATGCAAAGAAGAGCATAAAGGCTGCAATAATAATAGAAGAACAACGTACCGTACGTGCTGAAGAGGGACAGGTAGCTGCTGTTGTTGCACGGGCGAAACAATACGAAGAAGAGGAAGAACAAGATACCGGCATCAGGCCGGCGGGGAGGGAAGAAAAGAAAAGAAAGAGAGAAACAAGACAAACGAAAAGAAGAACAAAATACCAAAGAACAAAAGAACAAAACAAGCAGGACCTAGCAAGTGTCGTTACTGCCGAGTTCGCACCCCCCCCATTGAATCAACGAAAACAAACAAAACGAAAACTACCGCTCACTGTTGTAGGACTCAGGGCTATATCATGGTAGTAGCACACGCCCCACTTTTTAGTCGAACCGGTACCTTGCCACACGATCTACCATTTCGTTTCCGCGTTTGTCGACAGCTGTTGTATCAGCACGGCTGCTTCCCCCCCCCCCCCCCCCGCCCCCCCGGTTTCTCCCTGTCGCTGCTCTTGGCGTTAACTGTTGCGTGGCGTATCCAGCTCTTCCCCGCCTTGCCCCTGTGCCATCTCGTCACGAAGCGGCCCGCCACGTCGACGACCCCCCGGCACCAATTCCCACTCTTGTTAGCCGCCTTCGGCCATAGCACAGTCTCTACTCCGAACAGCAAAGGGGAGCTACCCGTGGACCCCTCGGTGGCTGTAAAAACCCTGATGTCGCCTGCTGGACATTTGGGCGCAGTTATTCTCTGGTCGGCCCGGTCACGGGTTCTCCCCACACCAGCCATCGTCCCGAACATCACGCGATGGGTCAGCCTCTCATTGGTCGCCCGTTGTATGGCTCCCGCAAAACGAAGAGGCGTCGTTTGTTTGTGGATGGTCGTCTCAACCCTCTCACATTGTGCCTTCTTGAGAGCCTTGGCGTACGACATGAGATGGTCGGTGCGTTGTCGGCGCTGGAAGCCAATCAATAACCCTTGGGAGGAGGTTGTGGTGTGCCGTTCGGAGCTCAGCGAAATGCTCCTGGCCGAGAGCCCAAGTCGCGCACCCGTACAGCAAGGTCCCCATCACCTCGGTCTTTAGCAGGCGCACCTTTTGTAGCGTGTAGTAGCATGTACTATTGGTAGCATGTAGCATGTAGTAGCATGTACTATTGGTAGCATGCAGTATGCAGTAGCATGCACTATTGGTAGCATGTGGTATGCAGTAGCATGCACTATTGGTAGCATGTAGTATGCTGCAGTAGCGTTGTACGTGTCGAGGCCACGATGGGGGGATGAGTTTTTCTTTGTTCTTTCTTTCGCAATGGCTTTGGCAGAGGTCACTCGCGCGAGTGACGCCCCCTGTTCCTCTGCCGTATCAAGGTTCCCTGCCGTCCTGCTAATATAGCGGTATGAAACCGCCACCACCATGGAGTGATCAGCCACGCTGGCGAGTCGTTCTATTGTACGATGATAGCCCCCCCCCCCCTCCCCCCAAGAAACCAGCGGTTTTCTTTAACGAGAGCGTTTCATGGCTGCTCAACGACGGTGAGGATGCGATGAAAAAAAATCTTCCATGTATTTTATTTCTTTGCAAAATGGGCTATCTACCGAACGATGACGTCGGAGTGGCAAGGGGCACCGTATTTCAGGAGCTACTCGGCCGGGAGCTGGTTTCAAACCCCGCGACTTCGTTGAAGAAAAGTTGGGGGGGGGGCTACCGTTGAACCACGCCGTGCGCCAAAAATAAAAATCCCTTAAAACGTTTTTCTCGGTGAGGGTACGGAGTCACTGAGGCGAGAAAAAAGGGATATATATGATATCATGCTACAATATCGCAGCTCTGGTACTATATTTACGGTAGCGCGCGTTGCCGTCATGTAGCAGTGCTGGTGCTGGTACTGGGAAGTCGTTCTACGGTAGCCCCCCCCCCCCAACTTTTCTTCAACGAAATCGCGGGGTTTGAAACCAGCTCCCGGCCGAGTAGCTCCTGAAATACGGTGGTCCTCGACACCCTCCCCGACGTCATCGATCGATCGATAGGCCTTTCTTTGCACACAAGAAAATGTACGGGTACCTTGTTTTCAATTGTATCCTTCCTTGTGTCGAGCAGCCATGAAAATTCCGTTAGAAAAAGAAAATCGCTGGTTTCCGGGGGGGGGGGGGCTATCATAGAATCAGTCTGGGCCTGCCGACGACGCCAGCGTTGCAGTATTGGGGCAATGCGAACCTAGGGACCGACTACTACTACTACTACATGCAGGGCTGCCTCTGGTTCCGTCATGAATGATCACTCACACGACGGCCGCTTGGATGTTTACATCTCTGGTATCAGTTGCTGTTGCTTGCTCGCTATCTGCCGGATACCTTTCTGACAGAAGGGGAGGTGGAGGGGGGCGAGGGCGTTCGTTCAGGCAGCAGGCGATGACGCTTGCCGAGCTGTAAAGGGGACAGCTACTACAATAAATCGTGACGCCCCAACAAGGTAGAAGGGTATGTACCATAACACTATTAATAAGATGTTTTGTCTTTGCCTGTACGTTTTGCTTCTGGGTCAGCAAGGTGTGGAGCTTCTCAGTGAGGAAGGGGCTTCGTGGAAAGTGAGAGGTGCCCTTACCGTCGTTGACAACAACAACAACAAACAACAACAAACAACAAAAGAAAAAAACGTTACACGCTTCCGTTCGTGTACTAGTTCTGGGGTCCATTTGGTCCATCTGCAAAACGCAGACTTGATTGTTCGACGTCACTCCTCCAGCGAAACCGCCCCTTCGACTGCCTAGTGGTTAACCTCGATTACTGCTAAGAAGGTTGGAGAGCGAGGGGTTCAAATGTCGGTGTGGGGATTGAAATTTTCGAGAGACACTAACTGCCGAGAGCGCTTTATAGCGTGGGTAAGCACAATTCAACGCGAGTCGACGAGAAGGGAAGGAAGAGCCGTACTATTTTCGCGACAAAAGTGAAGGTGAGTACCGTAAGGCATGGGGAGGGGGGAGAAGAGCCTGCTTAGTGCGCCCGTGTTTGAGTTACGTCTAGGGAGGGGGAAGAAGAAAAAAAGTGCGAAGATAAGCGATGGTAGGGACCAAGACAAAACAAGAAGAAAAAACGAGTACGTCGGCGTCTCGAATCTAAAGGCCTGTTAATACTACTACTGCTTTGCTGCACTTAACATCAAATTTTCAAAACGCAGGAACGTTCTCTCGACACTGCATGTACACCAGGTAGTTACTAATAGTCACATTTTCGCTATTTCATTCGCCGTCCGACAAATGTGAATTTTATAGTGTTATTATCATTTTGATAGTGTCAACAAGAAAGAAATATGATGACATGAATAACCGAAAATCCAGATCACTTGAAAAAAGCAAAGAAGTGCGAAACAATGCAAATCCAACAAACCAACAACCAAAACAACAGTAGTAATAGGGGTCTCCTCAAATAAGGCGGTATCCCTATATAAGGCGGTATAGGGCGGTATCCCCATATAAGGCGGTATCCCTATATAAGGCGGTATAAGGCGGTATCCCCATATAAGACGGCTTCCCTATATAAGGCGGTATCACGATGTAAGGCGGTATCCCGATATAAGGCGGCCAGATTCGCGTTGTTTGGCGCGACTGGGGTATTACACTCACAGCCCGGAATGATCAAGGCGGCTTGCTTCGACTAGACGAGGTCATATTGCTCGGGCACACGACCACGAGCACTAACTAGATGAGTAACGCGCGCCCATGCCCTCCTCACGGCGCTTCATATATCGAAAAGAGAAAGCAAGTGAAAAACAAGCATTTTCTTTCCTGTTGACGCGGGCAGCACCTAGGGGGGAAGTCAGTGTAACTTGTTAGACTACGTAGCATCAAGAGAAACAACACGCGCGTATCTGTAAAAGCGCGAGGCCGAGACATCACGCCGATGACGCGTGCTACGATAGAGAGAGGTAGGTGAACTTTTTTTTTTTTTCTGAGGTTTCTCAATTTGGGAGGTTAAGACCTCTCTTAAGTAAGGCAAAAAAACTGATTTGGAGAAAATAAAACTGCTGCACCTACCTGATCTGATGCCAAATCCCGTGGCCGAATCATGCAAAAAAAATTTGTCGATTTCCGATGATTTCGGGGTAAGTAAGAAATAATGAAAGGTCCCGTCAGCTTAAGACCTCTCCCAAAAAAATGACTCGGAGAGAAATAAAACTGCTACACCGTACCTGATGCTGCAAAATGCCGTGGCCAAATCATGAAAGGTCCCGTCAGCTTAAGACCTCTGCCAAAAAAATGACTCGGAGAGAAATAAAACTGCTACACCGTACCTGATGCTGCAAAATGCCGTGGCCAAATCATGAAAGGTCCCGTCAGCTTAAGACCTCTGCCAAAAAAATGACTCGGAGAGAAATAAAACTGCTACACCGTACCTGATGCTGCAAAATGCCGTGGCCAAATCATGAAAGGTCCCGTCAGCTTAAGACCTCTCCCAAAAAAATGACTCGGAGAGAAATAAAACTGCTACACCGTACCTGATGCTGCAAAATGCCGTGGCCAAATCATGAAAGGTCCCGTCAGCTTAAGACCTCTGCCAAAAAAATGACTCGGAGAGAAATAAAACTGCTACACCGTACCTGATGCTGCAAAATGCCGTGGCCAAATCATGAAAGGTCCCGTCAGCTTAAGACCTCTCCCAAAAAAATGACTCGGAGAGAAATAAAACTGCTACACCGTACCTGATGCTGCAAAATGCCGTGGCCAAATCATGAAAGGTCCCGTCAGCTTAAGACCTCTCCCAAAAAAATGACTCGGAGAGAAATAAAACTGCTACACCGTACCTGATGCTGCAAAATGCCGTGGCCAAATCATGAAAGGTCCCGTCAGCTTAAGACCTCTGCCAAAAAAATGACTCGGAGAGAAATAAAACTGCTACACCGTACCTGATGCTGCAAAATGCCGTGGCCAAATCATGAAAGGTCCCGTCAGCTTAAGACCTCTGCCAAAAAAATGACTCGGAGAGAAATAAAACTGCTACACCGTACCTGATGCTGCAAAATGCCGTGGCCAAATCATGAAAGGTCCCGTCAGCTTAAGACCTCTCCCAAAAAAATGACTCGGAGAGAAATAAAACTGCTACACCGTACCTGATGCTGCAAAATGCCGTGGCCAAATCATGAAAGGTCCCGTCAGCTTAAGACCTCTGCCAAAAAAATGACTCGGAGAGAAATAAAACTGCTACACCGTACCTGATGCTGCAAAATGCCGTGGCCAAATCATGAAAGGTCCCGTCAGCTTAAGACCTCTCCCAAAAAAATGACTCGGAGAGAAATAAAACTGCTACACCGTACCTGATGCTGCAAAATGCCGTGGCCAAATCATGAAAGGTCCCGTCAGCTTAAGACCTCTCCCAAAAAAATGACTCGGAGAGAAATAAAACTGCTACACCGTACCTGATGCTGCAAAATGCCGTGGCCAAATCATGAAAGGTCCCGTCAGCTTAAGACCTCTGCCAAAAAAATGACTCGGAGAGAAATAAAACTGCTACACCGTACCTGATGCTGCAAAATGCCGTGGCCAAATCATGAAAGGTCCCGTCAGCTTAAGACCTCTCCCAAAAAAATGACTCGGAGAGAAATAAAACTGCTACACCGTACCTGATGCTGCAAAATGCCGTGGCCAAATCATGAAAGGTCCCGTCAGCTTAAGACCTCTCCCAAAAAAATGACTCGGAGAGAAATAAAACTGCTACACCGTACCTGATGCTGCAAAATGCCGTGGCCAAATCATGAAAGGTCCCGTCAGCTTAAGACCTCTGCCAAAAAAATGACTCGGAGAGAAATAAAACTGCTACACCGTACCTGATGCTGCAAAATGCCGTGGCCAAATCATGAAAGGTCCCGTCAGCTTAAGACCTCTCCCAAAAAAATGACTCGGAGAGAAATAAAACTGCTACACCGTACCTGATGCTGCAAAATGCCGTGGCCAAATCATGAAAGGTCCCGTCAGCTTAAGACCTCTCCCAAAAAAATGACTCGGAGAGAAATAAAACTGCTACACCGTACCTGATGCTGCAAAATGCCGTGGCCAAATCATGAAAGGTCCCGTCAGCTTAAGACCTCTGCCAAAAAAATGACTCGGAGAGAAATAAAACTGCTACACCGTACCTGATGCTGCAAAATGCCGTGGCCAAATCATGAAAGGTCCCGTCAGCTTAAGACCTCTCCCAAAAAAATGACTCGGAGAGAAATAAAACTGCTACACCGTACCTGATGCTGCAAAATGCCGTGGCCAAATCATGAAAGGTCCCGTCAGCTTAAGACCTCTCCCAAAAAAATGACTCGGAGAGAAATAAAACTGCTACACCGTACCTGATGCTGCAAAATGCCGTGGCCAAATCATGAAAGGTCCCGTCAGCTTAAGACCTCTCCCAAAAAAATGACTCGGAGAGAAATAAAACTGCTACACCGTACCTGATGCTGCAAAATGCCGTGGCCAAATCATGAAAGGTCCCGTCAGCTTAAGACCTCTGCCAAAAAAATGACTCGGAGAGAAATAAAACTGCTACACCGTACCTGATGCTGCAAAATGCCGTGGCCAAATAATGAAAGGTCCCGTCAGCTTAAGACCTCTCCCAAAAAAATGACTCGGAGAGAAATAAAACTGCTACACCGTACCTGATGCTGCAAAATGCCGTGGCCAAATCATGAAAGGTCCCGTCAGCTTGAGACCTCTGCCAAAAAAATGACTCGGAGAGAAATAAAACTGCTACACCGTACCTGATGCTGCAAAATGCCGTGGCCAAATCATGAAAGGTCCCGTCAGCTTAAGACCTCTCCCAAAAAAATGACTCGGAGAGAAATAAAACTGCTACACCGTACCTGATGCTGCAAAATGCCGTGGCCAAATCATGAAAGGTCCCGTCAGCTTAAGACCTCTCCCAAAAAAATGACTCGGAGAGAAATAAAACTGCTACACCGTACCTGATGCTGCAAAATGCCGTGGCCAAATCATGAAAGGTCCCGTCAGCTTAAGACCTCTGCCAAAAAAATGACTCGGAGAGAAATAAAACTGCTACACCGTACCTGATGCTGCAAAATGCCGTGGCCAAATCATGAAAGGTCCCGTCAGCTTAAGACCTCTCCCAAAAAAATGACTCGGAGAGAAATAAAACTGCTACACCGTACCTGATGCTGCAAAATGCCGTGGCCAAATCATGAAAGGTCCCGTCAGCTTAAGACCTCTGCCAAAAAAATGACTCGGAGAGAAATAAAACTGCTACACCGTACCTGATGCTGCAAAATGCCGTGGCCAAATCATGAAAGGTCCCGTCAGCTTAAGACCTCTGCCAAAAAAATGACTCGGAGAGAAATAAAACTGCTACACCGTACCTGATGCTGCAAAATGCCGTGGCCAAATCATGAAAGGTCCCGTCAGCTTAAGACCTCTCCCAAAAAAATGACTCGGAGAGAAATAAAACTGCTACACCGTACCTGATGCTGCAAAATGCCGTGGCCAAATCATGAAAGGTCCCGTCAGCTTAAGACCTCTGCCAAAAAAATGACTCGGAGAGAAATAAAACTGCTACACCGTACCTGATGCTGCAAAATGCCGTGGCCAAATCATGAAAGGTCCCGTCAGCTTAAGACCTCTCCCAAAAAAATGACTCGGAGAGAAATAAAACTGCTACACCGTACCTGATGCTGCAAAATGCCGTGGCCAAATCATGAAAGGTCCCGTCAGCTTAAGACCTCTCCCAAAAAAATGACTCGGAGAGAAATAAAACTGCTACACCGTACCTGATGCTGCAAAATGCCGTGGCCAAATCATGAAAGGTCCCGTCAGCTTAAGACCTCTGCCAAAAAAATGACTCGGAGAGAAATAAAACTGCTACACCGTACCTGATGCTGCAAAATGCCGTGGCCAAATCATGAAAGGTCCCGTCAGCTTAAGACCTCTCCCAAAAAAATGACTCGGAGAGAAATAAAACTGCTACACCGTACCTGATGCTGCAAAATGCCGTGGCCAAATCATGAAAGGTCCCGTCAGCTTAAGACCTCTGCCAAAAAAATGACTCGGAGAGAAATAAAACTGCTACACCGTACCTGATGCTGCAAAATGCCGTGGCCAAATCATGAAAGGTCCCGTCAGCTTAAGACCTCTCCCAAAAAAATGACTCGGAGAGAAATAAAACTGCTACACCGTACCTGATGCTGCAAAATGCCGTGGCCAAATCATGAAAGGTCCCGTCAGCTTAAGACCTCTGCCAAAAAAATGACTCGGAGAGAAATAAAACTGCTACACCGTACCTGATGCTGCAAAATGCCGTGGCCAAATCATGAAAGGTCCCGTCAGCTTAAGACCTCTCCCAAAAAAATGACTCGGAGAGAAATAAAACTGCTACACCGTACCTGATGCTGCAAAATGCCGTGGCCAAATCATGAAAGGTCCCGTCAGCTTAAGACCTCTCCCAAAAAAATGACTCGGAGAGAAATAAAACTGCTACACCGTACCTGATGCTGCAAAATGCCGTGGCCAAATCATGAAAGGTCCCGTCAGCTTAAGACCTCTGCCAAAAAAATGACTCGGAGAGAAATAAAACTGCTACACCGTACCTGATGCTGCAAAATGCCGTGGCCAAATCATGAAAGGTCCCGTCAGCTTAAGACCTCTCCCAAAAAAATGACTCGGAGAGAAATAAAACTGCTACACCGTACCTGATGCTGCAAAATGCCGTGGCCAAATCATGAAAGGTCCCGTCAGCTTAAGACCTCTGCCAAAAAAATGACTCGGAGAGAAATAAAACTGCTACACCGTACCTGATGCTGCATAATGCCGTGGCCAAATCATGAAAGGTCCCGTCAGCTTAAGACCTCTCCCAAAAAAATGACTCGGAGAGAAATAAAACTGCTACACCGTACCTGATGCTGCAAAATGCCGTGGCCAAATCATGAAAAAAAAATCCCATATTATTATTATATATATATTTTTTTTCCGACGATTTTTGGGTCCCGTCATTAAGAAACCATGTCAGACCAAAATCACAACCTCTGTCGTAAGGCGCGTCAGACTTTTGCAAAGACGAGCATTAACCGCTTCTTCATCGATTCGTCGAACTCACAGCTGAGATGACGTATTTGAAATCATTTTTATTATGAAAAAAAAAAAACACACGCACACACGCACACGCACACGCACACGAAAAGTGAACAGTAGACTTTTCCGAAAAAAAGGAGGGTCTTGAAAACCACGGGGGGAGAGGTGTCCTGAACCCTCCCGTTGAAACAAGAAAAAAGAACACATATAGACGCGTGCTACGATAAGAGGTGCGCCGCGTTTTTTTCTGAGGTTCCCCGATCAACTAGCTTAAGACCTCTCCCCCAAAAAAACTGATTTGATCGAGAGAAAAAAACTGCTACGTATGATACAGGATGAACAGATCCCCCATGACCTATTAGGCACACAATACAACGAGAATCACGAAAAAAAAAATGGCCTAATTTCTGACGATTTTGGGATCAACCCCTTTACAACTGGAAACCCGTTTTTGGGGACAAAATTACTTGGACTTAGCATAGCGAGGGGTTCGGGGGCTCTAAAGGGGTTAAGGAACCCCGTCATTCGTTTAGAAACCATTTCAGACGAAAATTGCCATTATTATATCGTATACCTCTCGGCTTATAGGATTCACATAATAAACTGATGCATTTCCTTCCACGGCTGTCAGATTTTGTCCCCCTCAAAAACGGGTTTTATAGTTTCCGCGCGCAGACTGACTAACACCACCCTGTTGACCCTGAGAGCTACACTGTAGTTCCAAGGGGAGTCGCCGACCTATATCCTTAATGAAGACACACAACCCGTAATACGCGCGATTGGAGTATCAGGCACAGCTTGCGAAGATGAGTTTCGACAAAATCTTCGGTCTCACAGCTGGATGGAGAAGTGTTTTTTTTCTTTTTTATAATATACCCCTATCGTCGTGGCATGCTTGAAAATAATAAAAAATGGAGAAAAATGAATCTGCTGCGCACATCGCGGACGAACAGACCCTACTCGTATGGTCTAGGTATTCAACGAGAACAATCACGCGAAAAGAAATGGCCTGTTTCCGACCGTTTGGGGTTTGAGGAAAGCCCCCGTCGTGCTCAGAAAAAACATTTTTACAGACGACAAGTGCAACCTTGTATCGTAGCACGCGTCCGTACGAACCAGAGAAGTGTGACCATTGCCGTGCGTGGCCGAGTTATCCCACGGTAAGTATGAATTGCGCCAGCTGTGACATATCCGTGTACCACTTTTGGTTTGTTTGTGTTTTTTCCCTGGGGTATTCCTTAGCTCCAGAGTGACTGGAGCCTGTCCCGTGACCCCGGACTTCATTATGCGAGTTAGTGTGACAACAACAGCAACAACAACAACAGCAACAGCAACAACAACAACAACGTCAACAACAACAACATCAACAACAACATCAACAACATAAACAACAACAACAACAACAACAAAAACAACAACAACAACATCAACAACAACAACAACCACCACCACCACCACCACAACAACAACAACAACAACAACAACAACAACAACAACAACTAAGGGTTGCGCATTTTTGGGGGTCAAAGGCTTTCGACCGGCGGAGCCCCCCCAGGTGAGAAACTGCCGGCTATCTCACTGTCTTGGGCCAACCCTCATAGGGTTCGGCCTAAGAAGGTCGGCAAGTCCACGGTTTTGACTTAACCGACGGGGCGAAGTCACCACCATCCCTGCGTTTTTGCAGATGGACAAAAACTGGTACACAAACGAAAGCGTATAGTCTAGAGCTTAAGCTCTTCTTTTACCCGGAAATTCCAGGAGGATCTGAAAAAAAAAAAAAAAAAAAAAAAACGGTTATTCTGATGATGCTGCTGAACGTGAATATTTTGTTGCAGGACTTCGCAGCAGCGCACAGAAACGCTGGTCGGATTGCGCAAGCGAATAATGCCTTCGAAGCCATGTTTCGGCGGGGGGGATACCGAGCATCTCCTCAAAAGCTTCCGCTGCACCCCAACCCCACCGTGTGGGGTGACTCGGGCGTAGCCTGCAAGACCATTGACTCTCGCGTTCCCCTGGATTGCCGGTACGAACCCTGGATTGCCGGTACGGAGCAGGTCCGGTTTCTTCACTGACCAGATGTTGTCGTCATGCGCTGCCGCCGTAGTCCGCACGGCCATAGACCCTCGCATCCGTGCTGTGCCGGTACGGAGTACGTTGGGTTCTCACCGACCAGGCAAGACATTTCTTGCACCAAGCGCGAAGCGCCGTACGGTCTGCGGTGTTCGGCGCGTCGCTTAACGGGTGAGCTAGCTGGATCCTGCTAAGAGGCGCTCTCGTGAGAGCCCGACTTCGGCGCCTTGAGGGTACTTTCTCGCACAGAGATGGCAGCGTGGGAGGGGGGGGGGGGGGGGGGGGGTAAGGAGGGGGTATTATCTTACGGTGCGCTATGCGTATGTACCAGGCACCAGGTTTTGTAATCAGCTACGAGTAATACATTTATGTTCTACGTAGTGTATACAGCACAGGACACCTACTTAGAGACAGAGATCTGGGTTCAGCCTGAATTTCTATGTCATTTTTTTCTCAGCCTTTTTCTTATTTTGAGCCTCTTTTCTTGTTTTCGCCGACCAGAAATCGTTTTTTAATGTATTCAAACTGTGGAGGACAGGTGATGGCATTCACGCACCCTGTCCTCCAACATCTTTCATTATTGTTGCCGCGCAGAAATGGAACTGATTTGTTATCTTAGTTAAACAAGCTTTTTTTTTTCAATTCATGTCCACACCGCTAGTGATCGCACGCCCCGTTACTGGTCGCGCATGCGTACGTTCGGGGTCCGAACCCTTGCGCGTTTGTACCCTAGATGGTGGGCACGGACGCGGAGGAAAACGTGCTCGACAACTGACTCCGAATGTTCCGTTTCCGTCCACGCCCCTTCTCGTTGGGTGAGTACTGAGTACCGCCGCTGCCGTCAAGAACCTCTTCGCCGTCCTACCCCTGCCTCTTCCTCGCTATCGATACCGCCGTCGCAAGATCTGGCCGCTCCTAACCCTAACGCTACGAATCACTATCTACTCGGGTCCCACCCCACCGAGGAGTCGTCATCTCACGGCGGGGGATGCACTTTCTGTGCCAGGCGTTTCTGACCGATCTGACCGGTTGACCTCAAGTGTTGAAACCCTATCGGTTGGTATGATAGAGGTGCACACCGCTTTTTTTTCATGAGGTTTCCTCAATTTCGGAGCTTAAGACGCGTCCTTCTCAACACCCCAAAAAAAACTGATTTGGTCCACACACAGAAGAAAAAAAAAAATCTGCCACCGGAGGATGAAAAAAAAAATCTCGTGAGAGCTCAGGTACACAAACGATAAATCGTGCAAAAAACGAAATGGCCTATTATTGATTTATTTTCCGACGACTTTGGGTTAAGGCAACCCCGTCATTCAGATAACTTTTCAGCGAAAAAAAAGGTACACCTTAATACGTCTATCGTAGCATGTGCGTCGTTTGCGGGTTCATTCGTTTTGAAGACTGACGCATAGACACGTGGGCAAAGAAACGCCTTCGAAGTCATGTCTCGGGTGATCTGATGGAGTGAGATATCGAGCGCCTCGTGTTAGGAGCTCAGAAATTTCCTAGAAATCTGCTGCATCCCTACCCGCGGGGTGACTCCCAAGTCCTTCCTCCCCTTCCCGTCGCCCCCTCTCCCCCCCCCTCTTCATCACCCACCCCTGCCCCATGTTCACTCACCACTAGCAATGTTGATGTCCTTTTCCAAACCGCTTTCTTCGTTGTCACCATACCCTTTGCTACCCCTCCCCCCCCCGTCCTTCCTCCGGCTGGTGAGATTGCAGCTGCCGAGCCATAACCCGTCCGATTGCAACAAGTGGATGGAACGAAAGAGGTGTCCCGGAGGACGCTGTTGCACTCTCCTCCTCGTCGAGGGTGCCGTCACACCGTAAATTCCACTTTGTGTCAGAGCATGGGCAAAAGTCTCCGCAGGCACACCGTGCTCGTGCGCGACGCTCTTCGACTTTTTGAGCCGCTGTGTGTGTACACGCCTCTCCCTCGTTGTGCTTTAACTGGCCCGATGCGGAGAGCGTTTGGAGTCAAGCTGCGAATAACGTCATCCTTATTAGGCTTTATGAGCAACGGCAAGATCTGTGTCCTGGGTCTGCAACACTGGGTCTGCTCGTCTGCTCTACTTCTCTCTCTTCCCTGCGGCCAGCAGGGGTTTTCTTTTTAAAAACAGCATTTCGGGCAACCCCTATGCGCATTATTGGTGTAAAAAAAATTACTGCGCACACACTTTTGGTCAATTTCTGTCTTGCACGTTGGCCCAAGCCCAATCCTAACCCCAACCCCAACCCTAACCCTAACCCTAACCCTAACCCGTTGGCGGGCTCGAGGTCGGCAAGAACGCTCCCGCGGCTCCACCGCGTGTTTTGTAGACGCTTCTTCCCAAAAGAATCGGCTGGCCGAAAGGCAGGCTTCACCACATCAGACAAAGGGTGTTGGTCAGTCATTTTTGCTCATACCGATAGCGCAAGTAGGTGCTCTTCATTTCTGGGGGATTTCCCGATCAAAAAAGGTGGCATTTTGTTTTTCGGGGGGGGGGGGGGGGGGGACCATATTTAACAAAATCCGAAGCGGCAAAACGAAATGCCGCCAAAAACAAAGCATCGTCGACGAGTACACCGCCGCACACATTATAGAGTGCCGGGTCAAACTTGAACATCATGTTCGCTGAAAAGCTACAAATGAAAAGGCTGCTCGCCGTCGCCGGGCCCGGCAGCACAGGATGACCCAAGGGGTTCGAGGGGTTCGGCGATTCGTCCCGAGGGACCTTTTCTCATGTTATGGTCGAGGGTTACAGCCTCTCGGCTTGCTTGTGTTTTTTTTAAGTCTCACCCTCTCACTTTCTCGTTACCCTGTTATCAGGTGTGTTATACAGGGTGCCTGGTACATATCACGCTTTTAGCGATGCCCGTTCTAACACGTCGACTCTTTGGAGGAATCGGCCCATGCGGGGGGGGGGGGTTCTTGTTTGCTGTAGTCCCGATTAAATATTCATCAAACAGTTTAATTTTCTTGAATTATGGAAGGAAGTCGTTCCGTGCTTTTCACGATATGAATTTTGACCTTCCCCAACACTTTTTTACGGGTGAGCAGCTTGTGCCCTGCGGGTGCTCCAACAGTAAATAGCTGTCTGAAATAGCAAAAACAATGGGCCATATGTACGGCGACAAGCACCTTTGATCATTATACTTCAGCGCTCAGCCTCCATCTGTAGGGAGTGCAGGGGTCTGGCGAGTTGGATCCATGCTTTAGTTTGTGTGTTCCCGGGTAGTGTGTGAGATGGGCACTCGAAGAGCTTTAGGATCAAGTGTGCACCGCCCGACGCTTGATGCAGAACGCCAGATCCCACTTGTCGGTCTTCATTCGATCAATACAGGCGTGTGAGTGTGCCTTTGCGTTACATCAAGAGCAGAAGAGAGATCAACTTCGGAACAGTAGCGATCGACGTCCTTCGCATGTTCCATCATGACTCGACGGCACTAACAACCCGAGCATCAGGCCTGGACTGGACCTCCGCTGGCCTGCCACATATACAGGGAGTACACGAGCAAGAACTTGCGTACGAACCCGGTAGACCCCAGTAGCCAACTCCAAAAGTTAACCCAAAACACTACAACAATAATTGTTTCATGCATACTGAATTCCGCAGATGTCTGTTTTTGTCCCCCTCAATGCGGGTTATACAGTTTCCGTGCGCAGAACAAAGTAGACGTCTTAGTCCTGTTGACCCCATTAGGATTAGCAGGGGAGTCCTGCACGAGGGGTATACACACCCCGTAACACGCGCGATCGAAGTATCACACGCGGCTTGCAAAGCTGAGTTTTGGTCAAAAAACTTTTTTGGTCGATCTCACAGCTGCAGCGTATGTTTTCATTCTTTCTACTGTATTAAGCGACCTAAAGTGGTCGGGACCCCCATCCCCCCACCCCGCCGCTAACCCTAACCCTAACCCTAACCCATAGGAAATATATCATACCGATGAGCGCCCCCTGATGACGTCACTGGGGTGAAATGGTTGAACATACACAATCATGTGTATCTCTGCCGCCGCCCTCCCCTCGTATTCATCCCCCCCCGCCCGCTTCCCAACTCCGCCCCCCCGTTCGAAAACTCCGCCGTCCCCTCACCGGTTGCACGACTTCCAGGATATACACACGATAAACTGATGAATTCCTTCCACAACCGGCAGATTTGCCCCCTTAAGAGATTTGTAATTCCCGCGCCCAGATTGAGTTGTCCCCCCCCCCTCCCCCCTCTCCCCTCCTTTTCAACCCCCCCGCCCCCCCGCCCCCGGCCCCCACGCCCTTAAAAACTCCGCCCTCCCCTCACCGGTTATATGACTTACAGGATATTGTTATGGTATTCCCCTGGGAGCCTAACAATGCGTAAGATATGGGACACGGCTGGATATAAAAGGGTTTCACTTGCCTTTGAAGGCATGTACGTATAGGAAAAAGGGGATGATGCTTTCGCCTCGCGGAATTGAACGCTATTCAGTTCGTCCACGGCGCGTGTGGGTCTAAGACACGAGCTTACCTAGTACAAGTGAGTGACCAACGTGGAACCTGCCTAGTAGAGAAACCTGCAAAGGGTGGCTTGTGTCCGTAACAGCCCCTTAATCTCGTTATACATGGCGTCGTCGGCAAGACATTCGTTTTTGTTCTGGGTTTTTAGTTCAGTTTCCCGGGGGGGATTTTTCCAGGTAATGCTCCTCCCGGTTTTGACGTCGCCTCCGCAGGGTGGGGCACGATGTCCATTCCGCGCGCGAGTTGGGTTTCGTACGTGGCGCGTTCTGGTATGTTTTTGCGACCGCTTGGGGTTTTGCTCGCGAGGCTTTCGACTCTTCCGCCTTCGACCCCAGCGCCTTCGCATTTTGTTGTTGTTTCTATTTTTCTGCATAGTTCCCGTTTTCCCTTTTCTCTGCCGCCGTTCCCCTCGCTAATCTGCTATAAGTGATAGCTGTCGCACCTGTCGATCCCGCCATTCGCTGGAGTGTACTGTACCTTTTTTACACGTCTTCCGTTCTTCGTTTGAGGTTTTCTGCTGTAGCATTTTTCCTGAGGCTTCGTAGCCTCGCAGGGTAGAGGTGTGGGAGTAGGTTGTGAAGAGCCGCATCTTTGAGTCATGTTCTAGACCGTGGAACAGGTACTTCCCCGAATCTTCCATATTTCTGCATATACGGCTCATCAGGGTGGGCTAGTGTTATGGTATTCCCCTGGGAGCCTAACAAGGCGTAATATATGGGATACGGCTGGATATAAAAGGGTCTCACATGCCTTTGAAGGCATGTGCGTATAGGAAAAAGGGGATGATGCTCTTGCCTCGCGGAATTGAACGCTATTCCGTTCGCCCGTGGCGTGTGGAACTAAGATAAGAAGAGCTTACCTAGTACAAGTGAGTAACCAACGTGGAACCTGCCTGGTAGAGAAACCTACGAACGGTGACCTTGGCGTGAGCCTGTAGCAGCCCCTTCATCTTATTATTATATACAGTAGGGGGACCTGTTTAGTGCCGGTTGATTAGTGCCAGGTGCCCGATATAGTGCCGATAAAATCTCTGGACACAGGCGGCGCCCTCACTAGTGCCAAACCGGCACTAGTGAGAGCATGCCCGGTATAGTGCCGGTTCGGCACCGCTGTCACCCCCAATAGTGCCGGTTACCCCGCACGCGCGAACACACACACCAGGCAGAGAAGACAGACTCCACACAGAGAACTAGGGCACACGTGCTGCTGCAGACCCGAACAGCTCTACGCAGGGGCGTACCATGCCATGTGCGGAAAGTGAACTATGCGCTCAACCAGACTGAACGCCGCAAGACCCTCATGGTCACGGCTGCCAGGGAGGATGTTGCGGGCGGCTGCACGGCATTTGCGACAGCATCTTTGATGATAACAACGAAAATCACCGCATCTGCAGCGCGTGCGTCGCCAAGGCCGGCGAGCGCAAAGCGCCAGCTGCAGACAGTGCGGGGAAGGCACAATCTAAACGCCCGAAGGCTTATGGTGAACTGTCGTCTCACTTCGGCGTTCTGGAAGCGGCAGCAGAGGAGAGTGGCAACGGAGACGCGGCGCTCTACCTAGCGAAAGCGAAGATGGCGATGATTGCAGCGCATTCCGCTGAGCGGGTGCGCCAGGCAGACATGAGAGAGTTTGTTGCTTCTACGGAGTAAGGGCGGGGGGTACATACAGCTGTGGCAGTGATGATTGCTTGATTTTTTGCGGTGTGCTGCCTGTCGTGCTTTTTTTTTTTTTTTTTGGTCTTTTCTTGCAACATCGAAGTGGGTGCGCCAGGAAACAGGAGAGAGCTTTACAAGCAGTTTGTGCCGTCACAGCCTACTCGAGTACATGACGTGCTTCTTTCGCCGTCGACGAGTCCTGGCAGGTGCTGGTTAGGCTGTAGCCCGAAACTACTGCTGTATCTTTTTTTACAACAAACTCTTGTGGGCTCCACAGGTTCGAACCACACGTGTCGCAGGAAAGAAAGTCTGCCCATGCCGCTGGAACTTCACTCAACAGTAGTGTCGATCCATTTCGTACTCTATTGACCCTGCAAGCGTGGGCGCTACACCATATAAGTCGAACACAACCTCATTAGTGCCAAACCGGCACTAATGAGGGATTCGCCAGCCCTCAATAGTGCCGTTTTGGCACTATTCGCGGTAGTGCCGGGTGCCCGGTATAGTGCCGGTGAAATCTCTGGACACGTACCGGCACTGAACAGGTCCCCCTACTGTACTTGATAAACTGATGCATTTCCTTCCGCAGCCGTCAGATTTTGTCCCCCTCAAAAACGGGCTTTATGGTTTCCGCGCACAGATTGATTAACATCACCCTGCTGACCCTGGTACAAGCTGCACTGTAGTCCCAAGGGGAGTTGCCGACCTGTATCCTTAATGAGGATACACACCCATGTTATAAGGCTTAGTTTGGGTAAGCTATTGGTTAACCAGTTGCAAGTGGTCAAACGGACTAATACCCCACTAAAATCCTTAACAAATGGCGTCGTCGACAGACCATGGGTTTTTGGGTCGTGGGTTCAATCCCCACATCCACCATAATAAACTTTTTCAGATTTTCCCATGGCGAACTTGAAAAATACTCTTCCTGGTATCCCCAGGAAATGAAACGGCTTGGATATTGACAGAGGTCCGCCGTATATCCGGCCGACCTGCTATCCCGCCGTTTCAGGGGGGGAGAGTGTTATAAGGCTTAGTTTGGGTAAGCTATTGGTTAACCTTTTGCAAGTGGTCAAACGGACTAATACCCCACTAAAGTCCTTAACACCCAGTGATAAGCGAGATCGGAGTATCACACACAGCTTGCAAAGATAAGTTTCGACGAAATCTTCGATCTCACAGCTGGAGTGTATTTTCATTTTTTATAATAAACGGGATAAAGAAAAAGAGTTGAAAAAAAAACAGTCAAATCATGCGCGTTTCACGACGGCGTTATTATTTCCAATATTTCACCGCCGCCAGTTTTTTCATCGTTTTTCAGGGTTCCCACCATTAATACTATTAATGCTGTTCGGTGTGTACCAGGAAATCGATATACAGTAGTAGTACTACAACTACTACTTGGCACCGTAGTTGATACCAGAAGAAGCGAGCTTCGGTTATAGATAGAAATAAGATAGATTTACTTACGAATATCTTTGTGCTGAAAGCGCTCGGTTGGTGCTTCCCTGGCATCTCCGGGGTCGGACGGTCCAGCTTAATACTTGCGGAACGGTCCAGGTTTTCTTTGATTTCTTGCTCCACCTGGTCTATTTTTGTGACAAAGTATATCGTTATTTTTATGGGAATCACTTTTTTTCCCGCTGACACCCAGATTCGAACCACCGAAAAGCAAGATTATAAGCGGGCAGTCTATCTACTAGACCACAACGTCACATTGACATCAATTTTATTTTATACACATATATGTCGATTTTTTCATTGGGATCACTTTTATTTCCGATGACACTCAGATTCGAACCACCGAAGACCAAGCTTATAAGCGGACAAGCAGTTTATCTACTGGACCACAGCGTCACCTTGATATCTATTTTATTTTTACAAATAAAATTGATAAATAAATACCAAGTATCGATTTTTTATGAGGATAATTTTATTTTCCGATGACACCCGGATTCGAACCAGCGAAGGTCAGGATTATAAACGGACAGTCTATCTACTAGATCACAATGTCACAGCCGCAGTGGTATCTGTGAAGGTGTCGTGGTGCCGGAAGGTGGGAGGGAAGGGACGCAGGGGTATCAGCTTCGCTTGGAGACAGCACCGGTTCTTCTTTATAGATTTCTCATTATTGGCGTTGAGCCATGACAAGCTCGAGGAGACAGGAAGAGGAGGAGGAGGAGGAGAAGGAGGAGAAGGAGGAGGGAGGAGTGAGAGCACGGGGGTGGCGTGAAGCTCACAGAGTTCGCTTCACCCCAGCATTGCTGCTGTGCTCTCTTCCGGACCTTTACCTATGGAACGTACAAGGAACGTTCTCCCAGATGTTCTATTTTCCCATGAGCGCCTAACGCGCTTACTTCTATCTATCTTGTCCAGAGGAAGAACGTTCTATTACCGAGAACGCTCTTGTGGTATAAACTACCTAGATTCTACGGGTATCCGCTTCACTCAGAATATTCCGTTAGAGAGAACCTTCTTGTAGTCCAATAGACCATGATTCTGCGGGCTATCTTACCGAATCTATTGCCAGCTATACTGACACTCTATTACATATCTACCAGAGTACTCTTTCTTTATGTGCAACTCTACTACTGTATATTAGCGAAACATACGAGATGTACCATGCAGCTTGCAAAGTTGAGTTTCAACCATTCAGTCGTTCGTATTCACAGCTGACGTTTTTCAATTTTTGTATAAAATATACATCGATTTTTTCAAGAGGATAAATTTTTCCCCGATGACGCCTGGATTCACCAACGAAAACCAGGCTTATAAGCGGACAGTCTATCTACTATTAAAATAGACCACAAAGTCACATTGCTATCTGTTATCTCTTCTAACAAATAAACTCACGGCTGACGTCCTTGAAATATTTTTTAAAAATATTGATTTTTCATGAGGATCATTTTTTTTTTCGATGACACCCGGATTCGAACCGGCGAAGGCCACCAGGATTATAAGCGGACAGTCTATGTACTAGATCACAATATGTCGCAGCAGCAGTGGCGTATCTACCAGTACTATTTTTTTACAAATATAGTCTATTAATAGTCTATTTTTTTTTTTTTTTTTTTTTTTTTTTTTTCCCCTTCTTATCCTCATGAAGGGAGTCTTGCATGGTGGGTAGGTGACGAGCCTGTTTTATTTGGCCCTCCCAGTCTTCCTTCTTTTACTTGTTTCTTTTTTCCGGGCTATTTTTTCCCTTTCTTTCCCCCTTGCATGTCGATTTTGGCTCATGCTCGGGGTATGTTTCTATCTCCCGTGCTTTGGCTCCCCTTTTTATTTATTTATTCATTTATTTTGTCTTGGTTTCTTTCGTTGTTTCTCTCTTTTACAAGGTATTTTGGTTTAATGAGAATAACACAAAGGGGGGTGGGGGGGAAACAGGAGGAGTAGAAGGAAAGCCGTCCAAGGGAATGGGGGCAGGGGGGGCAACAGGAGGAATAGAAGGGAGACCGCGGTGGACGAAGGCAGGAAGGAGATGGCAGACAGGGTAGCAAGGTACCAGGCCGACTAGTAGGTACATAGCACTTTTCGTCTTTTTCTGGGGTATTTTTTTTCCCCTTTGTTCCCTCCTTGCGTGTCCAGGTTTTTGGCTCGTGTTCGGATTATCTTATTTTGGTTTTACTTTACTTTATTTTATTTCATTTTATTATGTTTCTTTTCCGAGCTTTGGCTCTCCTTTCCGGTTGGGTTGTTTCTTCGATTTCCCCTTCATTTTGTTTGTTTCTTTTTTTGTTTTATTTTTATCTTTGTTTTTATTTGTTTTCTTATTTTGTTTTTGTTTTTTGTTTTTGTTTTTGTTTTTGTTTATTTCGTATTTCTCTCTTCCAACGTATTTCTGTTGCTGACGTATGTTGTGCCTGTCGTACCCAGTACTAGGGCATGACATTGCGTTGTCGAATGCATTACGATGCATTATCTCTGTGTCGTGGCTTGTGACCACAGAGCTGATCTTTCTAGGGTGAAGAATCAGTACGGACACTGGGTGTGCTGGATGTCGACGAGTAGAAGAACGGTTTAATGTGAAGAACACACACACACACACATATCAAAATTTTCTCGAGGATTATTTTTTTTTCATATGACCCCTGGATTCGACCAACGAAAACCAGGCTTTTAAGCGAACAGTCTATCTACTAGAAGACCACAAAGAAAGTCCCATTGATATCTCTTATTTTTTTAATAGGATCATTTTTTTTTTCCCGATGACACCGGGATTCGAACCAACGAGAAGACCTTGAGGCTTATAGTACATACCCGTACTTCTACACCAGGTTTGTACATACCATCAGGTACTACACTGTTGGATCACAATGCACGCCCAGCTCAGATCAGTCCGGCTACATATAGCCCAGCAGCGCAGCGTAACGCCGTGCGGAGCCGTGCGGTGCGGTGCCGTGCCCTTCGCTGCGGTGCTGTGCCGTGCTGCGCTGTGCGCTTTCTTTCGAACATAGAGCAGTACCGGGTTATAATACGTGTTGTTGTGTACTACTTTTCTTCTTTTTCCTTTTTCTACATGTATTTGATCTTTCACGACCCCCTGTTTTTCCCCCACGCAAACTACCCCCGTACTGCCGATCAGAACGTAACACCGGTAACAAAAGCACACAGCGCAGCTGAGCACAACAGGGCAATTTGCTCTGCACAAGCAGCTCTTGACATTATCAAATCGCTGTTCGCACCAAATAAATCATGGGCCTATTCTTTCTGCCCCGTCTACATGTTTTTCGTTGCATTCTTCCTTGCCTTGCGCGAGCGTAGCGCGCGGCGTCAGCCGCCCGCGGAGCGGAGCCCTTGTATGTATATATATATACTCCGTATGTATATCGCAATACCAGGTACCCTGGTAGAGGTATTAACATCACGATGATGGAAATAGCTGTGTGTTACCTTTGCATTAAAAACCGTTCTTTCTGCCCAACGACATCATCATCAGTACACCCAGCGTTATTTCTACCCAACGACATCATCATCAGTACACCCAGAGTCCGTAGTGCTGATTCTTCATCCTAGAGAGATACAACTTCTGTGGTCACAGACTGTGAAACAGAGTTAACCAAACAGTCGCAATTAATTCATCAAGGTAAAAATTGTAAAAAGCAACTAAAATGCTAGCGAAACGGATACGAGAACGCAACAAAATAAGCTAGAGCTATGGATAGTAGACGATGATGATGACGATAATGCTGCTGCTGCTGATGATGATGATGATGCAGATGGTGGTGATGATGGTCAACGATGATGGTGGTCGGTCAAAAAGATGATCATCATGATGATTGTGATGATGACGAGGATCAACGCCCGAATGGGTAGGGTGGGCCGTAACTGGACCAAGTCCGGGGCGGAAGACTGTTTTCTCATGGCCGCCCGGGGGTTTTGTTAGTGGGCGAGCTTGCACGCAAGGCCCACACTATCTACCCGGAATGATGCCGTCCCGGGTGGCTATCTTCACCGGATCTGACCCTCAGGGGTGAAAAAATTGGAAGTGTGGTGATTTTTTTTCCCCATTCGCCGGCGGGTTTTGAAAAAAAATGACGATGATGACATCTATGTATGCTTCTGGTGGTGGTGGTGGTGGTGGTGGTGGTGGTCGATACAGATGAGGATGTATGATGCGTGATGATGGTGATGATGATGGTACGTACAGATCACGGAGGTGGTGGTGTAGATAGATATCTTGGAGTGAGTAGTGATTGACAACTCCGGACTCCAGCAGTTGTGTGTCGCGGAAAAACTGTACGAAGTGTATGCCGTCAAAACAACAAAGAGCTTCGTATCGACTAGAAGAACTTCGTCAGCTCGCCACGACTAGAAAATCAGGCGAACACAACAACAGCACAGCTGAATTCAGAAGAAGCGGGCACAAAAGACATACCTGAAGAACACGAGAAAACACCGAACACAGGGCACCAGGTATAAAAATAAAACCGTCGCGATGGACAGATTGATGCCCTGAACAACCTGGTTCGAGCTCGAGCTGGTAGATAATACCGCACACATATTTACGTGTGGACAACAAACAGTAGTATCTAATATGAAGTCGAACGATCGCACCATAATGCAATGGTTTATTATCCTGGCACTACTCTCGCGGTCCCTCCCAGTAGTAACTCAGATCCGGGATCACATAAGGTAGCGGACCCTCCTCCCCCCTCCCCACTACGATACGCGACTTCATTTTTATCGCAAGAATAATTCAACATTTTCTTCACTCGTCGACTCGCGTCGGACTACGGCTGTGGAAGAATATTCGATTTATATCGCATGTCGGAACGATATCTATCTGATCTACGTTTTCGGAGGGCAAAAGCAAAAACAAAAACAATGATCAATCATACTACTATAGTATACGTAATCGTGTCAAAGGCAAAACACGACAGAAGAAAAAAAATACTACTTACCCTACACATGACACGTAAAAGTCCGACAAGGTAAACCGATTTGACGGACATGTCGAGACAAGCATCCCACAACAACCACAATAATACGCCAGTGCCCCCCTCGTCTCAAACAGCGACTGAGCACTCCCCGCCAAGAACTTTCAACAGACATTTTGCCATTGACACGATTACGTATAGCATAGTATGATTGATCATTGTTTTTGTTATTGCTTTTGCCCTCCGAAAACGTAGATCAGATAGATATCGTTCCGACATGCGATATAAATCGAACATTCTTCCACAGCCGTAGTTCGACGCGAGTCGACGAGTGAAGAAAATGTTGAATTATTTCCTCGCGATAAAAATGAAGTCGCGTACCGTAGTGGGGAGGGGGGAGGAGGGTCCGCTACCGTATGTGATCCCGGATCTGAGTTACTACTGGGAGGGACCGCGAGAGTAGTGCCAGGATAATAAACCATTGCATTATGGTGCGATCGTTCGACTTCATATTAGGTACTACTGCTGCTTTATGGAAGGATATTCGATTTACATCGGAACGGCATCAACGCTATATTGTCGGAGGGCAAAAATAATAAAAATATCATAGCAAGAATAAATGGGAGCAAGAGAACAACAAAAAAACTTCCGTAAAGCATTGGTGATTTCTCTCCTATGACCCTCTGCCAACCATTCCCAATTTCTCTTCACATATTTTCATTTTTTTTATGATACCGACACGGTATACTCATACGAGCTTATTATCCGGATCCTCATCAATAACCCATTCATTCCCAGGTCATATATGGTAACACTGGTATGTGTGTGTGTGTTCTTCACATTAAACCGTTCTTCTACTCGTCGACATCCAGCACACCCAGTGTCCGTACTGATTCTTCACCCTAGAAAGATCAGCTCTGTGGTATAATAACTGGTGGCTGCAGGGGATAGAGCCAGGAGCCAGGAGGACATGAACGTATATATGTACGTCTATCAATAGTAGTTGTAGTTGTTGGTTGTTTGGGATTCAAGGTTTTGCGCTTTTACTTTTTCATGGTCTGGACTATTGGGATTTTTCGGTTATTTCATTTTTTTTTTTCGTTATTATCCTCCGGTGGATGGGGAAAAATGAAGCATATTAAGCTCACCCCTGCTGTAGCTTGTGCACTCTCCTCGTATTTTCATACACACGTTGCGTGTCAATATAACCCAATTGCATTCGCAATCCAGCTGGTTTTCTGGCGTGTCCTTCAGTTCCCGTGATAGCGATAGCGCGAGGTGTTGTTCTTATATCAGCACACGTTTTTGTCGTCGACACTAACTAACGCTGCAAACTGACTGTCGGATGGCAAACGAAATAACAAGGACACAACCGTAATAATAATAGATTGCTATTAAGAAAGCTGCAAGTTGTCGGATGGCAAGTGCTAAGAAGGTACGGACTCGAAAGGCCTGCAATTGTCTGATTTTTTAGGTAATTGGCCGTTTTTGCATGATATGTTGGCGTTATCTACTCGGGGTAGTAAGGAAATGAAACCGAGGTATGCGCCTCGGCTTATCAGTTGCTGTGCGGGGCTCTGTGGAAATAATAAAACTACGTATCTCGCAGGTAAGGCTAAAAAAGTGAGTACTCACCGAGGATCTGCTCAACTAGGCAGACCTGCAGGGGACATTCTGTATCCCCGCCCAATAACTTAAGAAATGGCGTCGTCGGCAGGACTAAGAAAATGTGGGTTTTGAGGAGCCGCATCTCCGACTCATGGTATAGTTCGTAGAACCGGAGTTTCCCCGAATCTTCCATGTTTCTGCATATGCGGCTCATGAGGGTGGGCTAGTGTTAGGGTACGGCCTTGAAATGCCTGAAATTATCTGATTTGATAGGTAACTAGCCGTTTTTGTATGATATGTTGGCGTCATCTATTTGGGGTAGTCAGGAAATGAAACCGAGGCATGCACCTCGGTTTGTCAGTTGCTATCCGGGGCTCTGTGGAAATAATAAAAAAGCTGCTTCGCTACTATAACACGTACGGCTAAGAAAGTGAGCACTCACCGAGGACCTGCTCAATAGGCAGACCTGCAGGGGAACAATCTTTGTCCCCACCCAATAACTTAAGACAAGCATAATAATTAGAAGAGTTGTGAATCGGCACAACTTAGGTCACCAACCAACTATTAGGTCACCAACTAATTAGCCGTTTCCCGAAGGTGTCGAATTATCGACGTATTTGGTTTCCATACTGGTATAATGTGTAAGATTGAACGCAGGAAATCTGAGGGGTTTGTGGAGCGGGATTGAATCTTGAATATGTCTGGAAGGCATTTTTATCAGGGAATATTCTAGTACGAGATAGCGAGTTGGTTGAGGTGAGCTTTATCTATCACTTTTAAAATACATACAGGAAGGATCGTTTAATAATGTAGGACGCATTTCTTTCAGTTTGGGATCTCTCTCCCCGGCCGAGGGGATCTAATTCGGCTCGCTTCGTTCGCCCGACTCAAGACGTGAAGTCGGTTGGCCATCAGCTGGCCTCGCCAGCCGACTTGCCGACTAAAGTCAGTGAGTCGGCTAACGTTACTTACCGACTAGTTGTTAGTCTAGAAATCCCGCCGGTTCACAGCTCTAATAATACTGCGAATAGAGTCTCAATGGTTAACCTTCAAAAATTGAAGTAAAGAGTTTTGAGTTTTCGACAGAGACGGTCAGGTGTATTATCAATGATGTACAAAACGGCGTCAAAGTAAACGTCATTTCGCATAACCAATCTGGGGTCGCTGGCAACGCTCGCAGCACCACCACGTGTAATGTCACCTGCTGCTGCTCAATTCGCGCGAGAGTAGGTCACGCAGCATGTCTGTACTTCGGGTTTATGCTGTGCGTGGCGCGTATTCTATGCTCGCTGTTGTTCATTATCTGATCTCTGGTGGTGCCTGTCTATCACTCACGGCAGTCTCAAGCGGTACCAAAAGGAAGGTGCTATCTGTTCCTTTTTCGCATGGCATATTGAATGCACAGTGGGGGGCTCCCAATATGGTGCCGATATGTGCCAGCCCAATATTGTATCGGCAATATTCAGGGCACAGGCACTATTGGGAAGAGGGGTACTATAGAGAGTTGCAGTCGTTCCCGTCGTCCCAAGAGGTCTATCTATCCATCTATCTATCTATATAGACTATCTATCTATCTATCTATCTATCTATCTATCTATCTATCTATCTATCTATCTATCTATCTATCTATCTATCTATCTATCTATCTATTATTATTATTATTATTATTATTATAATAAAAATAAAAATACACTCCATCCAGCTGCGAGATCGAAGATTTCGTCGAAACTCATCTATTTCCAAGCTGTGTGTGATACTCCGATCGCGCCTATTACTGGGAGTGTCCTCATTAAGGGTATAGGTCGGCGACTCTCCTTAGAACTACAGTGTAGCTTGTACCAGGGTCAACAGGGCGATGTTGATCAATCTGTGCGCGGAAATCATAAAACCCGTTTTTGAGGGGGACAAAATCTGATAGCTGTGGAAGGAATGCATCAGTTTGTCTAAAGCCTATTATATATTATATTTTTACGGGATATACGAAGTACTTGATAAACTGATGCACTTCCTTCCACAGCCGTCAGATTTTGTCCGCCTCAAAAACGTGCTTCATAGCTTCCGCGCACAGATTGATTAACACCACCCCGTTGACCCTGGTACAAGCTACATTGTAGTTCAGAAGGGAGTCGCCGACCTACATCCTTAATGAGGACACACACCCAGTAATACGCGCGATCGGAGTATCACACACAGCTTGCAAAGATGAGTTTCGACGAAATCTTCGATCTCATAGCTGGAGTGTATTTTTTAGTTTTATAATATAGATCAGATGATGGCCACTTTTTAAATTACAAAAGGATTTATAACTTTTACGAACATCCGTTTATTAGCAAATTAAAGTTTAAATTTCGGTGCTAGAAAAAAAACTCACACATTCGCAAAGCTCACGTCCGTCTGAGTGTCCGACACCACGCTTCACGTCGCAGATTGGCACAATACAGCGCTCGGACGGCAACAAATATCAAGGTGTCTCTGACGCTAAGGCATATCTCGCAACACATACATACATGTATCCGTACGAGCAATGGTTGAGGTTCGTGCGTATCTTTGTCCGAGTTTGATGCCCACTTGGTACTTTGGGCGTATATCTGTATTTGTCTCCCACTCTCTTCAAAAAACACCTACTAGTACTGCTGCCTAGTGACATGGTATTGCCCTGGGAGCCTAGCAAGACATAAGATCTGTAGGATACGGAAGCGATAAAAAAGGGTTTCAAATGCCTTTGAAGGCATGTGTGTAGGAAAAAGAGGATGATGTTTTTGCCCCATGGACTTGCAATCCGTGTACCGTTTAGTTTTATCCGTGGCTTGCGGGACTAAAATTCAAGAGCTTATCAAACACAGCAAGTGAGAGGGACCAATCTGGAACCTGCCTAGTAGAGAGACCTGCAAGAAGGTTGCCTGTGTCTATAAACAGCCCCTCATATTATGATTCATAGACTTGTCGGCAGTACTTCGTCCCCGCAGGGCGAAGTACGATGTTCATTCCGCGCGCGCAAGTTGGGTTTCGTACGTAGTGTTCTGGTACGCTTTTGCGGCCGCTCGGGGTTTCGCTGGTGACGTTTTAGTCTATTTCGCCTTCGACCCCAACGTCATTTTGTTTCTCGGTAGTTCCCGTTTTCCTTTTTCTGTTCCCTTTGTTCCCATTCCCCGCGTTAATCTACGGAAAGTGATAGTTCTCGCGTCTGTTGATCCCGCTGTTACCGCTGAGGTTTTCTGTTGTCCGTTCCCCGTTTTCTGTTCTCCGTTTTGGGTTCGCTGCTTAAGCATTGTCTGGGGCTTCGTAGCCTCGCAGGGTAGAGGTGTGAGAGTTGGTTTTGAAGAGCCGCATCTTCGAATCGTGTTCTAGACCGTGGAAACGGTGCTTCCCCGAGTCTTCTATATTTTTGCAGATACGGCTGATCAGGGTGGGCTAGTGTTGTGCTATTTCCCTGGGAACCTATGATAGCAAGACGCAAGATCTAGGATACGGAAATTGTATAAAAAGGCATCACATGCCTGTGAAGGCATATGCGTGTAAGACAAAGAGGATGATGATTTTTCTCCATGGACTCGCATGGAGTGTTTCGTATATTGGTCGCTTGTGAGACAATTACAAGAGCTTACATGCTACAAGAGAGTGACCAGCGTGGAACCTGCCTAGAAGGGAGAGCTGCAAGAGGGTGCCCTGTGTCTGTAAACAGCCCCTAATATTTTGGCAATAGGCTACCGTCTGTTGTTGTTGTACCTGTTGTCCCTGACGACGTCTGTCTGCCTGTCCTACACCGCATGTATCACGTCGGAAGTCGGCCCGATACAACGCGCGGATAATAAAGCACAAGTCTCAAGGCGTCTCTCAATTGTCAGGAAATGTCTCGCAACAGAGGACCTTGTCCACACAAACAATCGTCGGGGTTGCTGCGAATCTTTGTCCAGCTTTGTGATGTCCACTTTGTTTTTTTTGCGCCTAAAAAAATAAAATTACCTCAAACATTCGAAAAGCACCAGTTCTCCCCACGCCTGTCTGTGTCCAATATAATACTTCACGCCACAACTTGGCACAATACAACGGTCGGAGCGGAAAAAAAAAACAAGGCGTCTCTTTTGCCAGGAAACGCTCCGGCAAAACAGGCTTGCAGCCATACGAACAATGTTGGGGTTCCTGCGTACCTTTTTTGTCCGTTTGATGCCCACCTTGTTTTTTTTGGGGGAAAACTAAATTTTTTTCTCCAACACATCGAAGAGCACCTCCTCCTGTTCTCCTCACGCCTGTCCGCGTGTCCGACGCGATGGTTCGCGTCACAAGTTGGCACAATTCAACGCTCGGATCAGCACAGATCTGGAAGCGCATCGTTCACAGCACAGGCCTGTATACATATGAACAATCGTCGGGGTTGCTCGTCAAGTAATGCCCGAGGGGGATGCACGGTTGTCGGTGTTGATAAAAGCGTTCTCACGGTTTCCGGTGTCTTCAGTCGTTTCTCCTTTGGCTCGCTGCCCAGGCACAAGGCCGACATTATCATTACTCTATCTAAAGGAACGGTATAGGGCAGGAAGTGCCGCGGCGGTGGGGAGTCCTGCCTGGACCATCACCGTCGCTTACATTCTCGCCCATCTATGATGGCCTTGACGTGAATGTGACATCTATCTAGGTACTATCACGCAGTTTCGCCCGACAATCATGATATGGTTTCACGTCGAATCTATAAGATATCCATCTATGGAGAGCACTCCATAACATTTGCCCACCCTGAATAGCCGAATAGATGCAGATCACGTGGCAATCAAAGGATGACAACAAAACATCCAGAAATTGGAAAGTGAATCGAAGATGTGGCTATTCGGAGCACAGAAATATGAGGCTGCGAATTCCCCTACATCTCGTAATTAGGCTAAGACGCCTCATTGCAAGATAAACAACCCTGTGGTGGAGCTCACAACCGTGGGAGCTCGACGTCAGGTATGCACCTCCTACGGTAGCAACCGGCCTACGAAAAAACACGCAGGGCGAGCTGCGTATCTGTGCCCGAGTTGCATGCTCACTTTGTTTTTTGTGCACATTTTGTTTTTCTTCCAAACATTCGAAACGCATATGTTCCTCACATCTGTCCTCGTGTCCGGCGCAATGCGTCATGTGTCTCAAGTTGGCACAATACGACCCTCGGATCAGTACATCCCTCAATGACAAGGTGTTTCTTTGGCTAGGAAACTTCTCGCAAAACCGGCGTATATTCATTTTAAGAACAATCGTCGGGGTTGCCGCGTACCTGGTATATTTTCCAGTGTTTAATGCCCAGCACTTTGATTTTGTGCAATGCAATTATTTGCTCTTCTTGTGGTGTACCTCCGAAACATTCGAAAGCATATGTTCTCCTCTCGTCTGTCTGCGTGTCTGACGCAATATGTTTCACGGCTCAAGAGTTGGCAAAATAGAACTCTCGGAGAAGCACAAAAATGTCAAGGCGTCCTTTCGCCAGGAAATGTCCCGCAACACAGGCGTCAATGTATTCATACGAGTAATCGTTGGGGTTGTTGCGTGTCTTTGTTTGTCCAGGTGTGTTTTCGGCTTTATATTCTGTACGATACTTGTTCCTTCGTTGGCTATCTATATCCTAGATTTTTCCATCGCCCATCTGTCGCGCTCTTGCTTCGTGAGCTGTCTGCCACGCTGCCGCCATCGTTGCTTGTACATGTACACAGCCCAGACTCTGTCACACTGCTGCTGTATACCATATGATGCCACGCATACATGAGCACAGCAGTACGAGTACGAGCATGATTTCGGGATTTCCTTGTATCTTCTGCTTATTTCGTACCGAGCGTTTTCGCGGTATCCTGAATGGTTTGCCTATCGACTGTTTGTTGCAACGATGCTGCTATTTCTGCATCGTGACCTCTCTTGCCCGACAAGAGGTCCGTTGACCGTCTGTCGCTCTGCCTCTATTTGCTGTTGTTCGTGTGTACGTTCAACTATCACGTTGCTGCTGTTGTATAATAATGTGATACCATGCAAAATGTCATGGGCGAGCGTATGAATGAAGAACACGATCATCACATTATGTTGTGGCGTCTTTTTAGTTTTTATCGTTCTTCTGCCACAAACTACTTGCTTCACGGTGGCGCCACCGCCGTGGGGGCGGAGGTGCCGCTTATTCCCTAATTTCACCGTATGACACTATAGAGAGCAATAATAGCCCTATTCAACTACCGCTGTTGGGAGCCCGGTACACTTCAAACAACGTGTTTTTCTCATAGCAGATTGAGGATCGAGAGTCGAGAGCGTGGTGAGTTAGCCCGTCAAAATGGACCAGCACGCGGTGTGGGAATGCAAGTTATATATATTTTGGCTGAACCCTATCATCTTCCATATGCGCGACAAAAATGAAGGCAAGCACCGAGAGGGAGAAGAAAAGGCACACCGCCTATTCAATGTGTTCTTGTTAGGTTAATACGGAGGGGGGGGGGGGGGGGTTGGGGGAGGCGAGAGGGGGGGTTAATTGTTGACAAATTGTTGTTGCTGTTGCTTTGGTGCTCAAAATTGATGTTGATGCAGTAAAAAAAAACAAAAAACAGTTTCAATGTTCTCGATATTTTTAGTTCGTGCGTTCGTGTGTGTGGTATGTGTTCTTCACATTAAACTGCCTGTTATATCCAAATACCGTATGGGCGTATGTGACGATACGACCTGGCGTGGTCGCAGAGATTATCCCAAGAAAGTTCTGGTTCAGCTCTAACGCTCATATACGCTACTTTCTAGTTCCGCGACGACTACGAGTAGTACAGCAATGAACCAATCAATGCTACTGAACATTGCCTCGATAGGTGGTAGTCTAAACCTATCCTCAACAGACCGCACCGTAGGAATTTTTCCCTGTTGAAAACCGTACCGCACCGCACCGCACCGCACCGCACCGCACCGCACCGCACCGCACCGGAGGCTTTATGATATCAGAAAAACGCACCGAACCGCAGCGTAGGACATAAAATATAGCCGAACCGCACGGCACGACATCTGAGCACCGCACCGAACCGCACCGTAGCATTTAATTTCTGATTTCTGAAAACCTCTCACCGAACCGCACCGTAGGATATATCACAGCAAGTAAGTACCGAACTGCACCGTAAGTTTCCCGAATTCTTCAAACCGATCCGAACCCCATCGTAGGGCTGCCATCGAAACCGCACCGCACCGTGTGCTCATCATGATACGGTGCCAAAAGCCGTTAGGTCGACTGTTTAACGGTGCAGTTATAGAAAACCCGCGGTTTCATCAGCCGCGGAACGGTTGTATATAGGGTCACGGTTTCGCACGGTTCACGACGGTTCCTGCACAATTTCTTGTCGAAAGTGTTCCCGCTGGCTTGGTTGATGTTCATATTTGTACGGTTTATTCGTACGGCGCACTATAGAGAAACAGCGCTTTCGTTAGTGACCCCGAGAAAAAGCTTGAGAACCGTACGAAACCGCATTTTTTCACGGTTTATTCAGCGGCGCATCGTACGATAGAAACAAAACGGTTTCGTTAGTGCCGCGAGAAAAAACTTGAGAACCGTACAAAACGCGGTTTCGTATGGTTTATTCATACGGTGCATCGCAAAGAGAAAACGTTTTTGTACGTTTCCTTAAGCCTTGGGGTATTGGAACCGCACCGCAGCAAAAACGTTCACAACGGGAACCGCACTGAACCGCACCGTAGGACGTATCACAGCAGAGCACCGAACCGCATCTTAGGATTTACCGTTTATTATACATAAAAATGAGTAAATAGAGAAGAGAGAGGAAAATTGAAGCTCTTCTGCTGTAACAAACTTCGAGAGAAAAATACTACAGGACAGGACACTACATACATGCATTATCATCGCAAATAAAACACGACCCAGCAAGTGGGGCGGTTGGCCACATACATACATACCAAGCGTGCTGACTACTACTACTGCTGCAGGTGATGTATGTACGTCGAGGAGCGGAGCAATACACAAACCAGAGGGAACCAGACACCTCCAGGAGGAGAGAACTATGTATGTATACAGAAGAAGGTAACCACAACGAGAAAATACCACAGCTTGGTATAAATATGTCATCAGAAGAAGCCCAAGGTATGAAAACACCCACCACGAGTTGACCACGAGTCGGAAAGTATACTCGTAAAAGCTTATTTCTGCTTTCACATAGAACTACTTTTGCTTTCAAATATCGATTTCCTGAGCGGCCTTCTTTTTTCCTGTTGCATTCTAACTTTAAGATATTCTACTTTCGGGACCACTGAGCGGGCCTAGATGCCTGAAACAGAGCTCCTCAGAGTGTTCCAACCTGAAAGACGCCGTGTTTCGCACTCTGAAACCTGGCACACCCACCACGAGTTGACCACGAGTTGGAAAGTATACTCGTAAAAGCTTATTTCTGCTTTCACATAGAACTACTTTTAATTTCAAACATCAATTTCCTGAGCGGCCTTCATTTTTTTCCTGTCGCACACTAACTTTAAGGCATTCTCCTTTCCGGACCACTGAGCGGGCCTAGATGCCTAAAACAGAGCTCCTCAGAGTGTTCCCACCTGAAAGACGCCGTGTTTCGCACTCTGAAACCTGGCTTCTCTTTTTTTTGCTTAGTTATTACGAAGTATCATCATTATACCAGGTCCCAGCTCAGCTCAGCTCAGCCCAGTAGCGCACCGCAGAGCTAGCTTAGCAGAGCAGCGCCGTGTGGTGCCGTGCGGTGCCGTGCCCTGCAGTGCGGTGCGGTAATGTGCGTTTCTGTGCCTTGCTATGCTGTGCCGTGCTGCGTGCTGTGCTGCACTTATACTCTTTCATACGTATCAGGTCTCATCCGAAGACGTATCATCCAGCAGTACCGACGTACACCTCATCAGGTGTATAAACATATATAAAACCATTCCTTGGATATAGAGCCATTCCTTGGTGTCATGGACTTTGGTCCGGAGTTTTTGTCTCGGCCTAAGTATGCGATTCGCGGAACTGGAATTCTCGGTCGAATATGGCTTGGTTCGAGCGCCGCCTTCGGGGGGCGGCTTCAACGCCCCTCGCCCTGCCGTGTCCGTTCCGCACATCGACGTGAACGCGGACGGGCGCCGAGCGAGACGAGCGAGTGTCGAGGAGGAATTTTGGAAAAAGTGTTGAATCTTAATGGCTGCAACGCCTGAATGATTTACAAAATTGGCATCATTTCCAAACGGTACGTGATAATGTTTGGAATTTTGCGTACCGGGTGAGAACAGCAGTATGTACGACGAGCATGAACGCCAACTGACGGCATTGGCAAACACACAACATCAGGTGCATGCAGCAGCAGTAGCCGAAGGGCGAAACTTTTAGCACATACTGCAGCAACTAGTAGCAACCAGAACCACAGCAGATAGCTCAAAGTGCAGTACGAGTGCAGTTGGCAAGTTTAGTCGTACACGCATCACTCTGTCCAATAGTCTATATATAACAGCATCTCAAGCAGGTAGAAGAGCCGTCTCTTCGGCCTTTGGCCTTGGCTTTAGCACGACCGCTGACACTCCAGGCAGCCTCTGCTGTAGGCATGAACGAGTGCGGTTGATTCGCAGCGAACTATCCCGCTGTGCTCGCCTCTATGTGGCCATTGTCCATGCCATTTCATGTCACCTCCCTTCTGTTTTGAGCTCGTCGTCGTGCCGTCGAGGTACGAGGAAACCCGTACGTACTGGGTGAGAACAGCAGTATGTACGACGAGCATGAACGCCAACTGACAACATTGGCAAACACACAACATCAGGTGCAGCAGCAGTAGCCGAAGGGCGAAACTTCTAGCACATGCAGCAGCAACTAGTAGCAACCAGAACCACAGCAGATAGCTCAAAGTGCAGTACGAGTGCCGTTGGCAAGTTTAGTCGTACACGCATCACTCTGTCCAATATATAACAACCGTTTTATGTTCATATTGATGGAGAAAAAAATACCAGGTCGTATTACATTTATTTCCTGTAAGAATGATACGCCGTACGAGCGGACGTTCTGATTCTGGTGCCGTGAGACCATCGAGCACACCGCATGTTTTACCCAAACAAGAGCCAACAAGAGGCAGCGCACAGGGGCCCCCAACACAGAGACACGTGACAACCACGGCCAGCTGTCGGTCGCGTAATTGTCCGGTGGTCCGTGCTTCGGTGGGTGTATCGGAAGTCGTTCGTAGTACTACTGTAGATCGTCGAAAAACCACGTGGCATCGTGCTGGTGACAAGACTCGCCAGTAGACCCCCCAAAATTTATTTACCTTTTCTTTTTCTTGGCCCCATGCACCCATTTATTTCCTTTCCTTTCTCTTCTTTGTTTGTTTCTTTTTTCCAATTGACTTGCGTCTGTTGTGCGCATGCGTAGTGATAGATACCACGTGTATTATATACGTGGTAGTCTTTCTTGGTTGGCAAGCGGTATAATATAGTCGGTTTTCCCAGGCGCGAGTGATGAGACGTATGCACCGGTATGGACCTGGCACATCGTAGACTGACTCCCGATTTCACTTTTATATGTTTCTGGTGGAGGCATGAATTGCGTCAGCTGTGATTTATGCGTGTACCACCTTTGGTTTGTGTTTTTCCCCTAGGGTATTCCTCAGCTCCAGAGTGACTGGAGCCTGTACTGTGACCACGGACTTGATTATGCGAGTTAATATGAGAACGACAACAACAACAACAACTGAGATATTGCCTGTTTCTTGACCTTTCAGCTGCTTCCTGCAAACTTGGTTTTTCTGCCAACACGATTTTAGACTTTTTCGCGATTTTTTCTTCCTTTTTGTCTAGTAAGTTGAACTTCCTACTGCCGCTAATTGCCGCCTGACAGCTGTGCATTAGTTGCGGAACGGTCCAGCTTTTAAATTAGCTTTTCTTTGATTCGCACCATTTGTTTTGTACTTGACGAAGCTTCAGCGGCTGAGATCTGGGCTTGGCTCATCAGCTCGACACCGCCCAGCACCCCATCGCAGCGCTATAGCTTACAGCAACGAAGCGCCGTGCAGTGCCCTGCGATGCCCTGCGGCTCAGCTCAGCAGCGCACCGCTAGCTCAGCAGAGCGACGCGCTATGCTTTGCCGTGCTCTGCCATCGCGGTCGTTCATTATTCATGATATCTAAAACTCCGCGTACGCTGATATTTAGGTATTTGGCGCTTTATTCTATACATATCGCGTCAACCATCGTAATATCATACAATATGGGGGAGGGAATGTAATCTCTATGCAAAGATCCTGTTTTTTTTTAATCATTTGTCAGCCGGCCGCCCCGGTAGTCTATTAATAATAGTGGTTTTACCCTCGAATATTACTAACGTTTGGTTGTCCTTGAGTTCGACACCCACCACGATGAGATTTGACTTTATTTGCAAAAATGCAAAAAAAAAAAACAGGCATCATCAATCAACTGCTGAGAGCGCCTAGCGGCGTGGGTTGGTTCGACGCGAGTCGACGAGGGAAGAAAATGCTGGATTCTCCTGGCGGTAAAAATGAAAGCACGTACCGAAGTGGGGAGGGAGGAGGAGGGCCCGCTATTGACCCCGGATTTGGGTTACTACTGGGAGGGAGCGCGAGAGTGGTGCGGGGATAATAAATGGGATGAAGAAAAAAAATGTTGCAAAGGTATATTATTATTACTACCAGTAAATAATATGTCAGTCTCTAGGAAATACGCACGGCACTATCAGCAGTCGTCATGGTAGAGACACTCCGGATATTATTATAAAAATTAAAATACACTCCAGCTGTGAGATCGAAGATTTCGTCGAAACTCATCTTTGCAAGCTGTGTGTGATACTCCGATCGCGCGCATTACGAGTTGTGTGTCCTCATTAAGGATATAGGTCGGCGACTCCCCTTACAGCTACAGTGTAGCTATCAGGGTCAACAGGATGATTTTAGTCAGTCTGTGCGCGGAAACTATAAAACCCGTTTCTGAGGGGGACAAAATCTGACAGCTGTGAAGGCAAAGGGGGGGCCTGGTTTTGATCAAAAGCGAGCGGGTTTGGAGGGGGGGCGGGGGGGGGGGGGGGGAAAGGGGCAATTTGTGCATGTAAGCTATAAATCCTTTCGAGGGGATAAATCTGACGGTTTTGGCACCAGTATATTATTGGGGGCGGGGGGGGGGGGGGGGGGGGGGGGGGGGGGGGCAGCTCGATATGTGCCTGGAAACTATACATTATTTCGAGGGGATAAATGTGACATTTTTGGAAATAATACATCAGTTTATCGTGTATATTCTGGGATAAGTCGTACAATCAGTGAGTAAAGAGAGGGTGGAGTGTTCGAGGGGGTGGGGTTGGGATGGGTTGGGGGGGGAGGGTGGGGGGTGGGGGCGGGGGCGGGGGGCGGGGGGGGGGGGGAAAGGGCTTTAGGTGAGGGGTTTGTTATACGTGTGGTGCTAGGTCTAGGCGAAGGTGCGGGTGATGGGGAAGAAAGGGGCGTTCGAGGCGGGGGGGGGGGGGACACAGCGGCATGGATGGCTCTCGAAAGATAATGAGGTGATATCCTGTGCGTGAAGTGTTTATTAATGTGGCGGATTTCGATATTTGGTGGGGCGTTTGAGTAAGGGAGAGCAAGAGGGGGGGGGGGGGGGGAGATTTTTTAGGAGGTTTAGGTCACAAATAATATTCAAATACACTTCGGCTGTGAGATCAAAGATATGTATCAGCTTGTTATACGCGTGGTGCTAGGTCTACGCGATCGTGCAGGTGGTCGGGAAAGAGGGGGCGTTGGAGGGGGGGGGGGGGGGAAACACAGCGGCATGGATGGCTCTCGAAAGATAATGAGGTGATATCCTGTGCGTGAAGTGTTTGTTAATGTGGCGGATTTTGATATTTGGTGGGGCGTTTGAGTAAGGGAGAGCAAGAGGGGGGGGGGGGGATTTTTAGGAGGTTTAGGTCACAAATAATATTCAAATACACTTCGGCTGTGAGATCAAAGATATGTAGCAGCTTGTTATACGCGTGTGCTAGGTCTAGGCGATCGTGTAGGTGGTCGGAAAAGAGGGGGCGTTGGAGGGGGGGGGGGGGGGGAAATAATTGAAACCTTCGTCATGGATGGTCAGAAAGATAATGACGTGGTATCAACTGCGTATAGGTGTTTATTACTCAGGCCGATTTTGATTGTGAGTGGGGCGTTTGGATAGAGTAGGCGGAAGGGGGGGGGGGGGAATCGGGGGACGGCGGGGCGGGGGGGGGGGAAAAGGGTTGGGGTTTGTTATGAAAAAGAGGTCAGTGGAGGGGGAGGGGAGGGGGGGGGGGGGGGACATTTCAATATGTGCGCGGAAACTATAAATTCTCAGAGGGGACAAACCTGACGATTGAAGCAATAAGACATCCCTTTATATCATCTGGCTTGTAATGTTTACTATTCTAGAAGGTTTGATGTTAGATGCAGCATGCAACTCAGTGTTTAAGTGTAGTAAATAACGTCTTAAATCTTCATAGTTTGTTGTTGTATGATACATCGATCGAAAGCTAGAATATTTTATAGAATATTTGTAGGTACCATTATTTTCTGACATCGCTAATTATAAGAAAGAGATACGTATTGTCAAATGCAACAGGCGAGGTGATGTGGTCATGCACTGTGTTTGTCACCATCATCATACAGTCACCATTATTATCGACATCGCTAATTATACGCAAGAGATACGTGTTGCCAAATACAGCATGCGAGGTGATGTATGTGGCCATATGCTGTCTCCGTCATTGAGCATTAGAGGGAGGGATGCGAATCGACGCTTGGTATACATGTGCTCAATTACGTTACCTCATTAGTCATACTTGGTATACACGCGCTCAATCACGTTACCTCGTTAGTAATACTTCGCTTGGCATTATGCATTGAGGGGACGCGTCCAATTTCGACAACGTGAAAGCCCCCACGAAGAAAAGACAACAGACACACATATCCCGCCTTCCCGAGAAAAAACAGAGAAGAAGCGCTACGCCAACCTCCCGTACGAGCAAAGCCACCCCCGCACCTATCTTAGACAACGCCGCCTCAACGAGAGATCGCCCTCCTCTTCTACGTTTTCCTCCTCGCCCGCGACCACGCAGACCGATCAATGCGACAGCCTTCACGTAACAGACAAAGCAATCTTCTTCCAAAACCTCGCCGGCTGACATGTCCTCATGTCGACGTTTGATGCAAACCGACTTTGCATCCTGTCGACTTCGAACCTCCATTGCCACGGGGACAGCAGTGCAGTCTCTTCATTAATGCCAAGGCCTCTTTTGCTTCGCCTAGAGGCGACGCAGGTTCTCAATAATACTCTTTTCGGTATTTTTGTTTGATAAACGCCAACTTTTACTTGACGGCGCATTTAATAGTTTGTTTCGCCTATCCTTGCCTTCTTTATTGTAGAATCTTACGTTTTTTCTTTTGTCAAAGCATGACTTTCAGAATCCCATGTTCGTATGAAACTCTTGGCATTATTTTAAAGTTCAATGCATGCCAAATCGGACAGCTACACCTTAAGTGGTCGAAGTGCTGCCCTGCCCTACCCGAAGCATGGGCGCCGGCGAATGCCGCGCCCATGCGGAGCCCTTGTAGCCTTAAAAATATTACGTGCGAACGCTTCCGTGCAAGCGGGGCAATTCGCCCTACTCTCAAAACAGTACACTTACAACTCTCCGCTCTACTGCTCGCCACCCGGCCCCTAGCGACCGCACGCCCGTAAAACGCCCGCCCCACACATCAGCCCTCGGTCTCCCAGGCGACACAACTGCCGACGAGTCCCAACTCCGCGAACGGGGGGCATTAAAAGCCTCGCTCGGGGACGGCTCGCGCTCTCGCTCCAAATTAACAGAGTTTTCTGAAAAATAGGAGGTGGAGAACCGTAAGAAAGTGCAAATCCTACCCAGCTTCTGCCGTGCTGCTATGCTGTCGTCGTGGATGGGTCGGTACGCACTGCTCCACTGCTGTTGTACTGCTGTGGTAGTGCCACTGCTGCTGCCGATGCTGCTGCTGCTGGTGACTACTGCGTTTGTTTCTAAAACTAAAAAATCGACCTTCTGTAGTCATGAGCTCGCCTAGCCAGTGCCGGTGCTGTGTGTGATCCTCCTCCTGCCTGATGGCCGCTGCTGTTGACACTACTGCTGCTGTGCCGCAACTCCTTGTTGGGCTATCGCCCGCCTCTGCGCTCGCCGCCGCCGCCGCTGCTGCTGTGTGTTGCTGCTGATGGTGCTGCTCTCACTGTGTTCTGTGCATGTTCCTTAAGTGTGCTGTGTTTGTCGAGATGATCTATGCCGTGCGTGAATTTTTCACGACTCTCATGTTTCACATATTGAGCCCTGTAGGTTTCTTTGCATGCCATAGCTGCGTAGTAAATAGCGAGATGTCTCTGTGGATCTGTGCAGTTTTTAGTAATATATTCAGCCTTTCTCGTGTTTTTTTTACAACCATGTACCACGCAGCTTGCAAAGTTGAGTTTCAACCATTCAATCGGTCGTACTCACATCTGACGTTTTTTACATTTTTTCATAAAATCATGTTTTTTTTTGTCTTGCTGCTGCTGTAGTCTACATAATAGATGAATGGTTTGACTTCCGGCGTGGGTTTTGCATTTTTCGCGTACCTTAGTGTCACAGACTTGGTCTGGCTGCTCTAATTGACGTTGCGTTTTTCCCTGCAGTTGCGGTAGGATTTCTCCACCTAATGCACAAACGGAATTCGTCTCCCATCCTTCAGCGCTCGCGGCGCATGTCATGCCGTCCGAATCTTTCTCCGGATTCAGCTATAAGGTCTGGCTACTAAACCTTTTCAGCCAATTGAGCTTTCGTTACACATTTTTTAGATGAAATCTTCCTTGCGCGAGCGTAGCGGGCGGCATCAGCCGCCCGCGGAGTGGAACCCTTGTCATTAAATACATGTAACTACTTGCTTTTATATTTTTGCTGAAAGTGCTCGGTTGGCGCATCCCTGGCTTTTCCGGATGTCCCACTTGGACACCGCCTCCTTTCATTACTTTGTTGCCGAACGTTCCAGTTTTTTATTTTTTCCTTCTTCACGTTTTTTTTCGGGCAGGCCACAGAAAGCGGTATACCGCCACCATTCCGCGCCACCGTGCGGTACAGCAGAATACGCCCCTAGGTTTTTGACCCCGATCCGCGACGCTGATTGGTCAACTCAGCCTCGTACCGGTTTTTGACGCCAACTCCTTGCGGCGACACACAACGCTTTCTGTAGCAAAATGCACCATGCGGACCGACTTTGCCCCAGGCTCTTCACGGCCCATACATAGCCTTTCGATTTCCGACCGAATCTCAACCATAGGCACAACGTCATGTAGCATCCATAGCACGACGACTTTTCATATTCCTTCATATTTCGGATCCCTTCAGAGCAATCATTGCAACACCCCTTCTGCACATAGCACGAACCACTGCTCAACCGTAAATAGCTCGCACCATACGTAGCTCGCACACCCCAGGTACACGTATAGTAGTAGTAGTAGTGGTGGTAGTGTTACTAGTTGTTGTTGTTGCTGTTGCTGCTGTTGTTGTTGTTGTCACATTAAATAGCATAATCAAGTCCGTGGTCACAGGACAGGCTCCAGTATTGGGTTGGTTATGGATGGATGGCGGGGAAAAGGCTGGGGCAAAGGGACAAAGAGGGAGTGACGGTCCCGCTACACGCAAGCGACCCTGTTGGCTCACACATACACCTAATCAATGACGTCCGGCGTCCGCCTTGCGTCTTCGTACACCGCTTTATGTTGAAATCCACGCAAGGAGCAGACGCCACCGCTTAAACTTGGTAGTCAAGAACTTGGGCATACTTGAGATGCCCGGAAAATAACCTTTGATACACTACCCATACCGTACCACCTATTAAACAAAACACAGAAGGCGCCATCTGTGTGGTCGTACACTGCTCGTTACGCACGAAACAACGAACGGCTTTCGACTATTGAAATGTGGACCTTGAAATATCGGGAGTATATTACATGTAGTCTTGCACATAGCCTTCTACATGTAGTCTTGTAGTCATGCACACTTAGTCTACCGACACAGATATGTCGGGTAAGTTCTTTCAGCCGAAGGCACAAGAGGTATGGATGCATGCTCCGGCTTAGAAGCGTTTTGCCGAGGCGGGGAAGATGGGTTGTTGATTGTAAAAAAAGTGAGATTTGTTGGGGGTAGGTACATCCATATCTCTGAAGGAATCCGAAATATGAAGAAATACGAAAGCGCGTCGTTGTGTGGATGCTACATGACGTTGTTCCCGTGGATGAGATTAGGTGGGAAATTGAATGGCTATATAGGGTCGTGAAGAGCCTGGGGCAAAGTCGGTCCGCATAGTATAATTTGCGACAGAAAACGTTATGGGTCGCGTCAGGAAACGGTGACGACCGAGCTGAGAAGCCGCGGTACGATGTACCGCAAAGAGTTGGTGTCAAAACCCGGTACGAGGCTGAGTTGACCAATCAGCGCCGCGGATCGGGGTCAAAAACTTAAGCGTATCCTGCTGTACCGCACGGTGGCGCGAAATGGTGGCGGTATACCGCTTTCTGTCGTCTGCCCTTTTTATGTGCAGTTCTTGCACAAAGCTTCATCATTCATCACATAACAGAGCTCTGAGGTCCCAGTTGATGATCTCAGCTGTGGGCTCATCACACATAATAATCAGCTCAGCTCCGCCCAGCAGCGCACTGCAGCGCTATTATACTAGCTCAGCAACGCAGCGCCGTACAGTGCCGTTCCCTGGCGTACCCTGCCGTGCCCTGCCGTTTGGTGCGGTACTGTGCGATGCTGTGTGGTGTTGTGCGGTGCTGTGCTGTGCTGTGCCGTGCTGAGTGCTTTGTTTTTTTGCTGTACTTATACACTTTCGTGCATGTAATACTATGTAGTATCATTTTATCAGGTCCCACCTGGGCTCAGCTTGGCTCATCAGCTCAGCTTAGCTCAGCTCAGCAGCGCACCACAGTGCTAGCTCAGCAGAGCGCATCGCCGTGCGGTGCCGCTCCGTGCCGTTCCGTGCGGTGCCGTGCGGTGCCGTTCCGTGCGGTGCCGTGCCTGGGTGCCGTGCCTTGCCCTGCGGTGCGGTGTTATGTCGTCGTGCTACGCTGTGCATTCTTTCGAACAGACAGCGACCACAGGTAATATATACATATACATATAATCATTCTTTGTTTCAGGAATTCGGTCAGGAGTTTTTTTCGTCTCGGCCTAAGTATGCGATCAACGGAACTGGAATTCTCGGTCAAATAGCCTCGTTCGAGCGCCGCCTTCCGGGGGCGGCTCCAACGCCCCTCGCCCTGCCGTGTCCGTTCTGCACGTCGACGTGAACGCGGACGGATGCCGAGCGAGACAAGCGAGAAGTTGCAAAAATACCGCATGTCGAGGAGGGATTCCGGAGATTTTGGTTGTATCTTCAAGTCTGCAGCGCCTGGATGATTTACAAAATTGGCATCATTTCCAAACGGAGTTGCTATTGTAATGTTTTGAATTTTTCGGTGGCATGCTCTCGAGCGTTTGTTCTGCTTGAGTCTGCAGGGCTTGAGCGTTTGTTTGTTTTGCTTGACGTCTGCAGGGCTTGAACGAATGAAACACGTAAAAGTCTTCGGGGGGCGGTTCCAACGCGCAAAAGTCTTTGAGGGGCGGCTCCAACGCCCCTCGCCCTTCCTCATCCGTTCGGCACCTCGACGTGAACGCGGATGGATGCTGAGCGAGACGGGGAAGAAGCTGCAAAAATATTGTATTTTGAGGAGGTAAACTTGCGACTTCAGTTGTATCTTGACGTCTTCAGCGTCTGGATAATTTCCAAATTGGCATCATTTCCAAACGGTAGGTAGTTGCTAAAGTTTTGAATTTTGCGCGGTGGTATTCTCTCGAGCGTGTGTTTTGCTTGACGCCTGCAGGGCTTGAGCGCGTGTTATAATACCAGCTACACTGATCGCCGGTTTTTCATCGAGTGTTGCTAACTCACGCTCTCGCGCTATCCGCAAGTCAATTAGTGCACAACAAAACGAAACATGATACGAGTACACACTCGGGGGGATTCGAACTCACGAAGCTGATCTATACCTGTACCAGGCTCGGGGATAAAACCTGACACGCCACCGCGGCAGTGAGTGACATAGAGCCGGTCGCCCCGGTGCTCTAGTGGGGTTACACTCGAATATTACTACTATTAATAATAGCGTTGATCCTTGAGTTAAATAACCGCCGTTGTGAGCTTTGTTGGCTATATTTTTGTGCAGAAATAAATGGGGAAAAAAGGGACCAACTAACTGCTGCTGAAGCGCACGCATGACTAAACGAGAAGGAGGTGGTAGTGATTACGATTACTGCGGCGCCAGGAAAAGCCACACAGCAGCATTGCGAGTGGCTGCGTCCCCGGGGCCTCGAGGGTTGTATTATCCTGTTGCTAAGCTGCGCCAATCGAAGGTGGTGGTAAGTAGACAGCAGGATGGCGTGCTTTGTTGTTGCTGTGGTCCCTGACTCCGTTGCTGTGATCGTTTGATGAATGAAGCTCGGAATCACTTTTTAAAAGTTAGCTATTAATTGTAGTACATTGTTATGACTGTTAGTCTATGTCGAACTCTTGGCATTACCTTACATACTGTACGCGCAGACTACGATTGTGTGTGGTGATTTTTTTTACTCTACCAAGTATTGAATCTAACAATTCGAAGTGCTGCCCTGCCCTACCCGAAGCATGAGTGCCGGCGGATGCCGTCACCCATGCGGAACCCTTGTATACAAGTATTATGATGCGAAGTGCCACACGTACGGTACCACAGGTACCGGTATGAACGTGTTGTCTACTCGTGGTCTTTTTGCTTTCTTCAGTTGATTGTCGTCTCTCGGTCCCCATGTTCCCCCTCCCCCATGTCACCGCAAATTACACCCATCCGCACTGCTGATCAGAGTGTGACATCGCCAACAAGCACACAGCACATCAGTGCACAGCACACAGACAGGGCAACTATTAACAGTAGCTCTGCCCAACAAGCAAGTCTTGGCACATCAATCCGCTAATCACACCAAATAAATCACGGGCCTCTTCTTTCTGCCCTTTTTCATTGTGTCTTAGTTGCATTCTTCCAAGTGCATTCATTCTTCCTTGCGGGAGCGAAGCGGGCGGCGTTAGCCGCCCGCGGAGTGGAGCCCTTGTAGCTGGATACGCCGACCTATGACTGGCTACGTAGCGTACCCTACCTGCTTACAAGCGAGTTTGCAAGTGGTCTATGGTGCTGTGTAAAAAAGAGCAGAGAGGAAACAAGATTCGTACGTACATACGCACAGTTAGTGCCTTGTGCAGAATAATACGGCCAGACTAATACTGCTGTACCGGTATTTCACTCACCTGGTACCAGATACCGTCGTTATTACTTGAAAGTTATTTCAACAGTATTTTATAGGAAATATTTTGACGTCAGCCGTGAGTTCGACGAATTGTTCTGCAAATAAGGGGACAAATATCAACGCAAACCCCCCTATTACGCTACCTAAAAAGACTGAAACCTTTCTATCGAGATCTACGTCTACGTCCATCAGCTCACAGCAGTAGCGGTAGCTTCCACGCACATCCCTCTCACGAGCTCAGCTCTATATATATCGCATGGAGTTCGACAGCCTAGCCTTCAGTGCGTCCCGTTCCGTACCGACCCGGGAGCATCGCGCGTACTGTCAGGCATGTCAGGAGGAGTGCTCGCCGGAGGAGGTTGGCATCGGTCGTGATGCGACGCCGACGTGCCCCGTTTGCGGGGAGGTTACAGTGATGGGACCTCCTCCAACTGGGCAGCCACCAAACACGGCGGCCGGCGAGGTACGACAACAACAAAAACAGTGCTGCTGCTACTGCTCTGCGATTTATATTACTTACGTGTAAGCTGCACGTCCTTCAAAGCTCTCGTGCCTTGTGTGTGCCTTTGTTACTAGACTGTCTTTGTTGGTTCAATATTTTGTGCAGGGATAGACTACATGATTTTTGATGTGTTGCAGCTAAGCGCCGTTCTTATCGGAGATTTAACAGAGCCGTACCCAATAAGCTAGCATATCTTTTGGCTTATATTGGCTTTTTGAGCTTAGACTATGGAAAAGCTCATGTCCGACCGAGCACAGCCAACAGGCCAAATAGCTTATGTGAGAGCATAACAAGGGAAATCGAGCATAAGGTGGTGATGCCCGCCCCCATTTCGGGTGTATAGACTATGTGCGTCTGGTTGTCTGGCAGCACGGGTGGAGACGCCAAACGGGTGGCCGCACGGTAATTATTTTTTTTTTTTTTTTTTTTTTTTTTTTTAGCACACTTTCACTTTCCAGCTTCTGGACAAGCCGTGGTCACAGGTGTCGTCCCTTCTCCTCCCCGGTTCTTGCCTTCAATTTTTATCGCGCATAGGGTTCAGCAATCCCACTGCTCGTCGATTGTTCATCGAATGTTGCTGACTCACGCTCTCGCGCTTTCCGCAAGTCAATTTGTGCACAAGAAAAAGTCCCAACGAATTTATACGAGTATGCACTCGGCGGGGCTCGAACTCACGAAACTGACCTATACCAGGCTCGAGGATAACCTGATACGCCACCGGGGCGATTATACAAGTTCACGAGGCTAAATTACACCTATTTTATAACTAATTTTCAAGGACGTCAGCCGTGAGTTTGACGAATTTCAGGTCAATACTCATCTTTGCAAGCTGCGTTGTTGGTACTCGTAATATACTACATGAGTGAGTTTTTATTGGGAGGTGTCTTATTTTTTGTCCACTATAATGGTAAGTATTGGTATTTATACTTTAGGTGGGGAATTTTGAGCTAATAATAGGTAAAACATCACATTTTTTTATAAATTTATTACTGTAGTTTCCACTATACTGCTTTATCATATGTATGGTAGGCGGTTTATTTTATAACTAATTTTCAAGGACGTCAGCCGTGAGTTTGACGAATTTCAGGTCAACACTCATCGTTGCAAGCTGCGTTGTTGGTACTCGTAATATACTATATGAGTGAGTTTTTATTGGGAGGTGTCTTATTTTTTGTCCACTATAATGGTAAGTATTGGTATTTATACTTTAGGTGGGGAATTTTGAGCTAGGTAAAACATCACACCTATTTAATAAATTTGTTTTTCTCCCCCCGGGCTTTAATATCGGGAAGAGTACGAATAATACAGAATATTAGTATAAGTTATCTATATGTTGCTCTTAATACAGCATTCAAGAATTAAAGTCATCTACTCCCACCCCCAAAAAGGTTTAAAAACTCTGTGGGACTCGAACCCACGGTTCCAAATTGATACGCTGTCACTCTAACATTTAAATACATGTATATATTTTCAGGACAGCAGGTGTGAGTTCGACGAATTTTGAACCTGCTTACTGATACTTGTACTATGCTGTGTGGGTGAAATGTTTTTTTGGGGGGGGGGTTCTTTTCTTTGATAAACAAATGTTTTTCTCCACTACATTGATTGTGTTAGTATTTTTACTTCAGGCGGGTAATTTTAAATACACCTCTTTATTGTCGGCTCTGTTTATCGCGATATTGGGCGGTCCTACATAAGAACACATAAACACGCACACACGCGCGTGGGCGGCGCGCACGCGCGCCCACGCGCCCACGCGAGCACAAAAAAAGCGGAGAGCGCAAGGGACGCAGCCGCGCAGCCGATCCCTCCGATCTTGCGATCTTGCAGCGATTCTGGCATGACAAAAGGACGCCGGGTACGATCTGTAGCATTTCTGCCATGACAATAGGCTTCAGCTGCCGCGTTGGTATGATGTTGCAAAGGACATCGCGCTGATTCAGCCATCCTCCGCGTTCATGGAACGCGTATTTTCCATTCTGCGCGCTTGTATGGACGAGAGACAGGAGTTTAGCTTCAGTGACCGCATTGCAGCATCCGCTCTTCTCAAGTACATCAGGGGGCGGGGAAAGTAGCATTGCGTCGTGCGGGGTGCGGGGGTGCCGGGTAGTCGGCTCTGTTTGGCTAGCTCGCTAGCTCTGTTTTTGCTGTCGAGTTTCGAGTAGAGATCACAAGCAAGCTTTCCAATTGACATGGTGGTGCGGTGGTATGGAAAAGTTAGCAAGGCACTGTGCGCACTCTGCTGTATATGGACACAACACACAACACACAACAACAGCAGTAGTAGTATGATATGTAAATATATATATACTTTCGAAGTATATAGGGAGTGTATATATATTTTTTACAGAACTGACACACCTGCACCTGCCATGTGGCTTGTAGATAAACATAAAATAGCCGAAGAACCTACGTTTCACGAGCTTATCGACGACAAGCAAGGATGCCCAACGAGTGTTAAACGAGCAAGCATGCTTTTATCGAACAAAAATCAAGCTAGAGATGGAACAAAGAGCGAGCATAAGTCGAGCTTATCCGCGCAAAACTTGCATAAATCGCGAGGTTATTTCCAGTTTTAAAGCCTATGCCCGCAAAAACAACAAAGCTTATATTAGAAAAAAATATATATATTGTGTAAGGCCCTAGATTTTAACAGATTTCCTCTTTTTTTTTCAGGATTTCCATGAAAAAGCGTCTGCATTATTATCGAGCGCGGGGTTGTTTGTTTGTTTTTTTCCTGTTTTTCGAAATCCGAGCCATAAAGCAAGACCGCCACCCCCCTCACCAGCAGTCACGCGCGTCGTCACACAGCAAGCATGAGCGAACATCCCTGAAGACCGCAGAGGAAAGCACGCAGGCCAAGTAGATTCGTGCAACCCAGCGACAGCAACCCCTGGTGTCAGGAGCATGCCGAGTACGACGAGGACACCAGCGATAGCCTTCTTCATGTTTCTGGGCCTCGTGCCTGGAAAGTTGGGAAGGCTGAATCGTTGTTCGTCCGATTCGAGGATGAGTCCCCGGGAGGCCCAGGCCGCTTCCTTCCATCGGCCATAATGTTGGACCACCGTGGTGAACGTTTAAAGCTACCCGACGGCCCCAGCGTTGAGCCACGGCGCTTGTCGGAGCACTGCCTTCGAAATATAGAAATCGACGACAGGATTTCCTAATTTGTGATTGTCAACTTTTCCATATTTTGGGGGGCTGAAGAATTTCACCAATTATGATAGAACGCCTCCGTATTTCAAAACGCATTTCACAAATATGGAAATTTAAAAGATTTAGGAAATTTAGGACAAAAAAAAGGCCTCCGATAAGGACGGCCCTAATATCAGTAAGGTTCGTAGTGGAGACCGTCGGTGGGTCGTGATCCCACTTCTCTCTGCGTAAGCGGGGTGTTCTCACTGAACTACGACGGCGGAGTGTGTGACAACACAGGATGATATAGCAGGCCGTTGACAGAGGGAGAGACATAAGTGGATGAGAAGGAGTCCCAGAGGTGTAAGAAGAACCAGTGCAAGGAAGTGAGTGAGAGCGGTGGGCGAGCAGTGGATTGAGAACGCAGTTGAATTAGATCGACACACGACGTGCATGAAAATACGTGGAAGTGTGGTGAGCTGAAGCTTTATTTTTCCCCATCCGTCGGAGGATAGGTAGGAAAAAGAAGGAAGAAGAGACAAACAAGAGAATAGAAAACGAAGCAAGGACAACGTTACGTACCTACGAACTAATACTGGCTCGCCGGCAAGGGGGGTGAAGCGCGGTAAGGCAAGCTACACAGCGCCACGAAACAAACATCAACAAAAATGCGCTGTAACACGATGTGTGTCACATTAAACTGATATTTTCCACCTTCTACATCGAGCACAACCAGTGTCTGCGCTAATGCCTCATACCAGGTAAGAGAGACGAGCTCTGTGATCACAAACTACGAGGCAGCGATACACATTGCAAATACACCAAGGTGGTTTGGCCATTTCTATGATGTCGGTATTGGGCACCGCCGTCAGAAATACAGCAAGTAGAGGACAGACCAGGCAGCAATAACCCTCTTCTAGTAGTTGCATTCGGAACCCCGCTTGGGGCTACCCCGGCGCCGGCTGGGTGGTACCCCGGCGCCGGCTGGGTGGTGTCACCTGCTTTGTTGCTACGTTGTTGCTCGCCTAATCATTAGGCTTCGTTCTTGTATTCGATACGGGGCGACAATGATGGTATTGGCACCACTCCTTCCTCTCGTCAGAAACAGTACGAGTAGTGGTGCTCAGGTGGTAGACCATGCGGCAATGCTCTACAAACTCCCAACTATACTACTATGGTAGTGTTAATAGGGTCATTCGAAACCCAACATCTGGTGGTATGGTTGCTGCTCCCGATGTTGGTTGGATGGCGTCATCTGCTGTGTTGCTAGGTAGGTGCTGGCTCCGTGTTGTGCATTGTTTTTCATTTTTGTCGTGGCGTCCTGTTTCACTGGTTGTTTCCTATTGCTTTTCCTTTTTGGTTTTTTCTTCTTTCATATTCGTCTCTTGTTATTTTCTGCTGCAATTGGTCTGGTGTGCCTGCTTGCATGTTTTTGTCTTTGTGCCCGCGTGCTCACAATGCGGTTGGCGTGGCATGGCCAAATCGTTCTGCTGCATTTGCAATGTGTATCTATGTCTCGTAGTTTGTGACAACAGATCTCGTCTCTCTATAAGGCATCGGCACGGACACTGGTTGTGCGATAGGTGGGTGGAACATCAGTTTTATGTGAAGAACACATACACACAATAATAGTACCAACCGCAATGAGCACGCGGGCAAAGAAGAAAACATGCAAACCAGCACACCAGACATATTTTGTGCAGTAGAAGGAAAAAAAAGGATGGTTCAAGAAGGAAGAAATATACGAAAGAGGGGGGAAACTATAGGAAGGTGGAAAAGAGGACGGCACGACAAGAATGAAAATCAAAGTACCACTCGTACAGACAGACGGCAACTAATTAATAGAAACACAGCAGATGAGTCCATCCAACCAATGTCGGGGGCAGCAACCTTACTGGGTTTCGAATGACCCTACTGCAGAAGTAGGAGAATTGCCGCATGTTTTATCACAGATCACCTTCGCACTGTTTCTGACGACAGCAGTGAGTGGTGCCAATACCGTCATCGTCGCCCCCGTACCGAATGCTGAAACGAAGCAAATAATTTAGCAAGAAAAACCGTTAACTCTCATGGTTGCGGCCATGAGTTGTCGTTGTTGTTCTCACATTACCTCGCACAATCAATTCCGTGGTCACAGGACACGCTCAGGTATGGCAGGTACCAGGTATATAATATCTGGTCCGAAGTACAGTAGTCCCCCTGCTGAGCATACGAGTAGCATTCATGTACGACAATACAGGTGGGCGGGTGCCCTCCGTCCCTCACGGTGCTGAGAGAAAAAGAACGGAGCCTGGAGAAAAAAGGATGTGTCGAGGTTGTGTGTGCGTTGTGTCGTGCCTTTCCTGAAATGTCCGATGTCGCCCTGTTACAAACGACACCTGCGCTTCATCTTTTGTTCAACCAACGCTTCGAAGAAGCTCCACGTAGTTTTGAACCAAGGCTGTGAATGAAAACTGACGGCTCTGAACGCATACTACGGGGAAAAAACGCGAACCCGCTTTGTGGCTCGCACTGCTGGCTGCCGGCCAAGCTGGGTGCGAGGCCTAGATACGCCATGATAGCAAATATTGAATATTGCGTATGGGAGTTTAAATCGTGGCGCCTAGAGTCGACCACCTTAACCGAACCTTACGCTATGGGGTTATCTGTGCTTGGATGCTGTGCCTTGTGAAGGCTCTAGGTTGACTCGGCAGGCTTAGATGCTGTGCTTGGAAATATTCTAGGTTGATTCGGCCGGATCGGGTCGGAAAGGCGCTACTGCTTTAGGTTGATTGAGCCGCATATATAATACCCCTCAGCCAACCAGATTGCATACATAGCTACCTTGGAAATAATCGCTATCCACTCGCATCTGCTGCTGGGTGCTGCTGGTTGTGCTGGTCCTGTGTGGTGTTTCCCGTTATTTCCTGGCCAGCCCGAACTTGCACCAATCTTGAGGCTCTATTTCTTTCTCTCGTGCCGTGACGAGCGAACGGCAGGTACAGCAGCAGCAGCAGCAGTGGCAGCAGCGACCTTGCGGAGTACGGAGTAGTAGCGGTCGTCGCTAAAAGAGCGCCAGTAGTGTGTATTATTACCGATTCCACTTTCCTCCTTTAATACCACCTACCTGGTACCTCGGGCGTTTCTGCTCGCTTTTTTTTTCTAGTTTTGTTAGCTTTTAGTGGATCAAGTGTCATCATGTCGCTTTCTCGCGCTCCCCCCATTGAACTCAACGAAAACGAACAAAGCAGAAATTACCACTCACTGACTGTAGAGGGAGGGTTCAGGGCTATAGCACACACTCAACTTAATTAGTCGAACTGGTACCTTGCCACACGATCTGCCACTTCGTTTCTGCATTCGTGTTCATACATACAGCTACGAAGCTGTACCAGTACGGCTGCTCCCCCCCCCCCTCGCCCCCCCGATTTCCCTTGGTTGCTGCTCTTGGTGTCCTTTGTTGTGAGGCGTCGCCAGGTCTTCTCCGCCTCGCCCCTGTGCCATCTCTTCATGAAGCGGTCCGCCGCGTCGACGATCCCCCGGCGCCAGTTCTCACTCTTCTTAGCCGCCCTCGGCCATAGCACAGCCTCTACTCCGAACAGTCAAGGGGAGCTATCCGTGGACCCCTCGGTTGCTTCGAATACCCTGAGGTCGTATACCAGACACTGGGCCCGGTTCTTTCCGGTCGGCCTGGTTCACCCCAGCAGCCATCGTCCCGAACATCACGCGATGGGTCAGCCGCTCATTGGTCGCCCGTTGTACGGCTCCCGCAAAGAGGAGCCGTCGTTTGCGGATCGGTCGTCTCAACGCTCTCACGATGTGCCTTGTTGGGAGCCTTGGCGTACGACATGATGAGGTGGTCGGTGCATTGTCGGCGCTGGAAGCCAGTGATCCTTAGGAGGAGGTTGAGGAGGTTGCGGTGTGCCGTTCGGAGCTCAGCGAAGTGCTCCTGGCCGAGAATCCAAGTCACACACCCGTACAGTAGGGTCTCCATCACCTCGGTCTTTTAGCATGCGCACCTTTTTTAGTGTGAACGGGCATCCTCCACATCGTACAGCTCGCGCTTGAAACGATCGTGGCATGCAATATGAATACCATCCCGAAGTATATATTATTTTTGTAGTATGTATGAATATATCTGTTTTGTGGTTTGTGGCCAATTTGTTTTCGATACCACACGTCAAATTATTCAATTTCGAGCTTACCGACAGGGCGGGGTGTACCTGACACCGTCCCTTCCCCCAAACGCTATGCTAAATCCTATATAAAATCGAATGCAGGGGACGTTAGAGAACTGCCCCCCCCCTCCCTGCTAGATATAAGGCCTTCCATAGCACTATACTGCTACTGGGAGGCGTCCTATAGACCACAGCTGCGTATAGTGACGGCGACTTCAGCCGTAGTGAGTGACACAAAGCAGATCTGAGCGCGCTCCTAGGCGGAGCAGAAGGCCCCGAAGGACCGTGGGATCGGCAGGTTTCATTTCGCGGCGCGCGGATAATTGTTTGCTGTTGAGCTGTGTTAAAACCTTGACACCAATGCCCTATCAGGTGCCAGGTATCCGGTATCACTCGTACCTGTGGTACCCGGTATGTTTTTTGCCTTGCTTTGAGGCCGAGTTGCAGCACAATGCTTGCTCGCACAGGCGAATCTTGGCACCACATACAGCATCAGTAACGATTCCCGCAGCTACTACAGCAGTCGAACAGTGCGAGCCGTTGCTTTGTGTGTGTTTTAACGGTGCCGCTGGGGGGACTTGGATGCCGTTTTTAACGAGGCACGAATTCATGGTTAGACCCTATTACTGTGTGCGGTACTCTGTGCAGCACCGGTACTATCTCGGTAGCACTTGGCTATCTCAGGACCAACCATTGACGTCGCCTGATGTCATTTATACCTCGTCTGCTACCTGTGTTTTGTTTGTTACATGTCATGTACGCCACTGTCGCCACTGTCGAAAAAATATAATGTGTTGGACATACGAGGGATGTGATGTGATGTTGAGCGTTGTGAGGGTATGCCTCTTCGGAACGATTGTCGCTATAATCATACTTGTACAGAAAAAAAAAAAGAAACCGGCCCCTCGGGGGGGGGGGGGCGGTAAATATATACCAGGTAGATGCTATTCCAATCCTCGGGCGCATCTCCGCAGAGCTTGTCTCTCAAGGGAGAAGACTCCAGGCACGGACACTGGTTGTGCTGGATGCATATTAGATGGGTGCAAATATCACTTTAGTCAGTTTGATGGGAAGAACAGCAGCTACACCTGTCAACCTTTTTCTCAGGCCTCTAAAGCTTCTGCGGTAGTTGCTGTCAACTTTACCACACCCGCGCAGCAGTTGCAGCAGCAGCAGCAGCAGCAGCAGCAATCACAGGTTGCGTAAGATAGGACGGCAATCATCAGACCAAAATCCCTTTTTTTTTCGCCAATCCCGCCACGACGGCGCCTCCTTTCACATCCCATCCACACAGCAGGCCGGGGGGCGCGGGGGGGGGGGGCACGACCACAGAGCTGCGATGAGCGAACGCGTGGCAAGAGAAGTGCTAGCTTTTATGGCTGCCATTGAGCGCGGCGATCTACCAACTCCGGTGGGCCTGCCGGCGCCCCCGGGGGCGGCCAACTTTGAAGAATTCCGGGGGCTGGGGGGGGGGCACCACGGAGGGGGAACACGTTCTGCGCCTGCGCTTGAGCAAGTGGTGCGAAACCTCCCGCGGATGAAGGTGGGTTGGGAGGGGTTGGGAGGGGGGGGTGGGGGGGGGGGGTGCTAGTTATTGCTTGCTGTTTGCTGTTGATTGTGGATGTGCGACGTTGGGTTGTGCTGTTGGCTGCGTCGTATTGAAGATGGTGATGCCGTTGTTGTTGATTTTGTCACTTGCTCTTCCGGTCTCCATCGTTTGAGCGCGAATATGAAGGAATGAAATCATGCAGACAACGAGCAGCAATATCATCGTCGTAAAATTACGGCTACGGTAGATAGAACAGTTTATAGTATACTATTACCAGTGCTAGTGTGTGCCAGAGGGTACGCCAGGTGTATCTGTAGTCTCTGGCTGCTGCTGTCGTGTCTGCGTGTATTCTCGCATTCTGTGGATTATAATAGTACCATTAAGGGTATGTCTGTAGACTAGTCTCTGACTACTTCTGCTTGTTGTGTCTGCGAACTTGTGAGTTCATGTGAGCCCTGTGAAGAAAGAGCAGTGCGCTTGAACTTGCGCGTGCGGTACGCGGTATGATACGCGCGGGGTGGTAGTGGTACGCGCGGGCGAACATCATGTGATGTGCTGCTGCTCACTGCATTCGGTAAGGTGGGTCGCAGGAGGCAGTCGTTCATTTTTTTGGTCGGTCTCATACCATCCGTGCGATGTGGCTGTTTTTTTTTTTTTTATGGCGTTTTGCCTCTGCCTCGCCTCAAGGATGAAGAATAACGGGAGGATACGTATCTCCTTTTTTTTCAGTGCTCTCTGCGACTAACCGTCTTGCACCGGGTGTGCTCTTCGTATTTTGTATTATTGCAAGTATGATATGGTATATATGTACGGAGGGTCTTTGAGCACCGTATGGAAATTGCCGACGACAAACAACCAACCTCGGGCGCTCACCGTCGGAGGCAAAGACTAACAAACACCCTGTTTTGCTTACATGCCATGGCCAATCGTACCTTCGGCACACGGCGGCGTCGTGTGGGTCTCCTCCTGCTGCTGCTGTCGATAACATGGTGATAATACGCTTGGTCGGTGCAAACGCGCTAGGTAAAGGTTTTTCAGATGCGTGTACATACACAGCAGCCAGCAACAGCCTCTCAAGTGGGAGTAGCGCAGTCTCACAGGCATATCTCGCCGTTCATACACACGCGACAATGTCGTAAAGGTCGCCAATCAACTATCTGTTTTTGAGTTGCTGTGTTTTGCACACTATTAATATAACAGCAGTATGTGAATCTATTTACTGTATTTATTAATGTTTTATAATATAATACGGAGTATATAATATTTGAGTTGCTGTGTTTTGCATACTAACAATACAACAGCAGTATGTAAATCTTCAGACTAATATTTATTAATGTTTTATAATATACTTAGTAATATGTAATATACCAGGTATATGATTTTTCAAGCAGTTAGTCTTCGTACCGCTGCTAACTGTGTAGTAGTAGCAGTACTCGCCCGTCCACGTAGTTCGTGTAGCAGAGCGACGTGTTGACTATTTCGGTGGACGCGCGTTTCTCCGGATCATGCAAGCTGTTGATATTGGAGCAAGCATACATTCCAATCGTCGAGCACTACTATTTATCACCACCTGGTAGTACTACCAGGTACTTTCGCGCATGCATACATATCCATGTTATAGCTCGCCCCACGACTGACAAGCATCGCTCTCGGTACGCGGAGGCACCGTGTTCCTCTTGTTTCTTTGTCGCGCTGTGAAAGCATGCCTGGCACGAACGAACGTACGGGTATCCCTATGTTCATTCCCGAAGTTCGGCCGCCCAACACGGGCAAAGGTATACCAGGTATAGAAGCTTCCCCTTCGGAATGTGGTTTGCTTGAAATCCCTGGGGTTTTGCAAGTAAAAAAGAGGGGAGGGGGGGGGGGGGGGGGGAAACTAAAGGAAAAAAACAATTTTAGCTTTCGCCTTAGCCTTTAGCCACTCGGCAAGTAACTCGGCAAATAACGTCTACCAGGCAGCGCAGACGAGGTTATAGCCTTTTCTATGTTTTTTTTTTTGGCAGCATCACGAAATAGTTTACTTGCTGAAAACGAACGACCGATGCGTTACGCAGCTTGCAAAGATGAGTATCGACCCTAAATTTGTCGAACTGGCGGCTGACGTTGTTTGAATATTTATTTTATACCATTACATCGCGGTCGGTGCTTGTCATGAATCCGGTAAGCATCGTATGTCGTGACTCCGAGGAACACTCCGTCGCGAAACCTAAAAGCGTATAAGCGACAGTCACTGCACGAGTGGTTCTGAGGTGATGAAGAAGGACTATGAATAGCACCTAAATAGCCTGACCTTGGCCGGACATACACGTGCCTCCCCTTCCGAGTTTGCCAATCGATCCTATACTTTTTTCTTTTTTTTTTTTTTTTTTTATCCTCCGGCGGATGGGGAAAAATAAAGCTTTAGCTCACCACACTTCCGCGTATTTTCATACGCGTCGTGTGTCGATTTAACTCAGTTGCTTTCGCAGCCCAACGCTAGCTGGCGCACCCTTCGAGTCCCATTGTAGGTATAGCGTAAGCTGTCCCTATCATTGGTCCTCGTTACAACCCCGGCAGCGCAAGCTGCCGTTGTATACGGGTGCGTGTGTATGTCGACCCGGCCTGTCCCCTGAGGGTCAGGTTCGGTGGAGATAGCCACCCGGAATGTCATCTTTCCGGGTAGTGTGGGACTTGCGCAAGCTCACCCACTAACAAAACCCCTGGCCATGGGAGATAGCCTTCCGCCGGACTTGGTCCAGTTACGGTCCACCCTACCCATTCGGGCGTTGGTCCTCGGATCGATCCTATACACTTAAAATTTGAAGAAAAAAATGTCGATGTTTTCGTACGACACAGCCCCAAAAAACAATCAGCCCTAAAATTGTTCGCTTAAACATGATTTCTGGACAGCTGATTTACTCAAGTTAATGTAGGGCATACCCTTTCTCCAGTAAGAATTTTAGCCAGTACCACTCTGTCCGGAAATATAAGCTACATTAAATTGCAATATTAATCACCAAAGGTTGCTTATGTTTTACGGACAGAGTGGTATCTCAGTTTCTCGCCGGAAAGCCGGTACCAAACTGTACCGTACCGTACCTTAACAATACCTTGACAGCGTCCCAAACGAGACATACCATGTTGATCGAATTTCTACCATTTCTTGTCCTCCAGCCGGCACGTCCTTGCTGCCTCTCACCGCCTACTGGCCCTTCCTTAACCTGCGCCGTCGAATCGAATAGGTTGAGGAAAACAGCTGGGTGCTTCACCGGACAGTTCTTCGCATCACCGGACCGTCGGAACTGTCCATCGATGCGGTCTTCGCTCCCTTTTCGCCCCCTCCTGCCCAGAGCGTGATTGGACCGGTCGTGTTAGCAGTTCCATCGACGGCGGATCACAGCTTCGAGAACGAACCCGACGTGGAGGGGAGGTGCGATGCATTTGTGATGTCTGCTAGGCTGCTGTGTGTTGCCGGCGACGGTCTCTCCGTATGCGATCGTAGTAATGATATGTGTATGTCGCGCCAGTAGGCTCTTGCTTTCGATTATTTCAGTGTGATACCCGTCGCAGATTGTCAAGATTCAGAGTAGCGTAGGTAGGCACAATTCGACGCGAGTCGACGAGGGAAGAAAGCGCTAAATTATTCCCGCGATAATGAAGGCGCGTACCGTAGTGGGGAGAGGGGAGAGGAGGGCCCGCTATGTGACCCCGGATCTGAGTTACTACTGGAAAGGGGCGCGAGAGTAGTGTGATGATAATAGATGGGATGAACGAAAAAAAAAAGTGCTAAGAAGTGCGTGTGTGCTCTACGCATGTTTCCACCCGTCCACATTCAGCACAACCGGTGTCCGTGCCGATGCTTCTTCTCTCTGTGGTCACAAACTACAAGACAGAAGCACACATCGCGAATACAGTAAGGTGATTTGGCCATATGCTATGCCTAACGCAATGAACACGAAGGCGGAGGATAAGCAAGCCAACACACCAGGCTACTTGCGAGGAAGAGAGGCATGGAGAATAAGGAAAACATTAAAAATGTTGAAGAAAAAAACGTAAAAAATGAGAGGAACGCAGGAGGGGGGAGGGGGGTGCGAAGAAGTACCCAGGAAAACAGAAGGTTGAGTGAAACAACACGGCAAGACCATTATGCACTTTGGGGTACCCGGGCACTACACCTGGGTATTGTGGGCTGTGAGTGCATACCCTTCTACACGTAGCGTCGTCCTCGTATAGTCTGCCAGTGGTCTGTGCATCTTGTTCTTAATTGCCAGGCATCTATAAATCATTCGTAATCTGCCATAGAGCCGGCGGTTCAATAGTAAGCCGCGAAACTATTGAGGCCGAGGGAGTTCATTCGAGCGCCGCAAGGACTATTTCTTACAAATAGACCGGCCGAAAGTGCGCGAGCGCGAGTTGGTGAAATTCGGTGCAAATCGATGAGCACAAAAGGCTGAAAAGTGGGAACGCTGTACCCTGCGAGCGTTAAAAATGAAGGCACGTACCGAGGGGGGGAGAAGGGAAGATGCCTGTGATCGCGGCTTGTCCAGAAGGTCGCTGAGGGTAAATAAAACCTCTTCTTTCGTACGAGTTGAGCTGGAGAGTAAAAATAGCAAGTGATGATTTAAAAAAAAAGAAAAGCGAAAAAAAGACTACAGCAGTACAAAGGTGTGTTGATAATTTCTGGCCTGCGGTATATATCATGATGCTATCAGGTAGGGCATGTTGTATTGTGCAGGTGTGATTTAACACACGCACAGGCGCCTCAGGAGGTCTAGCGGCTAAACTTTCGAATCCACCGCAGGAAGGGTTGTGGTATACAGGTGTGAAGAACACATGCGCAGGCGCCCCCGGTAGTCTGGTGGCTAAACCTTGCAATTTTCTACGCAGTAAGGTCAATTTCATGAGTTCGAATCCCCGCAAGGATCATCATTTTTTTCGTGTTCAAAAAAAGTATATGCACGATTCGACGCGAGTCGATGAGGGAAGAAAATGCCGGACTATTCTTGCGATAAAAAGAAGGGCACGCACCGTAGTGGGGACGGGGGAGGAGTTCCCCTAGGTGACCTTGGAGCTGAGTTTCGAAGGGGATGGAGCTGGAGAATTCGGGGAAAGGTGATAGATGGGATAACATTAGCGTGTACTGGTATGTGTATGTCTGGTATCAGCGGGGGAGTCAACGACCTGTAATCTTCACGAGGGTATACACACCCCTTAACACGCGCGATCGAAGAGTCACACGCAGCTTACAAAGATGAGTTTTGATTACAATTTCGATCTCACAGCTGAAGTGTAATTCTCATTTTTTCTAATGAAAAGTCTGTTGTTATTGTTGTTGGTGTTCTCGCATTTCTACATCGGCACGAGTAGTACAGATTTCAATATACAGTAGTAGGTCTACTGCAGTACGAGTACAGGACTGGACACCTATTGGTAGCAAGAAACACACGATCTTTTCAAGGCTAGCTTTTTCGGTATAACGGCTAGATAATTTCTGTTTTTCTTGAATATTTTCGCCTGGCTTTTCTTTGTCACGCTGTTTCTTGTTGGGTATCTGTGTGTGTTTTGTGCGTTCTGCGCATCAAACCGATGTTTCCGCCCATCTACATCCAGCACAACCAGTGTCCGTGCCGATGCCTTCCCGCAGAAAGACAATCTCTGTGGTCACATACTGCAAGACAGATACACACGTACTGCTGCTGTAGTACAAATATACCTTTTTTTTCCTGGGGTAGTCTGCCTCTCCAGAGTCATGTGAGAAAAGAACGACAACACCCGTCAGCGTTGTACCTACAACCGCAGTTTTTCGGTAGTATGATGCCAGTACACATTACTGATACACCTGGCGCGGTATGTCAGGTGCAGTACTATTGATTCTGCGTCAGACTTTCCATCTCGGTTGTATCCCAGTCAAACGTCTGGAAAATAGTACTATACCCCCACCCCACTCTTGACCCCTTCCAGAAATGTCAAAAATAGATTACGGTCGATAATTGATTGCCCCTTCTTGCAGCATCGGCAACACAATAAAGCCCGGGCTGCTGAGGCAAGTAAGCAAAACGCGAGGAGATGACACCCGCTCTGACTGTGGCGCGCTCTTATTATATTGATGGAAGGCTGATTAGATCCAATACCTGGTATAGACTGAACCGCATGCTCAAACCCCCAAACATGCCACGTACCAACCAGTACAAAACCAATTTACGTTTTTTTTGGGTGGTCCGCACATTTTGGTCAGATTGTCCAAGCCGCGCGAAGGGTCGTAGCCTTAGCCTGGGTTATTAGCCCCTTTACAACCCCCAAATCCCTCCCAATATTAACTTGAAGTAAATTTGTAAAAAAAAATATATATATTTGGAGAGGCGTTAAGGACGGGTTAAGGTTTGGTCTAGAATGTCGGATTACGGAATTACGTCCTCACGGCGAACCGTTTTTGCGGTAAGAAGTAGGACGTGGCCGGCGAAATTTCGGGACCCTCCCCCCCAATCCCCTATAAACAAAAACCGTAAAAATATCTAGGAAACCCCTGCATTTTTGCGTCCCAACTCCCAACAGCCACATTTGGACTTGGCGTGTGCGGCGTGCGGGGCACTTTTTTTGTCCGACAAGTGCAAGCTTTGTGGCGGCTAGCTTGTCGCGTGCCTCCCACATGACCAATGATGGTAGTATTCATAATGATACAAGGTTTTGGCGGCTGACGCCGCCCGCTCAATGAAGCGAGCCCACGACCTTGATTTCGGCCGCCAGTGGCATATAAAAACGCTGTGAATTGCGTAATGGATAAAATTCAGCATTACTTTATTCATTTGAGTGTGGGGAGGAGAGCATTCGAGAAGTGTGGAGGGAGTGCTAGCTCAGCATACGCGCGATTGGTGTCGAAAATAAACACAAAGGCGCGATGTGCGGCTCGTCCTCGCAAATCAATAAAAGAGCAAGAGCCAATCGAAGAAACAATCACAGCAGCAGTATAAAATCAATAGAGTACTAGAAAGCCTAAAAGAAGAAACAGCACAAAATCGTTTGAGTTCATCCTAAAAGCAAAAATTAATGCCGCAGCCGGCGCGATTGGTCGTTCTGCGGCGAACTCCTTGGCTATGACACTCCGGGTACGGGCAAGAGCCAACCCGTTCGCTGGGCGTGATATCGAGGTCTCCGACTCTGCGCCCGACAGTGAGGGGAGACTCGCTAAAGATGCTTTGCGACATGGATGGTCGGTGGCCGGTGTATATGATATATGGTTCAGGACGGGTGCTGTCGGTGGCTGTTTTGTGTGCGGAGAAGGGGGTGGAGCCGGCAGAAGGTGGAGGAGGGGTGGTGGAGCAAGCGAAAGTCGCTAGCTGGTAATGCTGATTTTGTTGGGGGTATCGGATAGCGGGATCTGGGATCGGAACACCCCGAGCGTAGTCGTGCATGTCGGCGTCAAACGAAAAGGCGATTGATAACAGGAAAAACGCTCCGAGGACGGACGTTTGAAAACATCTGCGGGAAGCGTGCCCAAACGTCTCATTGGATTGAAATTACGGAGAGACAGCCAACGTTAAGCTAGGAGCTCGGATAATGCGATCTGGGATCGGAGCACCCGAAGCTAGTTCCGCATGTCGACGGCAGACGAAAAAACGATTGGATGTGAGTACAAACGCCCGGAGGAATCTGGGACTGGAATTATTAGCGTATATGCGGAGAGCCAGCCCAAGTTCATCTAGGAGCTTGGGTAGAGGGATCTGGGAACTGAACGAGGGATCTGGTATTTGCTGCTGGGATTGCAACTGTTAGCGTAAACTTCAAAGTATACGGAGAGCCAGCCCACGCTCAGCTAGGAGCACGCCGAAGAATCTCCTTGGCATCAACATATGGTACATAAGGAGAGCAGCCCACGGTCACCGAGGAGCACGAATAGAGGGGTCTGGAAGCTGACCGACGGACTGTGGGAAGTTGAAGTGACAGCGAAGACAGTATTTCCGCTGAATGATCATTGATAAAAAAATATTTATCCGCTGCACAACCTGTGGCGCCTTCGTTCGTCGAGTGTACATTCCCGTGCCATTTTAATTTTTCCCTCGAAACAAAAACAACGACAAGTGAGTTTTAGAACGGAAACGGGTGGAAGAGCCGAATTACGACTTGTACATTTTCACACCAACATTTTGTAAAATAGTTGCGAAGACGTCAGCCGTGAAATCGACTAATTTTTTAGTGGTTGATACTCATCTCTCATCTTTGCAAGCTGCCTAATACTTGGGAACATTTTTTTTTTTTTTTTTTATCCTCCGGCGGATGGGGAAAAATAAAGCTTTAGCTCACCACACTTCCAGGTATTTTCATACGCGTCGTGGGTCGATTTAACTCAGTTGCTTTCGCAGCCCAACGCTAGCTGGCGCAATATCGTTTGGCCGACCCTTTCGCCAAAAGTGAATTTGCGAAAGCCATGATGGCTACAAGGTGCAACAGCAAGAACCAAAATAATAGGTTGTCAATTCAGATAAACTACGTACCAAAAATAAATAAACGAGGCCTGCAAAGGTATTAGCGTGCATTTCAATCCTAGCGGGGGTGTCTAATACACGTACCATGTATTTGCCGAAATTTCGTGTAAGCATCGTTCTTTTTTCTGATTTTGCCGAAATACGATTAAGAAAAAGCTTTTGCTGCCGTAATCCGACATCCTTGATTAGGGTTAGGGTTCGGTTGGGTTGGGTCTACGCCTCCATGCAATTTGTATCGAAAAAACACCCAAAAAAACAAAAACAAGCCTGAAACCTTTATAAATCGTATTATTTTTGGTACTTCATCTGGTGTGTTTTGGCGGGATTTAGACCGGTACAGCGACCTCGAATAGATCGCACTTACTTCTCGCTTTTTAGATCGATACACAGCTGGTTCCCAGAAATGTAGGCAACGTAACGTTGGGCTTAATCCTTTCGAGGCCCAGGCATAGCGGCGTCAAAAAGCGACGAAATCGATATTATCGAGCGTCTGGGAAGTGCACGGAGCGGTAGCACGAGTATCGCTATGCCGCACGCGTGTCGCACAGCCCCGTATATTGCAATTGTTAATATTGATAGGATATGATACATGCCTTAGCCCAGCAAACCAGGCTCTTTCGTGTGGTGGATGCTGAAATCGTCACTTTTTTGGGCATTTTTTTTGCTTCAAATAACGGCCCGAAGGGTTAATCAACCCTGTTGGGACCTCAGAGTGGGAAAGTGTGTCAAGAACCAAGAAAAAAAACGGACAAATGTATCTGCGGACGGTGTTAGAGTTTGCACCTTTTCTTTTTTCTTAGGCTGCTTCCTCGCTTGAGGAGTTCGGTACCTTCCGAGGCCAAACATGTTTTTGTTTTTTTTGGTGCACTGATTGTGCAACCCGATGGCCCTACGAGCTTTTACGAAACCATCGTTTCTGCGAAACAAGAACAAAATTCGGACGATTATAGGTTAACGCCTGTACAACTGGAAACCCGTTTATGAGTACAATTCGCTTGAAATTAGTGTAGGGAGAAATTTTGGGACTCTCAAAGGGGTTAAGGAGCCCCGTTCGTTCAGAAAATATTCTGGACCGAAAGTGCTACCTCTTTATCGTATTCAGCACGCGTCGGGGAAAGTTAATAACACCACGGCAGTAGACTAGCCTTTACTAACTGTAGGCCTATCAATCGGCAAGGAAGGGGGGTGTCGTTCCGCCCGTGTGCTCCGTTGTAGCCGCGGAGCTATCACACGCACGTGAGACGCGTGATGCCGCGAGAGTGATGGTCACTTCTTCCCTTTTCCTCCGATCCTATTGGTCCATCCATCGGCAGGACTCCCCCCCAGTATAATTCGTGCATATACTGAATTCGCCGGTTTTCGAACACAAACTGACATTTCGAAGAAAGTTTGCCTCGTTTCGCTTTTTGCGAAACAAGGAATCAGATTCGAAAGATTTTGGTCAACAACTCATTTTTCCACCTCCTCCCCCCAAGAAAAAATCTATTATAAATTGAAGTGTTTTCTGCCCATGTCGGGAGTGCGTTGCTAAAAGGGGGCCAAGGCTACTACGCTACGCTACGTAGACGGGTCTTTTTTGGGGGGGGGCTTTGGTTGCAGTGGCTCGGGGTCACTCGCGCGAGTTTGCCCTGCTCTTCCTATATGGTCTTAAAAAACTACCAGGTATCGTGATGTTTCAATTGTTGCGACATGAATCCGCAATGGCATGAGTAGCTACGCCGCGCAAAAAAAAACAATTTTTGGTCAGTGCTCATCGAGGTACATATTGATAAGTCACTGGTGCGAGTGCTGAAAAACCCGTCGTCAAGAAGGATCTACCCCTCCTATCGTACCCTTGGTCAGGGTTCAGAGAGCGTTTCAGCCAAAAAAGGTGTACCTTTATGCCTCTGGTGTAGAGCAAAGAGTGGGAGGGGGGGGGGCAGAAGGTGTACCTTAAGGTGTACCTTTATGCCTCTGGTGTAGAGCAAAGAATGGGAGGGGGGGGGGCAGAAGGTGTACCTTTATGCCTCTGGTGTAGAGCAAAGAGTGGGAGGGGGGGGGGCAGGCGAACCACAAAATGGTGAAAGAAAGAAATCGAACATGTTATTCGTGTATTATTTATGTACTTGTTGTTATATATTTGTTTTTTTAAATAATATATTTTTTTAATTTATCCTCTGGCGGATGGGGAAAAACTGAAGCTTAAGCTCACCCCACTTTCCACGTGTTTTCATATATGTCGCGTGTCAATTGAACTACAGGCTAGTTCAAGTAAAAAAAAACAAATTCTCTCCCCCACGAATGCCGCTCGCAGTATCTAGTCAAAGGATGAATATTTGGTACCATACTGACCCCCATTACCAGTGGAAGAGGTGACATGGCCAGGTTTTTTCATACCGGCCTCGGGCTGTCTCCAGGAGCGAAACTTGTATCGACCAATGACAGGCCTTCAATTGTTATAATAATGTTCAGGCTTTTTCCAACCGGGGGCGAAAAGAAATTGCGCCGCATTGTGGACAAACCGGTTGGAGGTACTCCAAGGCATTCCAAGGCATGTCCATATATTTTATCGCGCAAACAATCGAAGATCTGACCTGCGCATGTTCAATATTAGCCGGAACATAGCGAAAAAACTGGATCCTGCACTAAAACCAAGTCATTTAAAGGACACAACGTATCTTACTTATTGTTAGGCATAAAAGTCGAAATGTTCACGCCGTTTTTGAGAGATAGATCCTGACATTTTGCACACGTGTTCTCCATGCCCATCCCGAGGCCTGACCTCCATTTTTTTTTTTTTTTTTCGCGCCGAATTTTTTTTTATCGAAGGTGGGCGACATTTTCCCAAATATCTTGACTGACGAAAAATCAGACAAAAAAAAAAAAACGACAAGTGAGGTCTTCGCAACGACACATAGAAGATGTGTGCAAAGTTTCGCGGTCTGAAGACTGATTCTACGATATCCCCCAACAAGACCAGCGGTTTTCTTTAACGAACGTTTCATGGCTGCTCGACACAAGGAAGGATACTATTGAAAACAAAGTATCCCTATATTTTCTTGTGTGCAAAGGTCTAACGATCGACGACGTCGGGGTGTCGAGGGACACCGTATTTCAGGAGATACGACCGGGAGCTGGTTTTGAAACCGGTGATTCCGGTATAGAAAAGTTGGGGGGGGCTACCGTAGAACGACTCTGAATCGAAAAAGCTGCGTGGACAATGGCCGGGGAATGCGTTCCTGGCTTTTTACTTGGACCAGCCTGCATCAATACCAGGCACCCCTCTCGGCGGAATTTGGAGCCCTGTACAACTGGAAACCCGTTTTTGAGAAAACTAGTAGATACTAGTGTAGGGAGCAAATATGCCACGAGATGGTCAGTCAAGGAAAGGCGTCCAGCGGTCAAGGGTGTCAAACCAACCGTCCCACCCTAAAACGTAGTAGCTTGGCGTCAGTCAAGGTGAATTGTTGGAAAATTGCCGTCGGTCAAGGGTTCAAATTACCGACTCCTGACTTGTTTACAAGCGTAGGATAACATAACACGTAACGCTCGATGTGCACGTCTCCGGTCGGCGAGAAAAAAAAACAACATTTTACGCTATTAATACTACGCTATCTGATTTCTAAGTTACATTGTATTGTGATAACAAAATGTGCCGTCTCCTGACGTATTTGCAAGCCTCGAATAACATAACACTCAACGTTTGATGTGAATGTTAGCGGTCGGCAAGAAAAAAAATGACAGTACGTTACCGCGTTATCCGATTTCTAGGTACTATTGTACTGTGATAACCAAATGTTAGCACGTTACGACATCGTCAGTCGATCGCCTCTTAAAACGTTAGAGTGTTAGCTTGAGCATCAATATTGGCAGCAGTACAGTGTTAGGATATTACGATCGGCAGCCCATTGCTTTTAACGTAATGTTAGGGTATTAGCTGGGTTCCTGGCCACTACTTGTATCTTAACACAGGCTACACGGATAACCTACATGCCCAATGTAACGCTAACATTATGTTGCTATGTTAGCTCTTGCGCAAATTTGGTTGTATCATACAACGTTAGGCCGTGCAACAGGGTCCTCCGGCCGTGTCGAGTGACGCTACGTTGTGGCGTAAGCGGAATTCCTATTAGTTGCTTTTTCGCACCATACGTTAGCCCGATAACGTGCATGCCGAATAACACGCTAACATTATGTTACTGTGTTACCTCCTTCGCAAAGTTTGTTGTTACGTGCAACGTTAAGCCGTGCAACAGGGTCAGCAGTCCATAGTGCGTTTATATTACCAGCAATGGTGTTGGCGGAATTCTTGGTTAATTTCGCACCAAACGTTAGGCGGATAACGTGCATGCCCAATAAAACGCTAACGCTATGTTACTGTGTTAGCTCGTACGCACATTTACAGGTGCGGCATACTTACATATCCTTATATTTTTCCTGAGCGGACTCGGTTGGTACATCGTTGGCCTCTCAAGACGTCCCACTTGAACGCCGCCTCCTTCCACTACTTGCGAAACGGTCCAGCTTTTTTCTTTTCTTTTTTTTCTTTGATTTCTTCCTCCCCTTTTTATTTTTTGGTTGCACGAAGTATCGTCACATCAGATCAACTCAGCAGCGCGGCGCCGTGCCGTGACGAGCCCCGCCGTGCGGTGCGGCACTGGGCGGTGCTGTGCTGTGCTGTGCCGTGCTGCGTGCTTTGCTCTACCTATTATTTCGTACATACCAGGTATCATTCGAAGTATCATACCAGGAGCTGGTACTACTACAGTACACCAGGTTGTACGTACTACATTGTTGAATAACAAAAATTCACTCCCAGCTCAGCTCAGCCCAGCGATAGCTCCACAGCGCAGCGCCGTGCGGTGCCGTGTTTTGCTCTGCCGTGCGGTGCTGTGCTGTGCTGCGCTGCGCTTTCTTTCGAACATACAGTACCAGTTATCATGCAAAGTACCAGGTACCAGGTATCGGTACGCACGGGTGTACCTGTCTTTTTGCTTTCTTCTTCATTTGATTGTCCTCTTTCGGTCCCCTTCATGTTTTTTTTTCACGAATTACACCCGTACTGCCGATCAGAACGTGACATCGCCGACAAGCGCACAGCACAGCAAAGGGCAATCAGCTCTGAACAAGTAGCTCGTGGCATTATCAAGTCGCTAACTGCACCAAATCGTGGGTCTCTTCTTTCTGCCCTCTTCATATTTAGTTGTTCTTGCAGAGCGTAGCGGGCGGCGTCAGCCGCCCGCGGAGCGGAGTCCTTGTACTTATTACTACGTTAGCCCCTTTGATACCTCAGCGAGAAAAAATGACGAAAATTGGCGATAACGAACATCGGCCACTGCTGGTTGGGGATGACAAAAGTGGGGTGCGAACGACAGCAATTTAAATTATCATACGGAACGGACGGGCGCAGCATGGCCCTATTCGTATTGCTGCGCGCTCACGCTACTGGCAGACGCTTGAAAAAATTGCGATCGTCGTTTCTTTTTTTGTCGCTTAACTATAATCAAGAGATACACGGGCCCCAAAAGGGTCAAGCCGTTTACTGCAGTACGGTTTGTTTTTTAACCCCTTTAGAGCCCCAAAGCCCCTTCCTATACTAATTCCAAGTAATTTGCCCCCGAAAACGGGTTTCCAGTTGTAAAAGCGTCAAGGATAACGTCCTGGTACTATGTTATACAATGAAATTCACGCCGTGGTACGATGTTATACAATGAAATTCAACATTATGTTACCCGCGATAAAATGTTTCCCCTCGACACCGCTTTCAGTGTAATACTACTGTAGCGAAGGGTCCACCGGGGCGACCGGCTACATGTTATGTTGTAGTGATTGCACGTCCAGTTGATCATTAATGACAACCTAGTAACGTAGCGTTGGAGTCAGATCTTCAATATGTACGTGGAACATCCTAACATTATGTTAGACACCCCTTGCCATTTTAGTAACATCCTAACGTAGTATTGCATCGCGACCAGCTCCGAAGGTAACTTAGCTTACTCACGTGAAGTGTGTCCGACCCTAACGAGGGGGGCTCGAATAACGGTCGATTAATGTACCGTTAGTGTTATGGAAAATACTATCATCACTGCCAGTGCTGTGTTTGAGCGTTGTCACCCTGAACCCTAGCATAATGTTGGGGTGTTATGCCTAGAGCCTCCTTCGTCGCAACATTAATGCTGGTAAGTTAGCGAATCGGCGGATTGTGATCTGTGCATGTTAAGCGTATAGCGTACGAGCCTCGACAATACTAACATTGTGTTGCGATATTAGTATTCGTGCCGATCACAGCGTAACAATGCCGTGTTACCGTACCAGAGCCGCCGAGATCGAGAACGAGCATAACATCTATGCGTTATAGATAGCGTTCGTGGACACGCATGTATCACTTTGTTACCGCGTTACGCGGTTGCTTCTCGGGTGCTAACACGATGTTAGAACGTCGCTAAGCCCTTGCGTTCGACCCCGTAACGTAGATAATAAGCGTTTTCCGAGTGTGCTTATGTTATCCGACCTGTGCAGTCTTTGTTGGGGGGGCTTGTGGGGTTGTGAAGCCGTTGGGATGTTATCATTATGAGCAGGTACCAATTTGGTCGGAAGTGGTAGCACCGATGAGTTGTTCTACGGTAGCCCCCCCTACTTTTCTTTAACGAAATCACCGGTTTCAGAACCAGCTCCCGGCCGTATCTCCTGAAATACGGTGCCCCTCGACACATCGATGTCGTCGATCGTTAGACCTTTGCACGCAAGAAAATACAGGGATACTTTTTGCTCAATAGCATCCTTCCTTGTGTCGAGCAGCCATGAAACGTTCGTTCAAAAAAATCGCTGGTTTTGGGGCGGGCTATCGGGGGCTATCGTAGAATCAGTCCGATCGGGCAATTCTACGAATACTCAACGTGTCTTTATCTCTCCATCGCAATTGGTGTTTTTCGTGAGAGGAAAGCATGCTACCATTCCTTTTTTTGCCGGTACGTACTTTTTACTCCGGCAACCGGGACAGTGTATTAGGCTGCACGTACTTGGCGTAATATGAGTATGATACGGGACTAGCGACGATAAAGGTGCACCTTAGTTTTCTTTGGCTTCCTCACTTGAGGCGCTCTACACTTCCCTCACCCACAAACTGGTTTAGAGTAACCTGAAAGTCCAACGTGATGAATAGACTCATGGCCACGTGTAAAAAAACATGAATGTGATTGCGGTGCGGAGGTGGACGGAACTCCAAGAATGAGGTCGACATTTCAGGACCAGGATGACCGAGACTACCCCGACGCTTCAGCGGCGGGAAAAGATGCGCCACGCGCACAAGGCGCTCCGGAGGATAAAGGCAACAGATCAGAACCTCCTTCGGTTCAACCAGCGGTGCTGTTATTTCAGCATAACTGTCTATGAAACGGCGGACATAGTTGAATGTACCTAAGAATCCACGATTATCGTTGATAACACTCAAGCTCAGGCAGTGCTAAAATAGCTCGACGCCAATAAGACTCGTAGTCAAGACCGTCGGTGGGTCGTGATCCCGCTTCTCTCTGCGTAAGCAGAGTGTTATCACTGTTGAACTACGACGGCGGAGTGTGTGACAACACGGGCTGATACAGCAGTCCGTTGACACAGGGAGAGACAGGAGAGGATGAGAAGAAGTACAAGTGAGAGCGGTGGACGACCAGTTGCCATTGCTCCCTCAGCTCTCGTGTCAAAGGAACAATCCAGCGGGGCCTTCCAAAGTCCCGCTGCGGGGAATCCGCTAGGCGGTGAATCCGCCGCGGAGGGTCCGTCAGCGGAATGTGGAGGCGAAGGCTCCGTGGCGAGTTGTAGACATGACAAATCACCCGAGTTCCCCAAGTGAGCCTCCCAGAAACGATGTGTGGAAGGTCGAAGGGGTTTCGACATTGTCCCTATTGATAGGCGTGTTGGTTCGGGGACATGGTATCCACATCCAAAATATAGAACAATATTCCTGAACAAAGGCGTGCGAGAGAAACGACAATAAATAAGTATCCCGAGTCCCCCAAGCGAGCCTTCCAGAAACGATGTCTGGAAGGTCGAAGGGGTTTCAACATTTTCCCTAGGCGTGTTGGTTCGGGAACATGGTATCCACATTAATATTGCCGAAAGAAGAAGAATCGCATTCCGACGATTGTGGGTTAACGCCTTTGCAGGTGGAAGCCCGTGTTTGGGGACAAAACTACTTGTATAGAGTAGGGAAGGGCTTTGGGGCTCTAAAGGGGTTAAGGAGCCCCCGTCATTCCAATAGTTCAGCCAAATAGTGCTACCTCTATCGTAGCACGCGTCATGCACGAAGAGGAACGTCAGCTTTTTCATCCACCCTGCAGGGCAAGCAACTAAGCTTTCAACCTCTAGAGGTCGAAGATGCCCGCTAACATTTTTACATTGTCGTTTACCCAGACAGTGTCGGCGTCTCCGATGGAGAAGTAGTACAACTAGAGTATGTGAATGTTTTTGTCCCTAATAACGTCAAGGGCGTGGGTTCAAGCCTCATCAGGTGCATGCTCGTGCTCGTAGGGACTTTTTCTTGCGTAAAATTGACGACGGGGAAAGCGCGAGCGCGCGAATCAGCAAGCTTTCACACCTCGGATAGCGTAACAGTTAGCATTGGACGTATGTGTTACGGATCAGCGAAAAATATGGTAACATTTACGTTACTACGATAACTACTTTCTGGGTTTTGTGATAACGTAATGTTAGTATGCTATGCTATTGACGGGTGATCGCGTAACGTTATGTTAGAGCGTTGCCTTGATCCCGTACTGACCGCAGTATATGTGTTACGGTGTTACGGTAGACAGCGCATAGGGATAAACACTATGTTAGAGTGTAAACGGAATTCATAGTGGCTATCGTAACACGCGTTAAAGAGGTAGCGTACACGGTTAATTGAACGTTAACTTTATGTTACCGTGTTAGCGACAGTGGTCAATTAAAAGTTAACATTATGTTACCGTGTTAGCGACAGCAGTCTGTAGCGAGCAACGTTACGTTACGATGTGGGCGAAATTCTTACTTGCTACCGTATCGTCATCGCGTGCGCCACCATGGATGATCTCGCAGTTCCCGTCGTTGTTATTGACGGCGCCAGGCTCGGCGGTGGGGGTTGAGTGGACATGACGTCTACACCTCGCGAATTGCATGGTGTGGGCTGTGTGCAGTAGGCCGGGCGTGTTGACGATGGCTGAATGTGGATTGCTGTTGTGATTGCGGGTGATGGGTGATTGGGACTGACGTCCCTTGTCAACGGATTGCTCCCCCCTCTCTCTTTTTGCCTGTTATGTAGCACCAGTGCAATTGCAAGTACAAATTGTTCGTGCCTGGCATGCAGCTTGCAGTAACTACTGTGTTATAGTGTGCTGGTACTACATAGCCATCGGGATCTCGGCGAAATACGATAACACGGCTGCATTGTGTTACTCCGCGCATCGGGATCTCGGCGGTGGAATAGGTTTACACGGCTACAGGATACTCCGCGACGCTTCTTTACTCTTAACACAGGTAACACATGTTTGATCCCGGGAAGACCCAAAGGGTAACGTCACAACATAATGTTGGAGCGACTTCAGCCCCAACGGTAACGCTACAACATAATGTTAGGACGGGATTGATTGTTATGGTAACACAGTAACAAAACGTTAAAATCAGATACTTAATGACAGTAACATTGCAGTATCATGTTTGGGGGACGTAGGCGTTCAGACTAACATCCTAACATAATGTTACGTACCGGTCGGCTAAGACTGTAACGTCGCTCGTCGCTAACGTACGTTAAGTGTTACTTTATCCGAGCCTAGGGCAGTAGACAGGGGGTCCCAATAACGTAACGTTGGTATAATAGTGCGAGTCACTATGCTAATGGTATGTTAGTGTGCTGTATGTAACACAATGTTAGGTGTTAGTGGTGCTGGCTGACACTAACGTTGTATCAGGGCGTTATGTCTGGCACTCCATTAGGGGCAACACAATGTTAGGGTGTTACGTCTAACGCTGCGTAGACAATAACATAATGTTATCATGTCAGCGAATCTGCGGATATCGATCTGGGCATGTTAATGTGATAAAGTACGTCCATGGTAAAAACCTAACGTTGTGTTACGGGGTTAGTACAAGGACGGATCACCTATTATCATAACGTTACTGTAGCAGAGCTGGATGGGATCCAGCAGACATAACGTTAAGGCGTGTGCACGTTCGTGGGTTTCCAGGTAACACTATGTTACCGCGTTACCGTGATTACTTCTCCCGTGCTAACACCATGTTAGAACGTGGCCAAGCGCCTGCATTAGGCCGCATAACGTAGATACGTGTTATCCGAGTGTTACGTTATCGGAGGTGTGCAAAAATCGATGCAAGTCGACGAGCTTAAAATAGTGTGAATGCTGAGCCCCATGCGTGATAAAAATGAAGGCAAGAACCAGGGGGCAGAAGGACAGACGCCTGTTAACACTGCTTGTCCAGAACGTCGCTGAGGGTACAACCTCTGACGAGTTGAGCTGCAAAGTAAAAACGACGATTAAAAAAGCGGTTCAACAGTACCACGTATCCGTCCTCCTCTCTGTTGAAATTCACGCCCCGCACAATTTCGTGAACCCTAGGCCTCCGACCCCCTCCCCCTCCTCGCCTTCCCTGGCTCCGTCTCGAAAGGAAAGCGTGGCCAATGGTCAAATAATTATTAATAAGGTAAGCAACAAATAAGCATCCCCTCCACCCTTCGCCCTCCCTCCCCTCCCTTCGCCGTCAGGGTACTAGTTGAGGCCCCTGCAAAACACACGTTCGTCTGAAATATTTCGCTCTGCCAATGTCTCATCGACCCTGCCCCCCCCCCGCCCCCCCGTCTGCGTCAGTAGGGTGCAACCCACCCTTCACGTGATTCGCCGAACACCTGACCACGCTTCGCGCTCGCTGCAAAAACACTGTCGTCCCTGGTCGGTGAAAACTCGACGTGCCCCGCCCCGGCATCGTAGGGATGCGAAGGTCTATGGTCTGGTAGATTACGGCCACGCATGACCATGATCACCCCCCCTCGCCCTCCTCGTCCTTCTCCCCGCTCCCTCCTTTGCAGTGTCCTGATCATCGACCGCGGCGTGTGCACGTTCGCGTCGAAAGCTCTCCGTGCGAACGCCGCGGGTGCAGTTGCCGCGGTGATCGTGCAGACTTACGACGTCTGGCCCTATGTTATGGAAGACTCTAAGGGCGAGGCGAGAGCCGCGGGAGGGCTTGACATCCCGGTGTGCATGGTCAGCAAGGAAACGGGTGAGAGGGGGGAGGCCGCGGTGTACTAGTGTAAGCGGGGGGGGGGAGGGGGGTACTCATTTGTTGCTTGCCTTATTTGTCACACCGTTCACCACGCATCCTTTTCGAGACAGAGCACCATTCCTGCTCCTATTAGAGACACCTCCGACATATGGGGGGAGGCGTGTGCTCATTATCATGCATGTTTGTACTGTGAAGACCATAGATGCTCGCATCCTTAGAATACCGAGACGGAGCACGTCGAGTTTCCACCGGCGAGCCTTTTGGGGAGGAGTGTTATACAGCTTACCCTGGTCTGGGTGGTCGATCGATGGTGTTCCCCTGTAACTCGGTAGCACCTTCACATTTGGCGTCGTCGGCAGGACAAGTCACAGGGGTGGGAATGTACTCGTTTATCTTGCATGGCTGTAGTCAGACCCTCGCATCCTTGCAATGCCCCGACGGAGTGCGTTGGGTTTTGCACCGATCATGCAGGCGATGGGTGAGTGGATAGGAGGCGTACTCTTCTTTTTACATGGTCGTCGTCTTACGACCATAGACCCTCGCATTTCAACCATGCAGGGATGGAGCGCGTCAAGGTTTCGCCGACCAGGCAGACAGCGCTTGCACCAAGCGCGAAGCGCCGTAAATTGTTCGGCGAGTCACATGACGGGGGGGGAGAGTGGGGGACGAGAGACGACTCGCTATGGACTGCCGACCCTATTGCACGGCTTAACATTGCATGCTACAACAAAATTTGCGTAGGAGGTAACCGTAACATAATGCTAGCCTGTTGTTGAGCATGCACGTTATCGGCCTAACGTTTGGTGCGAAAGCAGCTAGGAATCCCGCTTACGCCACAACGTAGCGTCACTCGGTACGGGCGGCGGGCCCTGTTGCACGGCTTACTGTTCTATGTTACAACTAAATTTGCGCAAGAGCTTACATAAAAACATAATGTTAGCGTTACCTTGGGCATGTACGTTATCCGTGTAACCTGTGTTGAGGTAGTGGCCAGGAATCCAGTTAACATCCTACCATTGCGTTGCGAGCAATGGGCTGCCGATCGTATCACCGTGTAACACTAAACTGCTGCCAATGTTGATGGAAGCTAACACACTAACCTTTTGTGGGGCGATTGACTGACGACATCGTAACGCACTTACATTTTGTCAGCTCAATACCTCGAAGTAGGATAACATCGTGACGTAACGTTATTTTTTTGTCTCGCCGACCGGTGACACTCACATCGAAACTTGAGCAATACGTTTTTCGAGGTGTGAAAACTTGCCAAATTTACTTTTTTTTTATTTTGTCATTAGCAACGCGTCGTTATTATTGGGCTTTAGACCGCCGCAGGCCGAACGGTCTACCTCGCTGGTTAGTTATAATTGAACAGCTAGGCTCGCGTTGCTCTTCTTTTAGTTTATTGTTGTGTTTCTCGGTACTAAGCATCTTTTTGAGCAGGGAGGCCCTTCGTTTGGCAAAGTTGTGGGGAAAACATATTTGGTATCATGGTATTTGCTATGTTTGCTATTTCAACAACTGAAGAAAAGGTTTAAAACAAATTGGCATTCGTTTTGCCTTTCCATTTGCGTTGCTCATATTGGGCTTTGACCGCCGCTGGCCGAACGGTTCACCTCGCTCGTTGATTGTTGATTTTAATTGAATATTGACCGGGGCGCTGCGCTGCGCGCGGCTGGCTTGGCATCTTACTCGTCTGTTGGTTTATTGTGGGTTTCCGCCCCCAGCACCTTTTGGCATGACTGAACGTTTTGGCCTGTTGTTTTGAAGGCCAGCTATTGACCCTATTGCGGCCCATGTACAGCGGCGAAACAAAAGTATAAGCGCGTTCTTATCATGGTGCGAGCATGTAGCACACGCCAGTGCAAGCGTGTTTTACAGGTACTTGCATTGGAGTTCGACAGTAAAATCGTCGTCAGCTCGTCTAGCATCCCCGGGTTTCCTTGTGTGAAGGATGCTGCAATGGTAAGTGTTTATTGCCGTTTTTTCCCTCTGAAGCCCCCAAAGGGTTCATAGCTTCTTTCACTCAGTAAAACGGCTGCTATTTCTGTAAATGTTCATAACATTTGCAAACAATAACAGGTGTTTCTTCTCTAATTATGTCAACATTTTTCGAGGTGAACCGAAAGGATTATCTTCGTTTCGTATGCACGTAGCAACTTCTATTCATTTCTTTATTTTTCAAAAAACGTTTGATTTTTTTTTTTCACATTTTTGTTTTGTTTTCCAGGTGAGGCGATCAAGAAGGCCGTGATTCAAGCGGCGGAGGACGGACGAACGGTCCGTGCAGAACTGTCCGTGTCTTCCTCCGAAAAGGTGAGAGACGCTACAAGTCAAGCCCGGGAAGGAGGCTGAGTCACCACGTTGCCACACGGGGGGGCGTACCGTCGTCCCACGGGGCAGAGATGTCGGATTTCCGCCAAATTAGCTCGTCCCTACGCGAATTATCGAAAAAAGCACAGAATTTGAGCTGCTTACGGGTATTACCAAAGTCCAAACGTGGCAATGTGACAGGCAGCGGGGCTGCCTGCCTAGATCTTGTCCGTTACTGCTACACCAGGCAGTGGTTCCATATAGAAATACAAGGTTCCCTTTCGGGATGTGGTTAACTTGATATCCCAGAGGCGTCGCAAGTCGAAAAGGGGGAACACACAACCTTTCCAATGATACCTAGCACGCATGGGGGCCGTTCCTAACGAGCACAAAAATACCAGGAATCGTGACAAAAAATGAGCTGCTGCTTTTGCTGTACTGCTGTATGCTTCGTGTACGTGGTATGACGAGGCCCGACCATGTGTGTGATTGTTGAAACTGTTGTTGCCGTGGCTCGATCTCCCGCTGTGCACCAACCGCACACACATACATCTTGACTGCTGGCGCAAAGGCAAGAGCTTGAAACACGGCTCCAGGATCCTGCCGTTGCACTGCTGCTGCTATGCTGCGCCTGTATACCGATTTTGTGACTGCGCACACGTACCTGGAACAAACAGAAGCGCACAAGCATACGCATACACACAGAAGAACCGTCTGTGGCTGTCACAAAGGAGAGAGCTCACAGCGCGGCTGCTGTTGTACCGTGACTGCCACAAGTACTGAGCCTGGAGGACCATGTGTGACGCAGCAGCACAGCAACATCAGCAGCAGGGCGACAACACTATATGGTGGCACTCGAGTATAAAAGGGCCTACTCCTAGTAGTTTCTGTCGATTGATATTTTTAGTCTACTTTCCTCACAATGGCGTCGCAGGCAGGCCGTGAGAGTTTGAAGAGTAATGTCGAGGGTTCGCTTTTCGCCTTCATCCCAAAATCTACAAAAAGGGACATTTTCTCACGTGTCCAGAACTTCGCAAAACTCACACACACTTGAAAAACACCCAGATGGAACGATCAGAGCAATGCGATCATTGCATACTGTGTTTAATGCCAAAGTGGAGTCGGAGATAAAATTGGCATAATCTCATCGGGTTTAGTGTGGGGCATGTGGTAGGAGTCGAGCATAGAAGGGGTTACTCGTAGGTCCTTCTGTCGATCGACATTTTTAGTCTACTTTCCTCACAAGTAACATGTGCGTTGTTTCTATGGGCCTTGCGCGGCTCGGAGAAACGAGGCAGCCGGCAGTATGGGCGTTGCTCTGTGGGTCTTGCTCGGTGCCACTACCTTCCAGATGCGGCACGGGGAGCATAACAACTCGAGAAATAGTAGTTACTGTAGGTGCAAATCTCACAGGTAGGCGGGGAGAGGGAGGCAGTTTAGTCACAGGCGAGATATGTTACACGTTCAGTGCGAGCTGTACAACAAAAGTAACAGGGCTGGATGCAACATATACGTATGATGCCCGAGAGGTGTGCTGCTGCTGGCTTTATGTAGCACCGCCGTAGCAGAGAGCAGAAGGGGTAAAAACAATTGGGCTGATGTTGTACAGCGGGTGAAATATTGGAGCGGATAGAAAAATCTGAGAGGGGGGCGGGCTATTGAACAAGATCAACAACTTGCGGGGGGTTCCATTCACATTTACTGGGCCCAGCGAGGCGGAACGCAACCCCAAGCCGGTTCAGCGACGTTGAATGCTCAGAGCACCACCTCGGAGCTCGGCAGAGATCCCGACATGCGTCGTAATGTACCGAAGGCCTCCTTGCTTGCCCCGCAGCCGAAAGTGCGAGAAAAAAAACTCGGCCGCCGGAGAACAGCATGCCAAGAAAAAGAAAAGTGCATGTTTTGCATAGACATCTGTGGCGTTTGTGAACAGGGGACCGGGGGTGCTGCGAAATTACGGCGGCCCAGAGCAATTTCTTACAGCTAAAGTGACCTCGCCGTATAGCCGTAATTCGGCAATCTGACACCATACCGTACCGTATAGCCGTAGTGCGGTAGTCCGACACCATCGCGTACCGTATAGCCGCCATGCTAGCATACCCCGTACCACGCGCGATCGAATTGTGGCACACAGCTTGCTCGTATGATTTCCGATTTAATCCTCGATCTCACAGCTCAAGTGTTTAGAGATATGTATATAAATACACGCCAGTGTGATCTTTTCCCTGGGACGGTACTTATAAGTGTTATATGGTGGAGGCGTCGCCCACGGCGTCTGTCTCTGTATCCTGGTCGGAATTAGTGGCATGCCCTTCGCGCGCTGATGGAGGCTCACGCCATGCCATGGAGTGGAGTGGTGACGTGTGGTCCGTGCGAACGCAAACGCAACTTTGTGGTATGCCTCAAAGTAGCACAAGAGGTCTATAAATATGTGTAGGTATCGGCAAACAGCGGTAACTAGTAAACACCGGTAGCACATTGTCTGGCGACGCTATATTCTGGTTTTGCATACTGTTTGTTGATCCCTACGAAGCGTAGAGGGCTTACCCGTTGAGCGAACAGTAGTGGGGTAGTGAAGTCACCGGTATGAAGACAAGTAAAAGACGTACAAATATATTATGTTGTTCCTAGCCAAGGTACATCGTGGAGAGAAGGCCCACTCGGTAGAAGAAGAACAACGAGGAGTGACGCCGAGATAGCCAGAATAATTGCACCATCCCGATATACCGCTACCATGTAGCCAACCTATCACTGAAAACCCTTACTATACTCAACCATCATATCCGTATCATAATCGACATCCTCCCTGCTTCGTGAATGATACGACATGATGCTCTATGATCATATCATCAGGGTAAAGCGATTCAATGATCAATACGGTCAATCAATATTCTCCCAGTACTACTACTGTTACAAGAAAGACAGATTGCAGCAGCACAGTCCTTGAAAAGCACTCAATAAATCTAGAGACACAGTTTAGGGACAGTATCCAACACCAATCTTCGCAAACCTAATATCTAAGTCGTAAAATCCTGAGTCCAAAAACAAGAAACTCAAATCCGAAGTCCATAGACCGAAAACTCAAACATCCGGTGGCCCTATAATCAACACTCAGCCTTCCTTGTAAAGCGGTTGTCAGCTCCATAGAATAGGGCTGCCGACAAGTGTGATCGGACAGCAATCTTGAAACTCACCAAACTCGCTTTTTAATTAGACAAATGTTTCCCGGCTGGGTACATACTAAAAATCCATTCAGATTCCAAATGCTCAAATCCAGAGCAAAAGAATGCCATACTAGACAACACAATCATGAAAATATATTGTTTCAAAAGTCAAGAAACAGTTATTTGCCTCCCTAAATGCCATGCATTCTTGAAAGTACCAAAATGCAGCTAATATATGCAAAATAATCCGTCAAGAAACAATTCAAATCAGCTCGCGAAAAAGTTAGTCACCCTCGGGTTCAGACGTATCGAACTCGTCGAGTTTGAGACCTTTTTCCTACTTAACGAGCCTGAATCCTCTTACGTGGTCAAGCGAATCCTCCCCCGCACAAGCGGTAACAGGTGGGCGTGACCCCTCCTTGCAGGATAAAAACTAAACGATTTGGCTCACCTGGGTCTCATTATGGGGCTAGTTGAGAGAACCATAAACTGATTACGCAGGGATGACCCCGGTAGTTTACCAAAACTGTTGCCATCCCCAAGTCCCAAAAATTTCATACTCCAAGCTCATAATATACTCCGTATCAAATCAAGCGAATCCTACCCCGCATGAGCGGTAACAGGTGGGTGTGACCCCTCCTTGCAGGATAAAAACTAAACGATTTAGCTCAGCTGGGTCTCATTACGGGGCTAGTTGAGAAAACCATAGATCGATTACGCAGGGATGACCCCGGGTAGTTTACCAAAACCGTTGCCGTCCCCAGGTCCCAAAAATCTCATATATCATTGTCAAACAGTAGAAACAGCGAACCTAGCGTACTAAATCATGAGATTTTCTGCCATTCTCTAAAATCAAATGTCCATTACAAAATCCCGGTGAAAACGAAAAACTGGACCGGCGAGTGCCTTCGTCACGAAGTCTTGCGTGTTGCTGCGCAGACTCTACGGCGACAATGTCAAACTCCCCCCTGAATACAAGCTCTCGCAGGAAGTGGTGCCTAATGTCGACGTGTTTCGAATTCGACGCGCACACCGGGTTATGAGCCAGGGGCCTTGCCCCCTTGTTGTCCTCAAAAACCGTGATGCATGCAGAACCGAGACCAGACAAAATAAAACTCCACACGTACCGCAAGAAAATCCTCCTTGATGGTGTCTGCCAGTGCTACGTATTCGGCCTCTGTGGTCGAAAGCGTCACGCACTTCTGAGTCCTCGAAAACCAGCACACGCATGCCCCTGCGCACATCACAGCCCCACCCGAAACCGATCTCATATCAGTGGCCTTGCTGGCGTAGTCAGCATCCGCATCCGCAACCAGCTCCAGTCCACTGCCTCTCTGGAAAGTAATGCCAAACTCACTCGTGAAAAAACAAAAAGGGACATTTTTGCAACAGTCCCTCGGGTGGTTGCTACCGCTGTTCAGGAAGAAGCACGCCTGTGCCTTCCGCTCAGATTTCAGCGCCCTCTTCACATGGTGAAAGCCAGGCTTGAGAAATGGGAGCAGTCGCGGAAACGGTGCCCTACCGTACAGCTTTTGGTAAGGCGAGAACATGTCTGGCTTGTCACTCACCCTCGCCGACACGTTGATGGCATCATTCGCGTGCACGCACACTTCCGCCCACAGAGGCCTGTCGGCGGCAAAGGCACGCCGCCGAACAGACGGGGAGCCCCCAGGCAGGACGCCATCGCGGCCTCGTAAGACTAGGGCAATCCTACGCTCGACCACGCCGTTGTACTTCGGAGAGTCTACTGGCGTGTATTCTCGGCGGATACGGTGGTGGTCCAGCAGCGTCACGAACTCACCCTTGGTGAATTCAGTGCCGTTGTCTGAGCGCAGGCACTCCACAATGGATGGGGTGCTTGTGCCCGAATGTCAGCCAGAAAACCAGCGAAAACAGCGGGCACATCGGACTTGTCCTTGAGGAAGTAAGTCCATCCAAACCGAGAAAAATTGTCCACAATCATCATTAGGTAGTGGTGACCACCAGACGACGCGAGGCGCTTTCCGGACACATCTACAAACAGACACTCAGAGGGTTTGGTCGAGCGACTGTTGGTAGATCTCGGGACAGGCATCCTCCTCCCCTTGGCTTCGGAACACCCAGCACAGGGGACCAACTCTCCTACTACTTCTACGCCATGTTGACGCGCCGTCTCGCGTAGGATTTCAGCATGCGGGTGGGCTACCGCAACGTGGAGATCGTTAGTATCGATCCGTCGCTGCTTGCCAAGGACCAATACTGCGTTGGCCATGGGGGGGTCGGTTATCCTAGTTGCGGCAGCAGTATGAGCCAGCCTCTCAATGCGCACGAACGAAACACTTCCCCCGAGCATGTGAACCCCTTGGTGTCCATGGTCACACGGCACTTTGACATCACAGCGCGCACTGAGAACAAGTTAAACTGGACTCCAGGCACGTATGACACGTTCGTCAGCCGTACATGCGTGTCACCACCCGGGCAGTGCATCAGCAGCGACAGCTTGCCAAAGCACTCGACGCCCATCATCGTCATGTCGCCTATCACTAACCTCTCCTTACCTACCGGAGGGGGCTTACAGTCAAACATCCCAGTGGGGTCCCCCGTGACGTGATACGAAGCACCAGAGTCGCCAACCCACTCATCTCTACCGCTACCCCCAGAAAGGTCACGAGGCGTCTCCTTCATTTGGGAGGGGTATGTGATTGGTTGAGCAGTCTGCGCGGTGAGAACGTGGGGGTCGTCAGACTTGCTACTGCTATGCGTGGATTCCGCTGCCCTTTGAGAGTCATACGGGGAGTAGACGGTCGAGGGGGCGTATGGTGCTGCTACTGCGGCAACCTACTGCGGGGCATAGCTAGTCGGAGCGTAGCCACCAGCCCCATAGGGCTCATGGTATGCTCCGGCCTGCCACTTTCCGTCGTATGATGCTGGGGGGAGTCAAACGATGCAGCGTGCGCGCCAAAATAACCTGAGCTAGGTGGGTAATTTTGCGCGACGTGTGCGTGTGTGTGTGCAGTGCATTGAGCGGCATAATGCCCCGGTTGCTGACACTTGAAGCATAACCGGGGAGCTATCGGGGTGCCTCTACGCGGTGGTCCCGATCCTGTCGGTGGCGGGTGTCTCGATGGTAGCGCACCAGGCGGAGGTTGAACTGGTACGTATCCCATCGGGGGTACATCACCAGCATTCCCAAAAGGGGCCAACCTCGAGTCATCCCAACGCCACTGCACATATACTGGATCTAAACGGTACGTTGGGCCCACTACACCGCTACCACCACTCTGGTGCTGCCGCTGCTGCTGCTGGTGCGGCAACTGCGGCTGCTGCTGCTGCTGCTGTTGCGACTGCTGTTTCTTCTGTTTTTGTCTGTTTTTCTGTTTGCCTTTGAGTCCCTCGCCATCCCGTTGCCCCCTGAACCGGGCGGTTGAGCACCGCCGGCTTAGAAAACCATGTAGGTCATCTCCCTTCGTCTGACCCTTACCCTTGCCAACATTCTGCTTGTGTGACATGTACGCGTTTCTGACTCTTCTATGTTGGAACGAGTCAGGCCAGGGCTGGACAATCGGATTTTCTTCTCCACCTCGTAAGACGCCGACAGGTTTTGGACTATATGCACATTCACGTCATCATCCTTAGTTCCCCCTAGCGCTGCAAGCTTCTGCACTGTCTTGTCGATGCGTCTCAAGTATTCTACAGGGTCTTCACCCTCTGCCATTGAGATGGAGTCGAACTCCTGCGCTACCCTGCGTTTCTCCATTATTGTCTTCGGGACGTAAAAGTCAGTCATGACTTTCCATGCTCTGCTAGGTGACTTGGTCTCTAGCATCCTGGTCAAACACGGGGATCAGAATTCAAAGCTCCCAACAAAAACTCGCAAGCCATCCTAACACGAACGATTGTCGGAACCGAGTGCCTCAACAGCAAGTCCTCATGAGTGAGGGAGTCATCTGCTACTCGCACAGGTTTCGGTGTCTCTCTATACGCGTCTCTACACCCTTTTATTCCCGTACACGATGTGAATTTCGCTTGCCAGAGGGGGTACGTGTCCCTCTTAGTATTAAACTCGGGGGGACGGTTGCTACCTAAATACCCGCCAGGATGGGCCAGGCCTTGCATGGCAGACGCAAGCGAAGGGGAAGAAGCTGAGGCCTCGCGTACCTCAGCTCCCGGTATGGCTCCTTCCAGGAGAACCACTCTCCTCTGGCAATCTGCCACCTGCTCCAAAATGGTGGGTATAATCCCGCCGCTGCTCCCTTGGGCTTGACTCGAATTGGTGTCCCCGATGGCTCCGGTTGATATCTTCAGCTAGCTCTCTTTCGCAGAAGAGCCCACGTCACTCAACACCCTTTGCTTCGAACAGGGATAGTACCGCCTGCGGTACGCGATAATGATCGTGTTTGTTGATCCCTACGACGCGTAGAGGGCTTGCCCGTTGAGCGAACAGTAGTGGGGTAGTGAAGTCACCGGTATGAAGACAAGTAAAATACGTACATTTTTTTTTTTCTTAGGGTGAGACTTTTACATGATATCTATTAGATCACTACTACTGTCTTCATACCCCCCGATGTATACCAAAACCCATTATAGTGCAAAAAACAAAATAATGAGACCACCCCCAGGTAGAGAAAACTTACCTACGCACTTAACCACAAGTACTAACAACCTGACCAAGCCATCCATCCGCAAACCATCCACCATACATATGATAGAGCAATATAGTGGAAACTACAGAAATACATCGATAAAATAGATGTGATGTTAGATCTAGTTCAAAATTCCCCACCTAAAGTAAAAGTACCAACACCAATCATTATAGTGGAGAAAAACGTTTTTTTTACAAAAGAATAGGACCCAGGACCCCTCCCATTAAGAAAAACGTTACCCACATAGTATAATAAAAGTACCAACAAGCAGCTTGAAAAGATGAGTATTGACCCGAAATTCGTCGAACTCACAGCTGACGTCCTAAAAATATTTTTGTAGAGTGTTAGAGCGACAGCATATCATTTTGGAACCGTGGGTTCGAGTCCCACATCTGAGTCTTTTTGGGGGGGGAGTAGCCGACTTTTATTCTCGAACGCTGTATTAATATTAACACATTAGATAACTAGCAATACACTGTATTCGTACTCCTCCCGATATTAAAGCGGGGGAAAAAACACAATAAACCACCTACCATACATATGATAGAGCAGTATAGTGGGAACTACAGTAACTAATTTATAAAATAGGTATGATATTAGATCTAGCTCAAAATTCTCCACCTAAAGTAAAAATACCAACACTAACCATTATAGTGGAGAAAAACAAAACATATATATATAGTTAGGACCCCTCCCAATAAAAAACTCACCCATATAGTATATTACAAGTACCAACAACGCAGCTTGCAAATACGAGTATTGACCCGAAATTCGTCGAACTCCCGTTGACGTCCTTGAAATATTTTTTGATAAAATATATTATGTTGCTCCAGGCCAAGGCACATCGTGGAGAGAAGACTCACTCGGTAGAAGAATAACAACGAGGAGTGACGGCCAAATAGCCAGAATAAGTCCACCATCCCGATATGCCGCTACCATGTAGCCAACCTTTCACTGGAAACCCCTACGATATTCAACCGTCATCATATCCGTATCGTATCCAAGCATACAATCAACACATACCAAGGGGGCGTGCTACGCTAGGGCCGCGTAGCACTTTTTTGGCTAAAATGTTTCACATCTCGGACAGATCACGATCTAGATAGCGATTTAGATCGCCTACAGTAAATCCTGTATCTGCCGTTATGAAATGCCGTGCAGGGTCTGCACATTACAGAGGGTACGGATCCAACCCTGGAAATATTTTGGTGATCGAGCAGATCGTACGACGTCCTCCCGGTAGCATGAGCTAGCCCGTACAGATCTTCCCTGAAATGTCTAGATAAGCAAGTGGGTCTCCAACGTTGTGAAACGTTGTTTTTTGTGGCTTCGTTAGCATTCCTTAACCCAGGAACTAGCCATTGATGCATGCTACTGATACTACGGTCGAGGTGCAGCGCATTTTTTTGTCTGAGGCTCTTCGCAGGAGGAGCTACTGTAGCTCTATACCGAACCGAGGCACTGAATTTGAGAAAAAAAAAAATTGCAAGCGCCCGATGAACAATCCCATGGCTTGGGTATACATAGAAATCATAGCGCAAGCACAAGAATGACGTTCCGATTATTGTTGGTTAGGAAGCTCCCCGTCATCAATATGTGTAGCTCAAAAGAGTGCTACCTCTAGCGTAGCACGCGTCCAATATCGTTGGAATGACGATTGCGTGTCCTCAGTATTTTTCGTTTTTATACATGGGCCATGGGATTGTTCGTGGTGCTATATGATACACATTGATTTTTTCTTTTGTCGAGGTCAGTCTACAGGGTGAGGTATGTGAGGAGCCCCGAAAAAAACAGGGGCGCCCCCTCCCCTTGCAGCGGGCGTCCAAACGTCTTTTTATGCTATTCCTGCTCTCGACCCTAACCCTAAGGTAGCGTACGTAGCGGTGCGTCACGCAGCTTGCTTGCTCTCGACCCCCAACCCCAAGGTGGCATGCGTAGCGGGCGGTGTATCAGGCAGCTTGCAAAGATGAGTATCCCCCCTTGAATTTATCGAACTCACAGCTTTAACGTGTTTCGAATAGTGTTATAAAATGCCTTAGTGCTTGCCTGCCCTAGCGTCAATCTACCCTAGACACGTGCTACGACCTACAATAGGGGGTATCACGTTTTGCCCCAAGTATTTTCTGAATGACGGGGCTGGCTCCTTACCCCAAATTCGTCGGAAATGTCATTTCTTGTTTTGCAAATATTTATGTTTTTTATACCTAGGCCACGAGCCGTGTTCGTCGAGGGAGGTGCACTTTCAGTTTAGTCAAGAAACATTTTTGGGGGGTAAGGTATGGAGCTCTTTATTTGAGCCCCTGAAAAAAACGGTGCACCTACGCTACCGTAGCACACCCTCCTACGGTAGCATGCGTCATAATGCTTTAGTATTTGCCTCCTGTGACCTCAACCGTACCGTTCCATGCGTCCTATTCCTTTAGGTCTCCGTGCTTTGACCTCCGCTTATTTCTTCGCCTCCTCATTGGGATGGGTGCGTCCCAATCCCTTTATGTTTGCCTGCCTTGATGTCCTCTCTGGTCTCCCCGGTTCGTTGAGATAGATGCATCCAAATGATTCTTGTGTTTGTCTGATTTGACGTCCTCTCTTGCCTGCCTCCCCTATACCCGTAACAATCGCCCACGCGTTTTTTATTATGTATATCTGCTCTGACCTGCTCTCATGTCTCCCCTCGTTGTTGGGATATATGCGTCAAAAAGCTTTCATATATGCCGGCTTTTGCTCTCCTTTTTGTCTCCCCCATCATCGTTGGGGTGGATGCGTCCAAATGCCTGTAAGGCTTTGTTTGACTCCCTTTGTTCTCTCCCCTCCTGCTTTGGCATGTATGCCTCCAAATGCCTTTGTGGTTGCCTGCTCTTACCTCTTGTGTTGTCTCCCCTCATTGATGTGATATACGCGTCCAAAGGCTTTTTTCTTGCATGCTCTGATCTCTTCTGTTGCCGCCCCTCTTTGTAGCGATGCATACATCCCTCCAAACGCCTTTATGTGTGTCTGCTCTGACCTCCTCTATTATCTGTCTCCCCTCGTCTTTCGGATGGATCCGTCCGTCCATATGCCTTTTCTTAATGTTCGCCTGCTCTGACGTCCTCTGTTGTCGGTCTCCCCTCGTTGTTCGGCGGATGGATGCGCCATCGTTCCGCGTTTTGCAGGATTGTATCGTTTGCCAGGAGCTGTATACGGTGGGCGCTACCCTTGTCCGCCTGCCGTGCGGGCACCTGTACCACGAGGTGACCTACTGCCCGATTACTATTAGTAGTAGCCGCAGCACGTAAATTACGATGGAGGTCCACCACTTTATTATGTTAGCATGTTGGGCGGAAGATTTATGCAACGATAGAAGCCTCCCCCGCCTTTTTTTTAACGAAATCGCCGGTTTTGAAACCAGCCCCCGGCCGCGTCTCCTGAAATGGGGTGCTCGTTGCCCCCCCGACGTTACCGTTCGATAATCCTTTGCAAACAAGAGAATATGCGCAATTTTTTTTTCTTTCATAGCATTGTTCCTCGTGTCGAGCAGCCATGACACGTTCGCTAAAGAATATTGCTGGTTTTGGGGAGGGGCTATCATAGAGTCAGTCAAAGGTGTGTACCGGCTCAAAGTAAACTTAATCTGATTTGTGGCTGTTGTGCTGGATCGTGCTTGCTCTTGGTCGTACTTCTGGTGCTGCCGCTGCTGCTGTGGTTGTTATTGAATTTACACGCACATACGAGTTGTGCGGCTGCTGCTGCTGTTACGAACGAGTATTAACGTTAGGTAATGGCACCTTCATGGAGTAGATCGAAGAGGTTTCAACAGACACCGGACTAATTGGGGGAGAGTACCATTACCCAACAGCCATGAAGAATGCGAGTGTGTGTTTTTCTTGATATTGGGCGTTCAATATCTGCACTTCACCATGATCTTGCTTTTTTTATGCAGCCCTCTTGGCAGTGATGCAGCACTTTCCTACTACAGTACATAGCCTCTGGTGGCCGATGGCATCCTTGATCATAACGGGCATGCGCGAAGCCGCAGGCGGGCATCGTAAATGTTATTGTTATATTTAATTGCGAGAAAAACGACGTACCATGGTAATAAAATACCCATGTGGAATTGTTTTATCGTACTGTATGGGATACTGCCATTTTTCATGTAATCTACAATGCTATTAATAGCGGTATTATTATGTTTCATTGCACGTTTGATGTTTACTGGTTGAGGTGATGTATGCGGTGTTGGAACCGCTATTGCTGTTGATAAAGGCTTACTACTGCTTGCTTGATGTATTTAATATGTTACTGTTAACGCTGACGAATCATGACAACTTACTGCCTTGGGAAGAAGTGCACACACTATTAACACTATAGGAGCTCGTGCACTATTAACAGTATAGTAGCTCATGCACTATTAACAGTACGAGGTATAGTATTGATAGTACCCAACATTGGTATTGATACGAACTTTTTGTTGTTCATGGTCACCCTGGCAACATACTTAGGAGTCATACACATTCCAAGATTATGCATCTGTAAAAACGAGCGACCGGTGTATCACGCAGCTTGCAAAGATGAGTATTCAGGGCATTAATTAGCCGTTGCGCCGTTGCGCGGGCGCAACGTTTGGGTCAACATGACCGTTTTGCGCAACCGTCGCCGCGAGGCTGGTTGCGCGCAGCGCAACACGCGGTTTTGAGCGCACAACTTTTTTCGCAGGCGAAAAAAAAAAAAACGGGGGTCTTTTCTTCTTAATCGTAGTATGCGAGCTTTTCATTACTTGATTTTCACCCTAAATTTATCAAATACGCAGCTGGCGCATTTGGAAAAAAATATAAAATACAAGTGTACCGACTCGCGCAACCGCGGGCCCGGTGGTATCAGCTCCGAGGACTTCCCCTCGTAGGCTCGGAGTGCGTTTGTCCACAATGTAATATTTCGTTCGTTATCACATGGGGAAGTGACATTGCATCGGCCATAGACCTTTCCGTTTGTATCTCAAGATCTCGAGAGCTCAGAAGAACCTGACGATTGAACTCCCTGACAAAATGTATCCAACCATTACATGTACGGTAAAATGCCCAATGATACGACCACAGCGGTAAAGCACCCTCCAAAAGCCCATCTCGGGCTATCAACCATAAGTTGGCTCAGACCGAGTAGCTTTGATAAGCGTAGCTGTCCGTACGTTGGGCAATGTTCAAGTCCAATGCATCCCGGTCGTTTTCATCACGACCTAAGATCTACCACGTTAACGGACCGTGAATAACGATTGCTCAGCAACCGCGTCACCACCAATGCATCTCCAGGCAAACCACGCGCACCAAGCGTCACCCCTCGACTTGCGCATGCAACTTGCCGAAACCCAGACCACACATAGAACGTGTATTTCAGTACAACAGCCACCCGTAAAACGGAAGCATCAACCCCGGACATGCTCTGTCCACACAGCCTCGGCGATGAACCGCGAGCTGGGGCTGCATCAGCAGGAGCTACTATTAATAGCGCCCTGCAAAAATTCCGAAGTCAGAAAAAAAAAAAAATCAAAAATTAGATAAAACCTAACATCCGCAATTTAAAATTCGGGATCCCCCCAAACCACACTATGATCACAAACGTAACCCATACCGCTGCACGAGTGCCCGCTTCTGCTCCGCCTTCAGCCGCAGCGCCTTGTACACGTAGTCGTGGTCATTCTGCCTAGATGGTTCAGGCGCAGCAGGTTCGGTCTTGGTACCCACCGCCTTTGAGGCGGTCTTGTACGCACTAGCTCGAGGGGTGGCAGACGCAGGGGCCATCCCGGTTGTCTCGCTCCTGGTATGCTGAGCAGGACCGCTTGTGGACTGCTGCTGCTGTATAGGGGTCTGGCCGTGGCTCTGGACGCCTTTCCCCGCCTTACCCTGCTGGCTTTGGGGGCAGTCCCGCTGCTTGTGACCTTGCTTGCCACACACAAAGCACTCCTTGTTGTCGTACGACGGTTCCGCTCTGCTTTCACACCAGCAGCCTTGGCACTCTCGCGTGAGTCGTGCCTGTCAGCAGCACTTCCCTGCGGCTTGGTCCCCGCAACAGCCACCGACCTAGCGTCACGCCGCTGTGCTGTTTGCCGGCGTACAGCATCGTTGGCCTCAATTACGGCTTGATCCCGTTGCTGCTTGGTACTTATGCTGAACAACGCGTCAGGGTCATGCGTTACGAGATCGAAACGCACTTTTTTTCCACCTTGCGGCCGAACTCGAGTGGCTCGATTCCCGCTGCTATTGCCTCCACCAGCACCTTGCCATGTTTTAGCGTGTACTGCCGACCGTCGGGCCTCACCACCTCCGTGAGCCCGCTGTCAGCAAGGTATTTCCGCAGGGCACGTTTTTGCATGAACACCCTGCTATCTACCGGCACGCTCGCATCCAAGTTCAGCACACGGAATATCTGGCGGCAAAAATCCTCATTACTCGTCTCCTGCATATCAACGCCAGCAAACCTTTTGAGCCCTGCATTAGCTCCTCCTCGGAGAGGTCGACCCAGGGCTTGTCATCGTAGAACTCGTCAGCCACCATCATTTGGGTCGCCGAATCTACCAGCTCTCGCCTCCTCGCGAGTACCCGGTCTCCTCCATCTTGGTTTGTGATATGCATCTGCTGCTCATACTCCGAGTAGGCAACAAGAAATTCACGCATATCTTCGAAGGTAACAACATCACCACCCAACCTAGGCGGCCTATCTCCCCCGATCGTCACCTTGATTTCCGGCTTCATGCCGGCCGCCGACTCGGTCTCCACCTCTCGGGTTGCCCCAGCTTGCAGAGTGGACTCCGTCAGTGCCCTGCGCTCGTGCTCCCCTTGCTGCTGTAGGGTCTTCCATTGCTTTCGGCTGGTGTCCCACACTAGCACGCAAAACAGTGCTTTCCGGTCTCCGAAAAGCTAACTGGTCTCGTTTTGGGCAGTAAGCATGACTTACCCAATTCAAATGAATTATACCGACTCGCGCGACCGCGGGCCCGGTGGTATCAGCTCTGAGGACGTCCCCTCACAGGCTCGGAGTGCGTTTGTCCACAATGCAATCATTCGTTCGTTATCGCACGGGGAAGTGACATGACATCGGCCATGGACCTTCCCGTTTGTATCTCAAGATCTCAAGAGCTCCCAAGAAACGCCAATAATGACAATTGAACTCCCGGACAAAATGTATCCAACCATTTTATGTACGGTTGATACGACCACAGCGATACACAAGGATGTTGTTGAAGGTGTACCCTGAGCTCTCCTCGCCTTTTTTTAGACGTATAATAACTTTTTGTGTTTGTCGAGCTACAGCACGATGAGGGAGCTTCGGACCGAGAGGTTAACCGACCCCTACTTCGCCGGGGGCGTCCTTGGCCGTAGTCGCGTGGTGCCCTCGCGAGCCGTGCTCAAAACGTTTTTGTTGCACATATATGGTTCGGACAGAAGGAATACTTATCCATCGGATCTTAAGCACAACAATTTTGGCACTCTGCAATAGTCTAGGCGGACCTTTGAAATTTTTAACTCGTGACTGACGGTCCGGGTTCAAACCCTGGCATGCCCTCGGTTGTTTCCCTTCTGTTACATGTGCGTACAGTTTTTTCCCCCATTTGCTTTGCTTCGAATCTGATGGCCGGAGCTCCAACCCCGGCATGCCCTCGATCTCCCTTTTTTTTGTTGCGTGGTGTATGTCGACACAACGAAGTAGCTCTCGGGTGCGTGTCTACCTACTGCAAATAGCACTCGGACTAGGTTGTTTTTTTATGCAGGTTGCTGCTGCACAATGTAGTATTGTATTATGTGTACACTGTATTTCCATGGCTTGCCGTTTGTCGCTATATTGCCGCTGCTGCTGCTTGCCGTTGTTGTATAAATATGTGTGAGCAATACGGTTGCTGTTCTGTTGTATAGACTTCTACTGCTCCTGCTGCCGCCGCCGCCATACGACGAGTATGACTGTGTAGTGCTTCTGCTGTACTAACAGCTACGGAAAATAAGTGTGTGCTCATTGATGCTCGGCATTCTTTCTCTGCACTCGCCCATGATTATTTTTTTGCGCCCCTTGGCAGTACGTAATGTCGCATTTACGCTGTACGGCCTCTGTTTGTCTATTAACATCCTCGGCCGTTATGGGCATGTGCGGAGCCGCACGCGGGCGTCAACCCGCCGCGGCGAAGTCCCCCTTGTACGAGAATACAATATACCCCCCTCGGCCTCGCACAACATCATGCTCACACCACGTATTTCCTTTCTTTTGCTTGTCGTGCGTGCGCTGCTTCCTGGGCTACCGCGATGGGCTACGTTCTGCCGGTTTGTTGCGCGGGGCCGGACCGCACCGCGCAGGCTTGTTTGCTGAAGTGGCTGGAGCTGAGCAACACCTGCCCGTACTGTCGAAGCGAGCTGCCGTCGTCCAACACGGATGCGGAGAGAGAAAGGATGAGTAGGAGTGCAGCGGGAGGGGAAGAGCCGTGGCGTGGATTCTTCGACTGAGAAAATTTGCCATTGCCATGGCGCTTATTTTTCTCTGCCTACCGATTTTACCAGTATGTCCGAAAATATAAGTATCGCTCTGGTATTAACATCAATATTAAACGGTCCTTGTATCGACGGACATGGTGGTGACACGCAAGGTATCATATCCCCTTGGGATGGATTATTTGAGAGGCGGTTTTTCTCCCAAGCCAGGGGGGGGCGCGTGCAAACAACGAAAACGACGGCTTTCGGGGAGATCTCGTGGAGGTGTTTATTCCGGGGCTTTTATACGGGTCGGATCACATTCTCGCGGGACGGATCGGGTCAGAATGATCCGGCCCGACCCGCGATATGTGAAAAGCTCCTGACCCAACCCGACCCGGCCCGACCCGACCCGTGTGATCTTGAACACCTCCTGACCCGACCCGACTCGACCCGCGAGTTTCTTTAAGCCTCTTGGCCCGACCCGCGGGCAGGATCACGAACCGTGAAAAGCCCTGGTTTGTTCCATAGACGCGTCGCTCGGCGTTCGCACTCCCTCCCCGCTGCCGAGAAAATCTGCTTTGAAAATTTCGTCCGACGGGGTTTGTTGTCTTGAGTGTTTGTGTGTACGGTAACAGCGCTGCTTTGCCCCGGTGCAGGCGGTGCGCAGGCAACGGTGGCCAGCACGCAACGCTGGCGGTTTATATACAGTTGTGGTTTTCCCGCTCGCGTTGTTGCGGTGCTTGCGTTGCCCCGGGATGGCGCAGCACAGTAGTAATGCTCTGTAGGTCGGGCGTTGATTGTGGCAAGCGATGATCCTCACCGCTCTAAACTGACGCACCGTGGTGATGGTTATGGCCCGAACGCGGGGCGACGACTGCCGTAACTTTCGCACTGTCCCCGGACGGTGAAGAACTGTAGTACTCCGCAGGACAAGCACGGTCGTGACAAGCGATTGTCACCGCACTAGACTGGAGCACCGTGCTAAAGGGTTACCGTACTTGGGGCGGAACCGTGGCTATTTGTTGTACTCGTATTTATGTTACTGCTTTCTTCCAGGAGCCCGATTTGAAATGCACGATGCATGTTTCGTTTTTCTTGGAAGTACACTATTTGGTTGAGTTTTTTTTTTTTTTTTTTCGCTCTTTTTTTCTGCGGTTATGATATGATGTACCAGGTATCGGTCACGTGATATCTTGTTATGTGAAAGAAAAAAAAATGTCCCTTATGGTGATTTTTCCCCCATGCTTTTCCATCGTTGCATGTTTTTGCTTTGGTTTCGTGGTGACCGTCCCAGAGATTATGGCAAGCCCTCCGCCTACCCTGTTTGATCATGCCCTATGATTGCCACACGTAAAGTTTTTGTTTGGTATCTGGTTGCGCTTTTTCTCGATTGACGAGAGACCTAAAGAGACATGTGATGTGTTGACTTTTTTTCGTTGGTTGCTCGCTGTGAAGTCTTTCGAGGTTCGTAGGAGAAGTTCGCCGGCATGTACGAACGGGCCGCGTCGCGCATAAATTGCGACGAACGACATCTCATTCATTGCGATTTGCGTCCGAAAAAAAGAACAAAGGACGCGTTTTCGTACTCTCAATAGTATCAAATGTGGATTGGTAGCGGTGTAGTGTATTGTACAGCGTAATTATGCAGGGCGTGGGAACGTCCTGCGCTGCCTAGGAGTCGTTTTGTGTGCTGGTTTGGACCAAAGCTGTGTTCGGTGGGGGGGTCGCTTTGTGGGCCTCTAATTGAAGCGGTTCGCGAGTATATAGGCTAGCAGATGGAAATCGCAAGATAAAGGACCCCTCGGAAGAACTTGAACGCCGATTTTCTCTCGACAACGGAGAGAGAGAGAACGCCGAGCGACGCTTATATTTGATGGCAAGGTCTCGACGAGATGTTCCCAAAGCTGCCATTTTCGTTTGGTATATGCCCCCTTGATTGAGTTTGGAGAGAGTCGACTCTGAAAATCATTCAGGGGGTGGGGGGCGGGAGGGGGGGACGGGGGGGAAGGTGTTAGCTTGTGTGTTATTCGTTGTATTCCACCCCAGCTCTAATAATCGCACGTATGATACATGTGACGAAGGCTACGACGGGGGGGATCAACTTTTTGGGCAGTTTTCAGCATTTGATGACCATTGACGACGCCAGTCGAATGGCCGGCGACCTCTATCATCGTATTTTTCTCGTTCGCTCTTTCGTGACATGCAACACCAATGGGATTGTAATTTGCTTGTCGAGCTGCGCCAGCGAAAACATTGGTTTGTTTTTTTGTTTTTTTATGTCAGGTGTGCCGAGACATTCGCGTGATTGCGAGTGGTCGAAACTCGGAAAAAAGAAAAGGGGGTGCACCCCCCCCCCCCCCCCCATATTGTAGCCTTGGTCGTGTACGGTTTTTCAGGTATGAACGGCAAGTTCGTTAGCGATGTATGTATGGTAGGACCTCCCCTGCCCACATCCTGCCGACCTCGAGCCCCCCAAGGGCTGCGGTTACGGTGACGGTGACGGTGACAGTAACTTAGTTACAGTGACGGTTACAGTTACGGTGACGGTGACGATGACGGTGACGGTTAGGTCTGGGGTTAAGTTGGTGTGGGCACCACGCAGTTCGTTTCGTGCCGACCTTCACATAGGGAGCCTCCATATATAGTCTACATCTCTAGTGCGTTAACGTGCGAATCAGAAAAAAAAACTTGCACAGTACATGCAAGTATACGGTAGCTGGATATAACCGGTGGTGAAAACTTGAGCACCCCCCCCCCCCGCACCGTAGCCGTGGTCTTGTGTCTTCTTTTTTCTGCTGTTTTTGTTGGTGCCGGAGGATGGTTGTTGTTGTTTATGCTCCCCGGCTCCCCCACAAGTTTGGGACAGCCTGAAGTTGAAAAGAATGGAAAATTGCCAATGGGTCGGTTTGTTCCCGTTGATTTGTCTTTCGTGCGATGAGATGATAACGCATCTATCCCGCACGTTTTGGGACAGCATGCTTTTGAAAAATTTGGCCGACGGCTTGGCACCCTTCCCCTGTGGGTTAGCTACCGAGCGATATCGCATCTGTCCCACAGGTGTGGGCAGCGCCGCCTGCTATGAAAAAACATTGGCCGATGGGTTTGTTTCCCGTTGGTTTTATCTTTCGTGCAATGAAAACTTTATTGGGTTGTTCTCGTTCGTCCGATGTCGCGTCTATCTCCCTTGAGAGGTCATGAGGGACCTAACTGCTGAGGTGTGGCTATTGCTTTGGTGACCGGTTTGATTGCGGACGTGTTTTCCTTGGCTTCTGCTTGATTGTGAAGCCGGCCCGCGCCGATAGCTACGGTAATAAGCAGTTGTTTTTTTGCCCAAAAAGATCTTTTGAGTCTTTGCCTGAGCAGAGTGGTTGAGTCGGCGAGGGCGCCTGCCCCCGGCGAAGCAGACCACCTCCGGAAGAATTTTAGGTCTTTTTTGTTTTTCGTTCCGTCTTGTTCTCGTAGGTGTCGAAAATTGAGCGGTCCTTTTTTGTCTTGCTATGTTCTCTTAGGTGTCGAAAACTGAGCGGTCCTTTTTTGTCTTGCTATTTATACTGCTGTGTGGTGCTATACTATAACCTCACTTCTTATGGTGCAATAAAAAAAAAAAAGTTCTTTTTTCACCCTTTTTTTACCGTATACATAGCAGGAGTAAAAAAATAGACACCTGAATAGAAAAAGTGCTTTTCTTTTTGCCCATGTTGGTGTGGTGTGTATGCGTGTGGAGCCTCGGACGGTTGCCGTTTTCTATTTTATGTTTTGTGTTATTTGAGATGTATGGCTTGAGATTATGCCGAACGGTGGCTAAGGCTGTTTGTTGTTGGGTCGTGCGTTTTGGTGCACAAGGAGGGCGATGATGTGACAACATATAACAGCAGCGTATATGCTCTGAACATACCTGGGTATTACCCCGGTAGGAGCCTCGTAGAGAGGGTTGCTACCCGGGTACCCCAGAGTACATTTATTTCCATACTAAACTTGGTCGGCTATATACTCTGAACATACCCGGGTATCTACCCGAGTATGACCGACGTAAACAAGGTACCCCAGAGTGCATAATACCTTATTACTGTACGCTCGCCCTTAGTATATTATGTATCACGTTGTGCCAGTAGCTGGTCGTGAACTTCGTTGCTCGTATTTAGCGTGGGCCGTTCTCGTGTGGTTGCCCTATGCTTTATTGCAAGCGTTTTCTTAGCTTAGTAGGATATATACTCTGGATACACCCAGGAAGATGTTCTGGATATCCCCGGTATTAACCTGGACATACCCGGGTATGGGCAGTGCTATAGTGGTGGTCCCTTTATAGTGCCGGTATGTGTCAGCCGAAAAATACGGGAAATATGGCGGCGACGCGCACTACTCCGCACACTGGCACCACTGGTTGCTCCCAAATTTGCCAAGTGGTTTCACAGGCACTGTAGCGGGCAACCGGCACTAGAGAGGGACCTGCTCTGTAACAGGTTCGGTACCCGGGTACCGATCGATATACCTGGTACCCTGGTAAACATTTTGTCCGAGAGGCGCATGTTAGACGCCAGCGACCGACCGGGGTTCCGATTCTTAAGGAAAGGAAATTAGCGTTTGGGTGCGGGCATCCATTTTTACGTGTTTTTCTTCCTTCGTTATATAGACTTGCCTCGCATACGAGTCGTAACACGCAGGGATGCCAGTTGCGAGTAGTTACGGGGAAGTCGTTTTTCTTGTGAGAGTGCGGCGGCTGGTTTCGTTGCGCGTAGTTCCTTCTTTTTTGCGGAAATTGTTGCGAGTAATTTCGGCAGATCAGCTTTTCTTGTTGGGTACGGCCGATGTTACGCGTAATTCCGCGGAACGCCGTAGCAGACAGGTTTCCCTGCTATTCGTATCAAGTCGTTGCTTTCATAGCTTATGCAAGTCACATTTTCTGATTGTTTCGAGGGTTAAAAGAATGCAGTGAGAGGGGCTCCCAACATCGTGCCGGTATGTCCCAGCCCAGTATACCGGCACTATTCAGGGCGCCGACACTTTTGGAAATAGGGTGACTTTAAGAGAGTTGCTATATTGACAGACGTTCAGTTGTGCCAAGCGGTTTCAACGGCACTATAGAGGGCAGTGGCACTATTCGACCGAAACTATAAAGGTTAATGGCACTATTCGAATGGCACTGTATAGGGCAGTGGAAATATTCGACCGGAACTGTAGAGGGCAGTGGAAATATTCGACCGGCACTGTTAGGAGCATTGGCACTGTTCAACCGGCACTATAGAGGGCAGTGGAACTATTCGACCGGAAATATAGAGGGCAGTGGCACTATTCGACCGGCACTATAGAGGGAAGTGGAAATATTCGACTGGAACTATAGAGGGCAGCGGCACTATACGACCGGCACTGTTGGGAGCTCCTCACTGTAGACGGAGGGCAGGCACCCGGTTAATCGTGGAGAGCTTTTTTGCGTGGTGAGTCTGTTGATGATGAACGTGGATTCCGATGTCTAATGAGAAGGGCCACATCTAGAAAGACATTTCGTGCCCGCCGTTTTGCTGATTGGTACAATTTTATGCTTTGAATTGTTTTTATTGGTATTGGAAAATCCTTGGGTAACGTGGTGACAATATATTACACGTGACATGTCATCGGGCTTTGCCCCCCCCCCGCCCGTCATTATCGGCTTGCGCACGGCACGTTTTTGCAGTGCGCATCAAAAATCTGTGGGTTTTATTTACGTTATGAAGTTTTATACTGGGTCTGGTCCCTTTTCTTTCGAGTCCGAAGAGGACCGTGATCTTTTTTTTTTTTTCGATCTAAAGGGTATGCAACTCCCGTTGTTGTTGATGTGGATGTTATTATCGGTTTGTCCTGGATGACTGGTTGGCGTTGTCGGCTTTGAGTACCATGGGGGTCGAAGCCGCAAAGGCGCCGACGCCTGCCGAGGGTTTAAACCTCTCTCCTCTCGATATGTTGTGTTGCTGAATTTTCCCAAGGGCAACGTATGTGGCATTTTGTGTGCCGTGCGTGGTTAAATCTACTTGATAATACGATACGTGTTTCTTGACTGACGCTCATTGTAGGGTGTGTGGGACGGTCTTCTAAGTGTTTTGCTCGTTTTGTGCGTGGGGGCTGCGGTACAAGTGGCTGCACTCGATACAGTTTTCAGGCAAACCTCATAAAAAAAGGTCTGGTTCCAACCTATGTTCGACGGTTTGGATGCTTCTGATTGGTAGGTGATTTTACCTACTGTAAGGGCCACCCGGTACCGAGTACGATGGTACTAGAAATCGTGATGGCCCATAGACCGATTGATTCCCTGTAGACACTGCTGTGGCATGTCTTTCATGGTTAATCCATGCATACAGCACTCGCACACGTAACGTGACTGACCCAGAGAGAAAGACATTTCGTGCCCGCAGTTTTCTCTTTTCTTTTCATGGAACATCTGTTCAAGAAGCCTGGCCCAAGTTACGACAGGGGTGGCACCCCCCTTTTTATGGGATACCCCCATTTTCGCGGGGGGTACCCCCGTTTTCGTGGGCGGTACCCCCGTTTTCTTGTCCAGAACTACGGCAGGGGGGGGTACCCGCTTTTTCATGGAGAGTACCCCCAATTTCATGGGGGGTACCCCCATCGGGCGTATTTCCTGGAGGGTACCCCCTTTTTTATGGAGGGTACCCCCGTTTTCGTGGGGGGTACCCCCATCGGGGGTTTTTACTGGAGGGTACCCCCTTTTTCATGGAGGGTACCCCCGTTTCCGTGGGGGGTACCCCCATCGGGGGTATTTACTGGAGAGCACCCCCTTTTTCATGGAGGGTATCCCCATTTTCATGGGAGATCCCCCCATTTTCATGGAGGGTGCCCCCCTTTCGTGCGGGGAGGTACCCCCCTTTTATCGTCCCGAGTTACGGCAGGGGGGGGGGGGGAAACTTTTCATTGAAACTACCCCCTTTTTTCATGGGGGGTATTTTCATGAGGGATAACCCCTTTTGCATGAGGAGTAACCCCATTTTCATGGGAGGTACCTCCTTTTTCATGGAGAGTACCCCCATTTTCGTGGGGGGTACCCCGTTTTCTTGGCCCGGCCTACGGCAGGGGGGGGGTACCCCCATTTTCATGAGGGAATACCCCCATTATTGCCTGGGGCCGCGCTACGATAAGAGGGGTACCCCCCTTTTCATGGAAAGTGCTCCCAACTTTCATAGGGGGTACCCCCGTTCTCATGGAGGAACCTCCATTTTCATGGAAAGGTATCCCTATTAGCCCCATTTTCATAGAGGGGTACCCCAATTTTCATGGGAGGTAGTACCCCCTTTGGAAAGTGCTCCCATGTTCATAGGGGATACCCCCGTTCTCATGGAGGTACCTCCTTTTTCATGGAAAGGTGTCCCCATTAGCCCCATTTTCACGGGAGGTACCCACTTTGTATAACATTATTTAACATTCGTCGGCTGTGAGTTCGGTCCATGTCAGGGTCGATACTCATCTTTGCAAGCTGCGTGATAACTCCGGCCGCGCGTTCTTGCAGAGATGGTGTAGTACTCTTTGAAGATACGATGTGACTTCACTGGATGTTGCCAGGGCAAGCAGGATAATTTTACCAAGGACTATTTCGGTCCATGACCATTCCGCCCATTGATGCTACCTGGTATATATTAAACCCGTACGATAGAGAAAGAGGATAAAGCTGAAACTAAATACCCACCTGGCATTATTACTGTAACCCGCACGGAGAGGGACAAGAAGAGCTGAAAACTAATAATATACCCACCTGGAATTTCGTCCAATAAAGCTATCACGCAATCTGCTTCATTGGGGGTACCCCCATTTACATAGCGGGTGAGCTCCCGATTTTCATTGGGAACACCCCCATTTTCATGGGTAGTACCCCCATTTTCATGGAGGGTATCCCCCTTCTTCATGGGGGATACACCCCTTTTCTTGGCCCGAGGTGAGGTAGGGGGGGGGGTACCGAGCCTGCGTAGTGACCCCGGATCTGACTTACGAATAGGAGGGGAGGGTCGGCGAGGGAGAGAGTGCTCTTACCCTTCTCACGATAAAAATGAGGCCGCCCGCCGCAGTGGAGAGTGGAAGAAAAGAGCCTGCTTTTGGTTGGCTGGGTGGGCTCATCGATGGAGGTTCAGGTGTGGTCGTCTGTTATGTGGGCGGGCAGGCGGGTGGACGAGACCTCCTTCTTACAATCCTAGAACCTGCAGCACTGAACTCCAAGCCACACGGTACTACTAGGGTTTCAGTTCTGGAGGGTGAATACTGGATCTGGCACAAGACCTAAAATGGTGAACAAGTACGGTATGGAAATGGCAAGATATAGTATATTGGTTAGACGGTATGATACCGGGTACCTGGTATAGTTCCAGTATGGTCCGGTATGGTATGTGGTAAAGAATTGTTTGGTATATGGTATGGTACGGTGGCATGCAGCTATAACGACTATGAAGGTACAGCAGGGTGTGGGCATGGTGCAGGTGTGTGGTATTTGGCACGGTACTGTTTGGTATGGTATGGTATGGTATGGCAGGCTATGGGTATGGTATGTGGTAGGGATGGTATATCTTGTGGAACTTTCCAAAAAAAGTTTTGTCTTGAAAATTGTATGGGCATTTTCATCTCCAAAATAGTGTTAGAGGGACCCCGGGCAGGAAATGGGATTATGCGGTATATAGTGTGGTGTGGCCCGGTATGGTCTGGTGTTGTAATATCTCCTCTCCCTCGTTGGGACGTTATGATTTTTAGCAGTTGTTCCCTTCATAGCTGGCAGGCGTTATCGCCTGCCTGAACGAACGGTTCCGCCCCCCATTCTGTCAGAAGGTGTAAGGGGGACAGCAAGCAACTAATACCAGAGATATAACATCCAAGCAACCCTCTTGGGAGTGACCATGGCAGAGCCAGAGGCACCCCTGCATGGCAGTGTAGTCGGTCCCTAGGTCCATATTGCCCCAATACTACTACACTGGTAATTGGTCGGGGGGGGGTTGTATGGTATGGTACGGCATGGTATGGCAGAGTACGCGTATGTTATGGTATGGTATGGTATGGTATGGTATGGTATGGTATGGTATGGTATGGTATGGTATGGTATGGTATGGTATAATATGGTATGGTATGGTAGGTTAGGGTGTTATTATAGACTAGTATCTGTTCCGTGTACCGAACTAACATATCGATCATCCGGACGCAAGTCCCAAAAATGTAAGATCACTGTCCGTAGCGAAGTAATATATCGATCGTCGGCACACCAATCCGACAATATAGGGGATACGGACAGACAGACAGACAGACAGACAGTAGGACATATATTCCTTTCTTTACCAAAATACCAGTCGACCCAGTATAAAGATTTACAAACTGACATACCCGGGTAGATACCCGGGTAAATAACAGAGTGCCCCCAATACCCGGGTACCCGGGTACCCCAGAGTGTATCCCATACTAAACATGTTTTTGCAAACAGTGTCCTCTCTTGTAACACACTTCTACCGTAGAGTGTGTCCTTGGATCGGACGGCCACTCGTAATCGTTCGTGTCTACCACCTCCGGTGCTAGCTCCTTGGGTGCCTTCAGTAACGCCGCACTGCCCGACATCAACTCTGCCTAACTGACAACATTCTCGTGCATATTATGTGAAAGAGCACAATCATGTGGTGAGATCAGATGTAAATTTCGATGGAGTCGGCATAGAACGAAGGGTTGCGACATTTAAGAAAAAATCCTATTCCTAAATTAGTAATACTAGTTGTAAGTAACAGTTCAAGACACTACTATTAATAATAGTTTATTTTCCATGTTTGAGGGAGACAATATCAGCAACTTTCTCGCGTATGTATTTTTAGGTCTCGCACGAGTGGTTCCGTACGCCATTTATTTTCATCCTTGAGCGTTTGTTTGTATGCGTTTTTCCGTTTCTTCGCAACATAGCACAAAACTACACAGAGTGTGGCAGGCAGACAACCTACCCGCTGCGGGGCGAAGCTCCTTGCAATCCTAGAACCGAAGCACTACTACTGTAGTTGCAAACCACACGGTTACGGTTGGCAGCTTACGCGCTCACGGCCTCCAGGCGGGATCAGAATCAGATCCCAACCCAACCAGAAAAGCCAACGCCTTGAATCTACGATAGCCCCGCAATGATAGGGGGTGGGATCAGGGGGTGGGGCGGGATTAGGGTTGGTCAATCAAAAAGGAGGTGCGGTCTATTTGGAGTTGGCCCGGCAACGCTATTGACCCTCAAACACTGAAACCTTGAAATAACATGTAGCTTGCAGTTTACTGCTGCAGTTCTAACATTGCAAGGAGGTATCGTCCCCGCTGCAGGGGTTTTCTATAGAATTGCATGGCTTTGGTTAATAGGGACAGCGGGCAACGCCATCTTGGCGGCCCAGTCAAAAATTTACGAGGTTGTATGAAGGGATCTGAAGAAGTATCTGAGATGATTGAAATACAGCACAACAATAGACTAATGTATAAAGCTATTTAAAACATATTATAAAAAAAAATGAAAATAACATTCCTCCAGCTGTACGAGATCGAAGGTTTTGTCGAAACCTCATCTCTGCAAGCTGTACACGTGTGATACTCCGATCGCGCGTATTACGGGTTGTGTGTCCTTTTTAAGGATACAGGTCGGCGATACACACGAAAAGGGCTCTGAAGACATACCTGAAAATGTTTTCATTTTCGACGTACTAGGAACGGAGTGAATTGCTTAGTTTTATCAGAAGAGGGGCGCGATAAGCAAGAGCTCAAGCATTGTGTATGTGTGTATGTGTGTATGTGTGTATGTGTTTATCATGCCACGATAGAGGTATACCTTTTTTTGGCGAAAATGTTTTCTGAATGACGGGGCTCCTTAACCTGGGCAAAATCGTCGGTATTAATAGGTCATTTTGTTTTTGCATGATTCTCGTCGTGTACCTAGGCCATGGGGATTTTTGTCCGGTAGCAGTTTTTTTTTTTTCTCCAAATCAGTTTTTGGGAGAGGTCTTAAGCTCCCACAAGTTGAGGGGTAGTATTAAGAAAAAAACGTGGTGCACCTTCATCGTAGCACGCGTCTGATACGGTGTACATTCGAAGGGGGTGATGAGCCGGCAGGATTTTCACGACTAACTTAGGTTAGCCAATTAACTGACTTTCGTGGGCGAGTCGGTTGGTGAAGCTAACTGATGGCCAGCCGACTTGCCGAATCAAAATCATGCGAGCGAAGCGAGCCATATCAGCCCCCACCGGCCGAGGAGGCCCCACCCAGAAAGGAAAGAATTCACCCCGTATTAGACAATCTTCGCACGCATGGACACAAAACAAGTCGGATAGTCGGCACCTGCGAGAAACGACCAACTATTATTCCGACTTATAACTAGTTGGTAAATAGTTAGTGACTTAAGTTGAGCCAGCTCACAGCTCTACCAGCCCCTAACTCAAGACATTTACTTAATTTTCATTATTCGAGAGACGATATCTGCAAGATGCTCGTGCCTAAATCGGACCGGACCGCCAGCCGTAATATCGTTCCCGTCTACCACCCCCAGTGTTAGCTAGCTCTTCGGATTCTTCAGTCTTGCCCTGCCAGATATCAACTCCGCGAGTTGCACCGGGTCGTCCGGCACTCGTTTGATGTCATCCTGCAAAAAGCCCACAAGATAAAGCCACTTGCACACGGTGGCCCGTCGTAAGTACACGGGGTCCGGAGCAATTCCTTTCTCCGGGTCTCCTGCATCCATCTTCAGCGGCATGGCATGGCATGGCAGGGGAGACAAAGAGGCAGGCGGGCAGACGGACACAGGGTCAGAGTTGGTGGGGGAGGGGTTATTTGTTTGGGGGGGGGGGGAAGGGGGTACTTATTCTTTTGCGTGCCTTAGTCAGTTAAACGTTTGACCACGTATCTTTTTCGAAACGGGGCGCCCCCTTGCCACTCTTAGTAGAGACAAGTGTCCAACAGCAGTTGCGGGGGGTGACGTATTCATTTGTTGCTTGCCTCAAGTGCTGTTTTGGCCATGAACCAGCACCCCTTTTGAGATGGGGGGAAGGGAAGATAAGGACCGGTCGCCCCGGTGGCGTATCAGGTTATCCTCGAGCCTGGTATAGGTCAGTTCCGTGAGTTCGAATCCCCCCGAGTGCGTACTCGTATAAATTCGTAGGGACTTTTTTCTTGTGCACAAATGGACTTGCGGAAAGCGCGAGAGCGTGAGTTAGCAACACTCGATGAACAATCGACGAGCAGTGGGATTGCTGAACCCTATGCGCGATAAAAATTGAAGGCAAGAACCGGGGAGGAGAAGGGATGACACCTGTGACCACGGCTTGTCCAGAAGCTGGAGAGTGAAAGTGTGCAAGAAAAAAAAAAAAAAGGTCATTGAATCTTGTACCACGGCTCTGCTGTACAGTAGCACGTTTCTGACTCTAATTTGAAGTAATTTGCCCCCCAAGGGGTGTGCAGTCCCAAAAAAGTAAACAGAGGTGTGGGCTACGACAGAGGTAGCACTACTAAAATAGCTTTCCGCAGTTCAGAAACCCATCCCGTCGCTAACAAAAATGGTGGAAAAAAAGCGTCATCAATATCGTTGCACGCCTCCATACTGTAGCACTCCATCAACTCACCCTCTTCGACTCCCCGCCGTACACCTGTTCCACGATCACCTCAAGTCCTTCAAGCATATCCGGGTCCTCCGGAAAATCTGCCTCCAACGCCTGTACCAAACCCTCGGCGGTCTTCAGGTCCGGGGGAAACCGCCCCGGAAACGCCCTCGCCCACCCCCGCCTTACCCCTGGAAGTGCCCCCTCGCCCTCGCCACCGGTGTCCGCACCACCGGTGGCATTTTCATCTTCAGCCCTGTAACCCTGATACACTGCCATAATCGCGTTAACCTCCTCCCAACTGGCCTCGCCTTGCATAAAGTCCACCAAAAAGCGGTACCGCGCAAAATCGGATGAGAGGTCAGTCTGCATATTTCGCACCATGCCCGTGGTTAATCGAAACGTGCTGCCGTACGCAGCATCTGCGGCGGTAGCGGTGGCGACGGCGATATCTGACTCGGAATTCTCCGATTCGGCATTATCCAACTCGGTACTATCCGATTCGGTAGAGGAAGAGCTGGTCGGGGCCTTGGTGCTGCAGCCACTCGTCTCCGCCCCCATCTTCTCCATCAAGAAGTCCGACACGAGGTTGGCGATGTCCCACGGACCGACAAACGCGTCTCCCATGTCAAACTTCTCCATGTTGGTTCCCACATCGAGAATGAGGGTGGTCATGTCCGCGTCGCTCTGTGGGCCGCCGCCCGTCAGCAGCACGAACAAGCACACACGTGCGCGGTAGAATGGAGCGGGGGGCGTGGGGGGCAGGAGAAAAAGTGCGCATCACGTTTTGAGGAAAAACTATGAAGAGTTGATACTTATAATAAGAGTGCGGCAATTTCCGCCTACAGCCTTGAAGCAGAACAGCAGCTGCCGATGGCAAATTCCCGAGGAATAAAAAAGTTGATGTCCGTACAGAAGACACATCTGCGTCACTGAAACGCAAATCACATAAGCGCTGCTTGAAAAGAAAGGTGGGCTGCTGCGGCAGCACGACAAACGCACCCGGTAAAACAAAACAAACAAAAAAATCATAATATATTAGCTCTTGCACACAACAGCACACGTACAGCAGTACTGATCGAGCGACAAGACACGGGAAGCGGCACGAGGTAAAAAAGGCCAACCGACGCAATCAGGGGGCAGTGCAGTCACGGACGTCACGAGTACAAGCGTGTTTTAACTCCCCTCAAAGAGCCCCACTCACGTTTTGGGGGAATCCACGTTTTTTCTTTGTAATCATCACTTCTACTTTCCAGCTAAAAACTCACAAGAGTGCTTACTCTCAGCGACCTTCTGGACAAGCGGCGGTCACAGGTGTTTTCCCTTCTCCCCTCCAGTACGTGCCTTCATTTTTATCGCACATAGGGTTCACCATGTTCCCACTTTTCATTTTAATCTATTAATAGTCCGTTCGCATCGACTTGAAATCACCAACTCGCGCCTCCGTACTTTCGGCCTGTGTCAATTCGGAAGAAAGAGTCCCTTGCGGGACTAGAACCCACGACATCGACCGCCACAGTTACGCGCCTTACTACTGACATTGAACCACCGGGGACGCCGGCAGACCTAGTACGGGGTCTGTTTTGCGGTGCAGTAGTAATGGTTCCTCTATAATGCCGGTTGAGTAGTGCCGGTTGCCCGCTATAGTGCCTATGGAATCGGCTGCCACCGACGGAAACAACGGGCAGTGGCCGTACGCGGAGTAGTGCCGGTTGCCGCTATGGTGCCGGCATTTCCCTCTATAGTGCACACATCGGCACTATAGAGGGACCAATACTGCAGCCAAACTTTTGGGGGGGAGGTCGGCACACTAATTCCGAGTGGCTTTTCCCCCCCCAAAAGGGTGCAATTCTAAAGGGATTAATTAAATTAACCCTGTTACCACCGCAGTCCCGACATACAGACAAAACACCTTGAATCAGACTAATGAAGAGACAATTTGGGGTGTGGAAAAGGGTTAATGGTCACCTGCTGTACGGTCGCGAGGTAGAGCCTAGCGACCTCTTCCCCGATGCTCTTGTGACACTCTTGGGGCAGCCACTCGTCGTCGAGGTGTTGGCAGATCGATTCTGACAGAAAAGAGGCGTACTCGTCAGCGGCTTCGGATGGCGGTAGCATCACTCCCCCGTCGACCGACTGCTGAGCGGAACACTGGTTCGAGAGAACGGCAAAACACAAACAAGAAAAAAAAACAGGAGTTGCACTTTAAACGTTTGCGTTTATTCAACAACGACAAAGTGGGGCCACATATGGGCCATGCCGGTAAGAAAGAGGTTAGCCTATAGGAGTGGAACATTGGCGCGAGAACGAAAAAATATATCAAAATAACGGGAGTTGCACTTCATGTATCGGCGTTTTCCGACAGTGACAAAGTGAGCAGATTGGTTCGGAGAGGAATGAGGCGTACGGAGCACTGGTTGGCGAAACCGTCAAACACAAAAAAAACAGCACTTGCGCTTTAAACGTTGGTGTTGATCGACTAGCGGGGGGGGAGGGGGGGGGGGGGTGCACTCATCGGTGTCTTCTGCAGGCAGTAGCGGCACTACGCTCCCGTCGACCGACTTCTGAGTGGAACACTGGTTCGAGAGAACGGTGGACACCAAAAGAACAGGAGTTGCAATTTAAAAAGTCCGCGCATTCTTCAACAACGCCAGAGTGGAACACTGGTGAAACGGCCAACACAGAGAACAGGGAAACCTTATCATACGTGCACACCGGGCACGCAAATAAAACTCCGGACACCCCCTTCACGTCGTAGTGCGTGCCGTATTAAGTGTAACTTGCGTTTGGCTGTAGTCATTTCGGTGGAAAATCGCCGATTTTGGTGCCTCGGGTCGGCGTGAGAAAAGCAAAGCTTGTTGGGCCCTCCCGGCGGGTAATTACCAGGGCTTCTCTCACGGGTCATGACCCGGCACGCGGGTCGGGTCAGGTCAGGAAGCTTGAAAAAATATCACGGGTCGAGGCGGGTCGGGGTAGGAGATGTTCGATATGTCACGGGTTGGGTTGGGTTGGGTCGGGTCGGGGCTTTGTCGAGTATGACACGTCGGGGCGGGTCACCATGACCCGATCCGACCCACGAGGAGTGATCCTACCCCTGGTAAGCCAATTACACACCCTGCGTCAGGTCAAAGAGCTCAAACCCGGGTGGGATCGGGCCTGGGTGGAATGAGGGTATCGAGCGGAAGCAGGGCGAAGGCGTGCAAAGTTAAAAGTTTTGTTTGCATCCCCGGTTGCATTTTGGTGTCGTCACGAAAGAACGGGAATTGCACATTAAACGTCCCCGTTTCAATTACAGTGAGCATTTCGGTGTTGTCACAGAGAACAGGAATTGCACAAGAAACGTCCCCGTTTCTACTACGTAAAGCAGCAGCGCCAGACGTTGGGGGAGGGGCCGGCAGAGAACGGTCGTGAGCTGATGCCGCCGTGCGTTCACTTTGATGCCTACAAGTAGCCGCGGTTTCACTTGATGCTGAAACGTACCTGGTACCAGGTAACCCTGCTTGGTCGGTTACTTCACTTGATGACAGTACGTAGCCGTGATTTCACTTCACGCCAATACGGCCTACGAAAGCAGGTCATCTGAATAGCATGACAGCCTTTCATCAGGCTGGGAGCGAATGAAGCATTAGAACGTGCAATGCACACATGCACACCGATAGGCAGAAAGCGTACCACTAGCATTGGCATCGTACACATGCACACCGGTATAAAGAATCGCATGCCTGCACTCTGTTGGCACGGCGCGATGGGGGAAACAACGAGACGAGCACAGCCCGCGGAGAAAGCGGGGGGGGGGGGGGGGGGGGCGTGCTCCCAAGACCGATACAGTAGGGGTCCCCCAACAACCCGGTATTCCCATATAAGGCGGTATCCCGATAGAAGGCGGTCAAAATCGCTTGGCGCGGCTGGAGAACTGTGCACACCAACAATAGCCTGGAATTAATAAGGCGGCTTCCCCTTACAGGGCGGTCATGTTGCTCTGGCACACTACTCACTGCCTCACTGTGGGACCCCTACTTTTTTTTCTCTTTTTTCTTTTTTTTTCACACATATACTTTCCAGCATCTGGACAAGCCGTGGTCACAGGTGTCGTCCCTTCTCCCCCCCGGGTTCTTGCCTTCCATTTTTTTTTATCGCGCATAGGGTTCATCAATCCCACTGCTCGTCGATTTTTCATCGAGTGTTGCCAACTCAAGCTCTCGCGCTTTCCGCAAGTCCATTTGTGCACAAGAGAAAAAGTCCCTACGAATTATGTACGAGTACGCACTCGGGGGGATTCGAACTCACGAAACTGACCTATGCCAGGCTCGAGGATAACCTGATACGCCACCTGGGGCGACCGGCGTCTGCACAGCCCCGTCACCTCCAGCTGTACGATACCATCGTCTCCAACAAAGCATAACAACTTTTTCCGGCAGCACACTCTGTCAACTTTCCACAACAGGCTGTAACAGCTTCGACGGCACACACTCTTGTCGATGTAACGCTCAACAAACGCTCAACGGTTGCCCGCTGAGACGAGGTCAAAAGACGGAAAAAAAAAAAAAAGTCAACTTCCGAGCCTGTCGAGGATCGAGGACCTCGCCGAACACGGCCTTCAACGCATGCATGCCACTGACCAGCACATAGCGATGCGGTATATGCGGTTGGTGTGTTTCACTAAGACCCTAGGTCGCTCTGCTTGGAAAGACTCACAGAATATTAAGCTTCCATGGTAGCACCATCTGCCTCTAGCTTCATTGGAAGTCATGTGTGTGCAAGCGCCAAACACTATCACTACGACAAAAAAAAAGTCAATGCGATCCCGTAAGCGAACCAAACGGGGAGGCACAGGGCCATCAAACGCGGGGCACAGGGCCAACTGTAACAACCACCTGCCCCCTAACCTTTGCTCTGCTGTCCCACCTGTACCGACTCGCGCGACCACGGGCCCGATGGTATCAGCTCCGAGGACTTCCCCTCGCAGGCTCGGAGTGCGTTTGTCCACAATGCAATAGTTCGGTCGTTATCGCACGGGGAAGTGACATGCCATCGGCCATTGACCTTCCCGTTCGTATCTCAACATCTCAAGAGCTCACAAGAAACGCCAATAATGACAATTGAATTCCCTGACAAAATGTATCCAACAATTCTATGTAAGATAAAATGTCCAATGATACGACCACAGCGTACAGATTCCCCCAAAAGCCCATCTCGGGCTACCAACCACAAGTTGGCTCAGACCGAGTAGCTTTGATAAACATAGCTGTCCGTACGTTGGGCAATGGCCAAATCCAACACATCCCGGTCATTTTCACCACGACCTAAGATCTACCACGTTTACTGACCGTGAACAACGATTGCTCAGCAGCCGCGTGATCACCAATGCATCTTCAAGCAAACAACGCACCACGCGTCACACCTCCAATTGCGCATGCAACTTGCCGAAAACCCAGACCACATAAGGAATTTGTATTCCCCAACACAATAGCCACCCCTGTAAAACGGAAGAATCAACCCCGGACATGCTCTGTCCACACACAGCCTCGGCGATGAACCGCCAGCTGTGGCTGCGCCAGGTGCTATCAGCGCCCGGCGCTGAAATTTCAAGTAAAAAAAAAACTCGAAATTCAACATTTCGATCAAACCGAAAATCAGCAGTTCATGACTCGGGATCCCCCCCAAACCACAATATGATCAAAACGCAGCCCATACCGCTGTACGAGTCCCCGCTTCTGATCCATCTTCAGCCGCAGCGCCTTGAGCTCCTTTCGCAGCACGGCCGTCGCGCCATCAAACGCGCGCGACACCAGCTCCCAGGTGCTCTCCGCCTCCTCCGGCCCCTCCAAGGCCACCTTGACGACAAACCGTCTTCACTACGTCGTACCGAGCGGCGGTCGGGGCACGACTCTGCCGCACTCCACCGCAGGCGATTACGTTCAGGTGGGGGCTTTGCCCGCACCACCCTTGCCCCTGAATGAAACCGGACCTCCCCAGGCATCGTGCGTGCATATGGGTCACCCGACAACGCCCGACATAACACGTCAAGGTGCGTGCGAAAAACCATATGTCGCAGCATCTTGGCACATTCCGGCGGGGAGCTATGGTCAACAGCGTTATCGGCAGCCGTCTACGACACGCCCACACGATCCCGCATTTCCACCTCGGAATCCTGGAATATTATGGGTCGTTGAGACGGCAGCGTCAGCGCGACCTCGTCGTCCACGTCGCCTGGCGCGTCACCGCCCGGCACGAATGCTGTGACAGCCATCGCCGCTCGCAGCACAGCACCATCGTTGGGCTCGCCCACAGAACGAGCTGAAAGCTCCATCCCAGCACCATCTTGACGCCCTTGTGCCTTCAGTACAGAGGCCTTAAGCTGCGCCATGACGTCGATGCCGAGTTTCTCTCTCAGCGTCTTCTGCCCGATGATAATCACATCGCCCCCCCAAGGAAGCACGATAAACGGCATGGTAAATCGGACTGGTCCCCATGGTGTTTCGATCGTTAAGTGGACCGGACACGATTGCGTCTCAATATCACACTCCTGGCCCAACGACGTCACCACACGCGCATGCCCAACAAACGCCTGCGTTAACGCGGTTTGCGTCATCTCCGGCTGTCCCTGCAGGGCCTCCACCAGCTCCTCCGATATAGCTGTTACACCTGAACCAGAATCCACCAGCACCTTAGCCTCAGCGGCCCCGGAAGCACCGGGAACCGCGAGACGCCCTGCGACATGCTGCGTCAGGGCCTCCAAGTGCGGTTCGGTCTCCACCGTGTCCACGCTCGTATCACCACTTTCACCCGGCTGTAAGACCGAGACACGCGCGTATGAAATGGTGCTGGTATCACCACATGACTGCTGCGACGCGGGTGCCGGCAGCTGCACCCGAATGGAGTGAAGAACTGGCGCTGCATTCTGTGGTCCAGCGCTCTGAGAAACTGGTGCTGCACCGTCTCGGTGAGCCCATAATCCACTGGCGCCATCCTTTCCCGCGACATGCGAATGTACACGTAGTCGTCGTCATTCTACCTAGATGGTTCAGGCGCAGCAGGTTCGGTCGTCGTAACCATCGCCTTTGAGGCGATCTTGTACGCACTAGCTCGAGGGGTGGCAGTCGCAGGTGCCATTCCGGTTGTCTCGCTCCTGGTATGCTAAGCGGGACCGCTTGTGGACTGCTGCTGCTGTATAGGGGTCTGGCCGTGGCTCTGGCCATGGACGCCTTTCCCCGCCTTACCCTGCTGGCTTTGGGGGCAGTCCCGCTGCTTGTGACCTTGCTTGCCACACACAAAGCACTCCTTGTTGTCGTACGACGGTTCCGCTCTGCTTTCACACCAGCAGCCTTGGCACTCTCGCGTGAGTCGTGCCTGTCAGCAGTACTTCCCTGCGGCTTGGTCCCCGCAACAGCCACCGACCTAGCGTCACGCCGCTTTGCTGTTTGCCGGCGTACAGCATCGTTGGCCTCAATTACGGCTTGATCCCGTTGCTGCTTGGTAATTATGCTGAACAACGCGTCAGGGTCATGCGTTACGAGATCGAAACGCACTTTTTTTCCACCTTGCGGCCGAACTCGAGTGGCTCGATTCCCGCTGCTATTGCCTCCACCAGCACCTTGCCATGCTTTAGCGTGTACTGCCGACCGTCGGGCCTCACCACCTCGGTGAGCCCGGTGTCAGCAAGGTATTTCCGCAGGGCATGTTTTTGCATGAACACCCTGCTATCTACCGGCACGCTCGCATCCATCTTCAGCACACGGAACATCTGGCGGCAAAAATCCCCATCACTCGTCTGCTGTATATCAACGCCAGCAAACATTTTGAGCCCTTGCATTAGCTCCTCCTCGGAGAGGTCGACCCAGGGCTTGTCATCGTAGAACTCGTCAGCCACCATCATCTGGGTCGCCGAATCTACCAGCTCTCGCCTCCTCGCGAGTACCCGGTATCCTCCATCTTGGTTTGTGATACGCATCTGCTGCTCCTACTCCGAGTAGGCAACAAGAAATTCACGCATATCTTCGAAGGTAACAACATCACCACCCAACCTAGGCGGCCTATCTCCCCCGATCGTCACCTTGATTTCCGGCTATCATGCCGGCCGCCGACTCGGCCTCCACCTCTCGGGTTGCCCCAGCTTGCAGAGTGGACTCCGTCAGCGCCCTTGCGCACGTGCTCCCCTTGCTGCTGTAGGGTCTTCCATTGCTTTCGGCTGGTGTCCCACACCAGCACGCAAAACAGTGCTCTCCGGTCTCCGAAAAGCTAACTGGTCACGTTTTGGGCAGTGAGCAAAACTTACCCAATTCAAACTGAATTGTACAGACTCGCGCGACCGCGGGCCCGGTGGTATCAGCTCCGAGGACTTCCCCTCGCAGGCTCGGAGTGCGTTTGTCCACAATGCAATCATTCGTTCGTTATCGCACGGGGAGTGACATGCCATCGGCCATGGACCTTCCCGTTCGTATCTCAAGATCTCAAGAGCTCACAAGAAACGCAAATAATGACAATTGAACTCCCTGACAAAATGTATCCAACCATTCTATGTAAGGTAAAATGCCCAATGATACGACCACAGCGGTACACACACTAAAATGCGGCAAACGAATCCGGGGAAGGAACGCTGGACGCAAAATGCTGCGCATTAAATAAACAACCTCCGCCCAACTCCGCTATCCTAACATCTGCGAGCGCCTCTAAGCAAGGCTATACAGACGTAAAAAGCCGCGTACTAAATGAAACAAACCTCCAACCACTCCCGAACCCAACGTTATGCAGACTCGTGACGCCTCGCCAGAGCTCTGCTGTCCTACACCGCTGCAAACCCATCCTAGCACGGCCAGACGCGAAATACCGCGAGCTAAACAACCCCCAACCCTCATCCACTCGGAAAACCTCACCAGAGGTACATCTGGTTAGACGCGAAAAGGCCGCTCGCTACGGAACTCAAGGTTATCATAATCTCTCCGGCGGGCAAAACAAACCCCAACCCGCTACAAACCCAACTACTGTAGGCTAATACTTATATTCTTATACGAGTACTCATCATGATCGCATTTCTTTCGGCACAATTGCCCTTTTGGGGAATAGCGAAAAGCGTAAGCTGCAACGAGCAATTCTCGGTTGATTTTCAGCGTAATAAAAGCACAACGAGCCTAAATGAGCAGTGACCTGATTATTCCACCTTGAGTTTGCGCCCCCGCCGTTGCTTAAGCGCTGTAGCTTGCTATGTGCGTTCCATATGTCAACATAAACAGGTACTAATCACACTTAAACGCAAAATGTGTATACCAGGTACTAAGTTAGGCTGACCCTTAGGTACACATAAATATCGAAGATGGTAAAAACAAGAAAGCAGAAAAGGGCCCCATCCCGGAAACACACACAAGAGCCTGAAACGTGAGCACAAACGGCATATATTAGCATAATAGGGAAAACTTCGTCGAAAAGTAGCTTTTAAAAAAGCAAAACTGGCTTGCTGTATAAGTACTGTTCAATCTTAAAATAAGTGGCATACAAAACAGCCAAAAAATAAGCAGAATGGCGTAAAAAGCCTAAACCCAATGTTGTCACGGTTCCGCGCGCTACACAACCCATAACAAATGTTTTATCATAGTCCCGCGTGCTAAACAAGCAGCCGTCAACCCACGCACAAACCAAACGCTCTAGTCCATACCCGGGAAAAATAAAAAAAATAATAAAAAATCACCAGAACTCCGACCTGTCTCCTGTCCGATCCACAGGACACCTACGTGGAGGCGGCATTTTTGCCGAGTCGTTTTCGTCGCACCAATGTCGAGGAGGACGAACACCGAGCAAGGCTAGACGACAAACGCCGTGCGCGAAAAGAAAACAGGGCTTTTCACGAGCCGGGCTGCTTCTAGCGGGCCGGGTCGAGTCAGGTTGACCGGAACCGACCCGCACCACTTGAAAACCTCCTGACAAGACCCGACCTGACCAACGAGATTTTGAACATGCCTCCTGGCCCGATCTGCGGATCGGGTTATGACCCCGCGAACAGCCCTGCAACCCCCCCTTACAACGCCTTACAAGTCCAACGTCAAACCCCCGGGGAAAATAAAAAGTAACTATTAACTCCGACCGGTCTCTGGTCCGACCCACACGACATCGGCATTGAGGCGGCGTCGCTGGCTCGTGTTTTTCGTCGCATCATTGTCGACAAGTACGAAACCCGAGCAAGGCCAGACGGCAAACGCCGCGTGCCAACTGCAAAACTCAACCCTCGAAAAAGATACTCACCAGAACTCCGACCGGTCTCCTGTCCGACCAACAGAAAACCCGCGAGGAGGCTTTGTTGCCGAGTCGTTTCCGTCGCATCGTTGTCGAGGAGAGGGCTCCTTGCGAGGCAAAGGCTAAGGAAGGAGAAGCCGACCGCTCGATCTTCTTCGCCGCCAGCGCTGAACACGAGGGGGGGCGCAGGAAGCCCTGCAAACCGAGGAGACAGCGTGCAGGCGGGACGGTTCAGACTAAACTGTTTGAGCTTCATGGGGACAAAGCAACGAAAAAAAGCGTCCAATAAAAACAGATGATTAAGAAATGACGATTAGAACGTGACGATTAAAAAGTGACAGTTACAAAGTGACGATTGAAAAGTGACGATTACAAAGTAACGATTGAAAAGTTGCAATTACAAAGCGAAGATTAAAAATGACGATTAAAAATGACGGTCAAGAAGTGACGACTAAGAAACGACGATTAAGAAATGACGATTCAAAAAGTGATGATTAAAAAGTGACGATTACAAGATGACAATTACAAAGTGACGATTAAAAAGTGACGATTACAAAGTGACGATTACAAGATGACAATTACAAAGTGACGATTAAAAAGTGACGATTACAAAGTAAAGATTAAAAATGACGATTGAAAATGACGGTCAAGAAGTGAAGATTAAAAATTGACGATAAAGAAATGACGATTCACAAAGTGAAGATTAAAAAGTGACGATTACAAAGTGATGGCAATAAAGTGAGGACTACCAATCTCCTTCAGCCACCAGCGCCGAGAACGAAGCGGGGTGCACGAAAATCCCGAAAAAAGAGGATGAAGTACGAGCGGGACGATTCGGTTCGGTTCGGTTCGGATTAACCATGTTGGCAGGAAAAAACCGACGAAAAAAAAGAAAAATGATACATGACAGGTGCGACGAAAAAGGCAGCACGTTTTTTTTTCTTCTTTTTTGTGAGTGACCGGGCTTTTTAACCCCAAATTTCTCGGAATTTCATCCTACAATCTACCTGGGCCATGGTTCATGTTATCGGGTTGCACTTTCAGGTTTTACTGCTTTACTCAAAATCGCCTTTTTGGGTTGAGGTACCTGGTACAGACCAATCTATCAAGCGAGGAGCCTCAGACAAAATACGGTACACCTCCATCATACCATTAGTAGCGCGTGTCCAATAAAAAGGTACTACGTACTATCGAGGAGAAGGTCGATGCGATGCGACGCGATGCCGAGGCTAAGGAAGGAGAAGCCGACCGCTCAAACTTCGCCACCAGCGCCGAGCACGAAGGGGGGGCGCACGAGGCCCGAGGAGACAGCGTGTGAGCGGTTCGTCTCGATTCGGTTCGGTTCGGTTCGGCTCGGTTCGGTTCGGTTCGGTTCGTCTCGATTCGATTCGGTTCGGTTCGGTTCGGTTCGGTTCGGTTCGGTTCGGTTCGGTTCGGTTCGGTTCGGTTCGGTTCGGTTCGGTTCGGTTCGGTTCGGTTCGGTTCGGTTCGGTTCGGTTCGGTTCGGTTCGGTTCGGGACACGGTTCGGTCAGGGTTAATACCTTCTCGGAACTTGGGGAGCGAAAAACATGACAAAAAGTGACGCACAAAACAGAGATAATTGCTTTCGAGGAGGACGCTTGCTGGGGGCCCCGGCCAAGAAAGGACTACCTGACAGCTTAACCATGATTGCCACCATCGCCGAGCACAACGGGGGGGGGGCGGGCGCACGAAGCCCTGAAAAAAGAGGAGACAGCGCGCGTGCGGGGCGGTTTGGATTCAAGTTTTCGGACACGTTGCCCCGGGAACGATAGGGCAGTGTGCAGGCGGGACGGTTTCGGACTATGACCCTTTTGAGATTTCAAACGGAAAAAGGGAGACGACAAAAATTGTCGATTGAAAAGCGACGATTGAGGACTCGTTGTAGGGCTAAAAAAGGGGGGAGGAGCCGACCTCTCAATCTTAGCCAACCGGTGGCGAGCATGCTGAGGCGGCGCGCTCGTAGTCCTCTAAACGGGGAGACGGCGTGCGGGTGAGCTTTGGCACTTTTCGCTATCGCGACAAGCATCGCCACCATGGAGGCGTTTATCACGCCGCGCTGACAGAGCTTTCACAAAGCCTTTTTTGAAAGCGGACCAGAGCCTGTGGCACGTTTCGCCTAAACGGGGGGGGGCGAAAGTGGGGGTACCTCCCTTACTGCAGTCTTGGTCCATAGTGTCCAACAGCTGAAGGGTAAGGTGTCCTCTCGGACTAGAGCCTTATGGGGGGGGCTTACTTCAGAGGGAAAATGAGTGTCGACAATAAAAGCGACGAAAAAAAAAAAAAATGGCATGGTGCTACTACGATAGAGGTTTCGCAATTGAGGGCGCAAGCATTTCTGACTACGGGGGCTCCTTGACCCCGTTACGAGAGCCCAAAAAACCCTCCTTACATACACAAATTCCAACCAAATCGTCCACAAACACGGGTTTCCAGTTGTAGAGGGATTCAACTGGTCGCTTGCACCTGTATTATCTTTGACTGTTTGCTGTGGCTGTCTGGTGGGAAATCTTCGATTTTAGTGGATTGGTTCAGGGTGGGATCAGGTTGCTTGGTGGACCCTGTGGGCGGCTAGTTATATTACCCAGGGTCAGATTGGAGGCCTCAGGTCCGGGTGGGAAAGGGTCGGGGTGAGATGAGGGTGCCAAGCGAGCGCAGGGTGGAGGTACACGTGCATAATTTACTTTGTACGCCCGGCTTGAAGTTAGGGGTCGTCCTCAAATTAATGGGTTTCCGTTCTGTTTAGAGGCGTGTTGGTACGAAGAATTTTACGTACTCGTAGGATAAGTCGCTTAATGTACTCCTCGCTTCCTGGCAGCTACTTCAGCCAGGGTAGACGTACTGCCAGGAGAGGCGTACTGCCAGGAGACATGTACTGCCGGGAGAGAAGAACTGCCAGGAGATCCTAGCCCAGTACCCCAAACCAAGTAATTGGCGTTCTCCTGTACCGCTGCAGCACGTACGAAGAATACTTCAAACAGGTTGTCAAAGTACCAGTTCTCGGAGTACCAGTTATGTCAGCCACCAGGTACCGTTGGTACTGAGTCCTCCAAAACGACTGGATTGGCGAGTCATTGACTTTGAGGGGCGAGGACTGGGGCTGACCTTTCTCGCTTTGTTTGGAGATTTCTTTTAACGGGAGATTATATTTGAAGGCAAGAACGGGGGGGGAGAAGGGGCGACACCTGTGACCGCGGCTTGTCCAGAAGCTGGAAAGTAGAAGCGTGAGGGACAAACACACACAACACACATGAAACGCGTTTTTTTCTGTTTGGCCCGTTGACTCGGTTCTCGCGAAGACATAGCCAATCAACCGCCAGGCATCCTTGGGACTGCTAGGACTACGTAAGTTCAGTCCCCAGGTACCCTTGGGACTGGACCCTCCAAAATGACTGGTACTGGCAATTGGCGAGTCATCGACTTTGAGTCTCGAGGACTGGGGCTGACCGTTCTCTTCTTTTTGCAACTATATATTTCAACGGGAAACACCCAAACACACGAAAAACGCGTTGTTTTTCAGTTTGGATTTTTGACTCGGTATTCGCAAGGACTTAGCCAATTCAGCTTCTCGTGCCCCTTGAAATGACGGGACTTTCAGCCCCCAGATACCCGTGGGACTGGCGGGACTCAAGTCATTTCAACCCCCAGGTAATGTCGAGTCAATGACTGACTCCCGAGGACTGATACTGACACTCTGACGAACTTTGGTCATCCTTACTCGGTGTGGTGCTGTTGTAGCATACCATGCGCACAGAGTACAAACTACCATAAGCAACATATCGTACCTGGTACGAGAACTTGTGCTGCATGGACTAAACACACAGCAGTCATAAATATATACCTGGTACCAGGTATGAAAATGCGACTGTTATATGTACGCTCTAGTCAAGTGGCCCCCTTGCGTTCCGCGACAGATACAAAAGGACGGGTGCAAAGCCTGAGCAGGGCACTGCAGCTGCTACTGGTGGCGGTGTGTCCAGGATACTCGTACTGCAACGTCGACAGCCGCACATACTCTGTCGGTGTCCTCGTTCAACCCTTTCAAACAGCTGCATGCTCTGTAGGTCGGATGCCAGTATTTACCGGTATGCTATTAATATTATGACATGTGAACACGTGAATGGTAGTATATTGTACACTGGCAGTGAACTTGTACTGGCAGTATATACTCTGTCAGTACCCAGCCCTAACGACTGCTGCGTATATCACCACCTTGCATTCCGCGACAGACACTAGACGAGTATACTGGCAGTTTACTTGTACTGGCAGTATATACTCGGTCAGCACGTCAGCACCAAGCCGTAACGACGGCTATGAATATGATCATCTTGCAACAGACCCCAGACGATCGGTGCAAAGCCTAAGAAGGGCACTACTGCTGCCACGTACTGGTGTTGGTGTGTCCAGCGTACATAACGCAGCGTCTACAGCCTACAGCCGCAAACACTAGTTACGTCGGTGTTCTCGTTAAACCTTTTAGCTAAGAGTAGATCTACAAGGATACTGCCAGTAAACCTGTATTTTCAGTATACACTGGACTGGACTGTACCCTGGCATCCCACTATCAGGCACTATGCTTATACTGGCAGTTGCTGTACTGCCAGTATATACTGGGCGAGTACCCAGCCCTACGACTTACGATTGGTGCTGCTATTCTACCTGTGGTATAGCTTCGATCACCTTGCATTCTGCAACATATACCAGACGATGGATGCAAATCCTGAGAAGGGCACTGCTGCTGCTGTATGTACTGGTGTTGATGTATCCAGTACCAGGTACAGTAGTACTGCAAGGCAGCCGCACACGCTGTCGGTGTTCTCGTTCAGCGTTTTCAAACAGCGAGAACATCAGCATGTGCCAAGTTGGATGTAAATATAGGTACCGTTAATATATTAATATAAATATAACACGGTATTTACATTCAAGACCACAATGGTACGCTAACAATATCTGACATGTGAACACGTGAACGTTAATAGATCTATGATATGTGGGGTAGCAATGGCCGCGTCTAACTGCAGAACAGCGAAAATATCCAGGGTAGACAAGGGTAATAAGTAATGACGAAGACTGATCAACACCAACGACTTGTCGTTTCCTCGGGGTGCAGAAGCGTGCTAATATTGCGGCATACCCTCTCGTACAGGCCATATCACCAAAGCCCTTGACGCATCTTTTACGTACGAACTGGTATGCCAAGATGTCATGGGTACGAGACCCGTCTTTACATATATGGTCGCGTCAAGGTCCATTTCAGCCTTATTATACTAATTTTAATTTATGTTGTCAGTCAGTCAAGGGGTCAAACCATGGTCTACCAGAATATGACCGCAGACACACAGCAGCAGAGTTCAACTTGGAACCTCCAGAGCAAGGGGCGTTCTCCATCATCTTGTGTGGGGGAAGAAGGACTAGCATCCTTGCTGTAAACAAATCGCTCACCTCTGTCCCGACTAGCAAGGCAAGCCCAGTCCATGTCCATAATCGTCTCGCATACGGCACCATCGTCGTGTTGTGCTGACTCGTTGCCGATGCGAGTCAAACAGGGGCTGCTAAAACAGACCCCCTTTTTTGCAAAGCCTTCCATATTCGAAGAATCTAGGTCTCGGTGGCTGTGGCACTGAGACCCTCCTCACCCCTCTCTCCCCCCACATACTGGTTGCCTCAGCCAACTGGAATCATGCCGAAGGTCGGCGTACACCGGAACTGTGAGTCAACCGCCGGGAAATGTCGCTTTTGAAGCAACCTCAGAGTTTTTTTAGGGCCGTAACTTTGATCCTTGTTTGTTGGCCAGAGAACCGGAGAGGGTGTCTTGTCCCCTATCGACAGGCCGCAAGCGAGCCTTGGCGAGGCACACAGGCCTCCTGCTGTTCGCAAAGCCTATGAATGTTGCAATCCCTAGGTGCTGCAACACAGCTGGTGGAATAAAGCGATATGCTGACCAGTTCTAAGTGTGGGATGCGGCACTCATTGCAACGTAAGGGTGGTTGGATGGATGTTGGGGGACCGTCCTGTCTCTAGTAGCTTCGCGCAGAGACCACCACACAGTCTCTCTCAGGGAATGCTCTCGAGAGGTGGTCGAGAAGTGGCCGCTGTGCTGAAGCTACTAGTGTTGGCTTGCTAGCCTTTATCCTTGAGGCTCTCCAAGTATATCTGCGTGCGTTTCAAGTGCTCGCGATAGGTGTTCTGGTAGTGAGTTTTGAGCGTATTGTGTACCAGGTACATAGTTTTACTCGAAAATATAGGGGTGTCTATTTTGTCGATGGATGGCCTGGTGGTGGACTTTCGGATGGTCGGAGACAAATAAATTACAGACAAGCTCGGCACCCATCATCACTTCTGAAAGAAAGCGAGCCTGAGGCATTCATGGCAGGTCTTTGCGCTTGGACTGGGTTACTAGTTTGTTTGAAGAGTCTATCGCGGTGACATTTGGTTGAAGCATGTGTGTGCGCTCGGTTTCACTTTTTGTTTCCCTAATGTGGTTTACTGCTATCATATGCTGCCTGCCATGTCTTGGTTGCTTCAAAATCGGCAAGCTTGAGCAACAGCCGTACCTGGCAGCTGATGCCTGTTAACCTTCTGGTAAAAGATGCAGCCCGTCCCGGGCAGTGTTTGGGTTGAAAGACAACCACAGCCAGTAGCAGTATCCCCGGTCCACTGTTTACCTAGGGTACGGCACTTGTTGTTGATACGTAACACGACTTTGGTCTCAGCACGTGCGATACGTGTTTGGAGTAGAGACTTACTTGTCACGGGGACTTCGAACGCTTACGTACGTGCTACTGCTTGCACCGAGTCCCACTCCAGATTGACGAACACCTAAAACGTGTGCGATTCAGATATCCCCTATTAATAGCACTCACCAGCAAGAGCGTTTTCGCTGCACGCTGGTTCTGACTGTAGAATTGGATGGCTGAACGTAAACAGTCGTGGAGGAACCTCTCATGCCGTCGCAGACAAAATCGTCTCGGCTCTGGAGGAACCTCTCGTGGCATCGCCAACAACGTGCTGGCCGCGGATGAGCCTCTAACGGCGTCTTACTTTGGGGAGAACCTGCAGCCGTCGCCATCGCGCTCCTCGTTACTCTATCTGCCTCCTCCATGCCTCTCCGTCAGATGGTCGCACGTCATGCATGGCCATAGATGCCCGACTTTCTGAGTCCAAAACGCCTGGTTTTATGTTTGATCCCTGCGGCCAACCCATTGAATAGAGTCGGACGGGCACCTACCTCACAATGTAGGCCACAAAACCGAACTTGGGGTTATGTATCGGTCGTGCTCTATACTCTATACCCTCAGGTAGGTGGTATACAACCATTCGATTCTACAAACATGTAATACGCTGATTGGTATGGTAGTTCAGTGTACAGGTGTCGCTGGGTATCATGCGGATGTGTCATACATAACAGGAGTGCAGCATCTGTTTGGAAACTCACTCGCATGTCCCTCTCACGCGTCTTCCTTTTGGTTCTGTCCCATGAAAGACCGAAAGACCTTTAAGACCCCTAGGCGGCCTTTCGAGAAGGAGCGCCTCGACTCGGAGCTTAAGCTATGCGGCGAGTATGGCCTCCGGTGCAAGCGCGAGATCTGGCGTGTACAGTTTGCGTTGGCCAAGATCCGTAAGGTGAGGGCAACGGAGCACGCGCGTGCTTGCATCAAGGATCGAGGAGGCGGGGGGAGAGGACAGAGAGAGCATGGCAATATGAATTGCTTTGCCCTCTCTGCTGCCACTGCTGTGAATGCCGCCTATGGCGTTTGTTCATGCTATTGAGCCGCCGGTAGCTTCATGGCTATTGTCTGTTCTCTCCAGTGTGCCGCCTACCGCGTCTACAGTAGTATGCAGCTGCGCTTAATTAAGAATTTCAGGCTGGAGTTTTAGACGAAAACAAGAACATGACGTCTTTTGTAATGAAAATAGTGTGGGACACACCCTGCGTTACGTAAGAATTCCAGCCTGGCCACGTCTAAGACATGCTTGAAGTGGTGTCGCATACTGCTGTATTCACGAGTTGGTCGGGACAGATTTGCCTGCATCTTCGTTGAGCCAAAGGTATAGTTTTTTCGGCAGCAAAGTGGACTCACTACCGTACCAGCAGGAGATGCAAGTGAACCAGAACAATGTCGGACCCAACAACAGGAAGAGCGCGAAATCAAAGCACGACTTGAAAAAAAAACAGGCATGCTGCCATTAATAAATACGAAGCAGTACTGTGTGCTGTTGTATAATACCGGTACAAAACTACAGCATGAGTGCCGAAGCGCAGAGTCGGGCACGCGCCCAGCTCTCCCACCGGGATATATCCCCACTCGTCAAACCTTTTCATAAGACCTTCGATAGTCCGAGCCCACTGCGGTAGTGGAGAAGTGCGTCTGTCGTCAAACCATTCATACGTGCTTTAGTCTCCGACGCGGGAACACGACACCCTGACCCTTGGGAGTTTTGTTTGATGCTGTGCAGGCATGTTTGCAGCGTATACAAACAATCAGTACCGCGGTAGTTTATGAGTTTGTTGTCTTCGGGCTCTATAGGGACGGGGCGCGAATGCTACTGCCCAGAAAACTTGAGCCTCCTGCGTGAGGGACGGCAAAGACTAGACTATAGACTGCTTGCTGATTGAGAGTAAAGATTTGTGCCGGGTATCATTCACGTTTACGGCCATGCTTTGTCATGACACGCGTTCTTCTACCAAAGCATTTTGTTTGGGGTTGCCATCAGGGAACGACGTCCGCGTCTCCTGGGTGTTGCCGGTCTTTCGGCCTTGCTATCCACCGAAATCGCGTATTGCATAGCCCATGACCCTGGAATATTTGCACGGGCCGCTTTGATCGCGCAACTTTGCTGAACCGTCGATGCAGCCGTAGATAATTTAGCTTGACCCGATCGGGAATGGAGTTGGTAAGCGTGTACCTTACCCATAGTTCTCTTAGCCGTAACCACGGTATTGAAGCGCGGCGCTCACCTCCCTCCGCGCCCCGTCGACTGTGGTAGCGCGTGGCCGATCACGCTCACATTGCCCGCAGCGTACCTACCTACCTACCCACCTACCTTCTCGTAGCTATCTAACGGAAGTGGTTCGCGATAAGAGACTTACCGTGCGTGCGCTGGTGGCACCAAAAGTCTTTTCTTTGGGCGATGGGATCTGTGAATCGCGTTCGCCCTCTTTTCGAACGAATGTGATCTTCTAATTTCCACCTCGCCTAAAAATAGCAGGGCTGTTGACGGGGTCATGGTCCGGCCCGCGGATCAGGTCAGGCGGTATAAATAAATATCGTGGGTCGGGTAGGCTCGAGAGGTATTGAAATCTCAAGGGTCGGGTCGGATCTGATCAGGAGGATTTCCGGTATCACGGGTCGGGCTGGTTCAACCAAGCTGACCCGATCCGACCCGACCCGCGAGGGGTGATCCGACCCGTGAAAGCCCTAAAAAATGAGGACCCCTTTCGAGTTTTCTGAAGCGTCCGCTAAGCACCAACGGACGCACACACACAAGTTTGACCACAGCAGTGACAAGTGTCCTGCTGCTCGAGTTCCTATTAATAGTAGCACCTTACTACAATATTTTATTTTGTGAACAGCGAAGTCGGGGGAGCGAAGCGACCGAGGATTTCTCAACCCTCTCTCGTATGTAGTAGTAGAGCGTGCGGGTCATGTGATACTGCAATGCTCACTGTTTAGCTCGTTCGTGTACCCCCCTCCCCTCCCTTCCTCCGCCCGTCGCTTCTTGTACCACCCTCCGGCAGGCTGCCCGCCAGCTCCTTACCCTGGACCAGAAAGACCCCAAGCGTCTGTTCGAGGGCCCCGCGCTGCTCCGCCGCATGACGCGGTTCGGTCTCCTCGGAGAGGACGAGAAGGAGCTCGACTTCGTGCTTCAGCTCACCACCGAGAAGATGCTCGAGCGGAGGCTTCAGACCAAGGTAAGGGCGTGCAAAGGAAGATATTGGATAGTTGTCATGACTCACACCTCGGACAGATTATCTAGACCGTCTACAGGAGAAATTACGACCTATTGTAGATCATCTACAGGACAGATCACGATCTAGATCATCTACAGATTAGATACCTACAGCTGCTGCCGTTATCAAATGTACGGGGTCTGAAAGGAACACAGATTCATCCCGGTACACATTTGCTCTGCTAGATGCTGCGAAAGCACCTGAGTTAAATCGACACACGACGCGTATGGAAATACGTGGAAGTTTGGTGAGCTAAAGCTTTATTTTTCCCCATCCGCCTGAGGATAAAATATATATATGTATATATATGCAGATCGTAGGACTCCCACCCGGCAACATGAACCAGACCACACAGATCTTACTTACGGATCTACTGTAGATCATCAAGTGGGGATCGATAATCTGTCCGACGTTTGAAATATTTTGATCCGAGAAGTGTTGGCCCTATCGCAGCTGGAGCCTTGGCCCAGAGAGAGGTAGCGCGGATAGCTGTTAGTTGCCCTGATTGGGAATGATGATGCGCGTGTTTGGTGGTCTGCTTGAGGAGGCGTCTCCCCTTTTGGGACCCATGTATACTATTGCTACTTGAACAAGAACTGCGGTCTAGTCGCTGTGGGAGCTTGTAGCCTCTGCGATCGTTGGTGCTACGGCGCGTGTCGTACAGCTCTTAGCCTTGGAGTCCAACATTTCACACCTCGGACAGATGGTGATCTATCATCTATTTCTAGATCGCCTACAGCACGTTCCGTATCTGCCGTGTGAAATATTGTGCTGGATCTGGATATAGTAGAGTACAGATCCAACCGAGGTAACACGTGCTAGATCATGCAGATCGTACGGCTTCTACCGGTTAATATGAGCTAGACCATTCAGATATTCCATGAAAGATGTAGGTCATCAAGTGGAATCGGTGATGTGCAGCCTCCACTAGCCTAAGCCCGCGCTAGTTATTTAGTTACTACGTGTAACCGATGCTGCAATCGTCGTGTGTACCCTGGTAGTGATCAATTTGTCCCTGTACTACGGCCAAGTCCGAAAAGGGGATTATCTTATGACTTGTGGCGTGGAGATTTCGCGGGCGAGAGGTGTTGGGTGCGCGCGCACACGCACGCACGTCTCTTAAAGCGTTGATGACTGAGCGGAAGTTTTTTTTTCTGCACGGGGAGGCGTTGCTTTTGGCGTCGTTGCCCTTTCTCTCTCGAGAGTCGAAATTTTTGTTGCGCCGTTTTCTTAGTATTCGTCAAACGCCAGTCATGTCCAGGGGTTTATACTTGTTACATGCACCGGTGGGTCATGGATTGGTTGTGCTGATTTGTTGCTTTTCATCCGACGCTAGTTATGGCCCAATGGTTTGATGCGTCACGAACGAGCATGTGTTGATGATCGTCACCACCGTCTGTGGTAGGGATCGCATGGCACGATGCGTCGCGTTCTCCACGCCGTGTGTTGTCGGGGGGAAGAGGTGATCCCAGTGGGAGGGACAAGACCACGTTTCCGCCTCGTATTGTTTGGTGAAACAGTTTTTTTGTACTTTATTTTGACAATACACTATACTACAGCTGTGAGATCGAGGAAGTCGACGAAAGTCATATTTGCAAGCTGTGTGTGTATGATACCCCGATCGAGTGTTACGGGTGGTATGTCCTCATGAAGGATATTGACGGGTGACTCCCCCTGGTGGTTCCTCATGAAGGATATAGACCAGTGACTTCCTAGTGGTAGCTGCTGCAGTTCCAGGGTCAACGAGGTGATTTCTACTAGGACAATCGTTTTATTATCGCAAAAGTGTTGCGTGGATAGCGAGGCAGGAAAATCTTCCTCCTTGTATCAAGTCATGTCATTAACCCCTTGACAACTGGTAACCCGTTTTTGGGGACAAATTGCTCGGGTTTAGTATAAGGACGGGTTAGGGGCTCTAAAGGGGTTAACCCCACTACTGCGACTCTACGATGGCGCTGTGCATTACTTTCAAGCCCCCGCTTGTGTCTCCGTCATGAGCCTTTCTTGGACGACTGGTCTCTATCCCGAACTGACCTAACTTAGGGCTCGGGTAAGCTGACATCGCGTGCGATGCCTCTCTTCTTTGGGTTGCTGTTACACTCTCGCTTGCCATGTTTATTGAGCCTGTTTTTTTTTTCGCTGGATGGCTCTCGACGTTGTTTCTTGTCCCCTCAGGTATTCAAGCAGGGTCTGGCCAAGTCCATCCACCACGCCCGTGTGCTGATCAAGCAGCGCCACATCAGGTAGGTTCAATTGGATGTTGGGGTGTCAGGAGCCTCTGGTCTAGGCTGGTAGTTTATCCTTGTATCCGTTGTGCTGTTCATAGCATTTCTTTGGGCATAAGTGGGCTTATTCACGATCTTAAGAGTGGCCTTGTCGGGCACTATTTCGAGCACAACAATAAGTGTGTGTATGAGGACAACACTTGCGGTAGAGTATTGCTGTAAATGCTTTGCTCACCGTTTTTGCTCGTGTTTCTGCCTCTGCCTCTTCTCCCGCTGCTTCGTTGTACGAAAAAACCAGGGTGGGCAAGCAGCTCGTGAACGTGCCTCAGTTTATGGTCCGCATGGATTCCGAGAAGCACATCGACTTCTCCATCACCTCCCCGTACGGGCAGGGCAGGCCCGGACGCGTCGCCCGCAAGCGCGCGGCGAACAAGGCCGCCGCCGGTGGCGGAGACGACGAAGAGTCGGACGAGTAAGCCTGGCATGACGTAACAGCCATGCTGTCGGCGACCCTGCAAGCAATACTTCCCTTTCCGGCCTTCCCTCATCGGGGTGGGTACCCTCTTTTTCGGGGAAATCCCCTTGCTGAGGCGGTCTAAGGGCTGTGAATCAAAGCATGCAATAATTGAGGCTACACCCGGCTTCCTTTTGGCCTTCTCTGTGACGCGATAGTTAGTCTTCGTCTTTGGGGGAGGGCGCCGGGGCCGGAACGTTCTGGGAGGGGCGTCTCGGTCTAGGTTTACTGGATTTGTTGGGAGTGGATTTTTTCTCTCTTCTTTGTTATGCTGTTGCTGCTTCTGTCGTTCGAGCAGAGGTTGTTTTGGTCGTCGTTTTCACCGACGGCGGCCATGAGGGATCATTGACGTGGCCCCTTCCTCCCCCCCGTTGGCGTCTTTTGTGTCTCTTCGGCTGGGTGGGGGTCGGGTCTACAAAGAGGGAATCAGAGGGCCCTGCTTTAATGTCAAAACCGACAAACCACATCATGTCTTTTTTTTCACCTATGTTTCGAGATCATTTACGGAACACAGCTTCTGCGTTCGTTTTTTACCCGGTGTGCTCTCTCGGGTTCTGCGAAGGATGAAACTGTTTTGGTCGCCACCCGAACGGAGGCCCGTTTTTTGTGTGTGGGTTAGCACCAAACCATGCTTGCACGTTACTCGTACACCTTTTTTTCCCCACCGTCAACATTGCCGTACTAGGGCAGTATTCATGGTGTAACGGAGATCAACTGTTATGGCAGGATGAACTATCAAACAAAAAAGGGGGGACAACAAAGCACCCGCTTTTGTTTAATAGCGTTTGACTCAAGTTTATTTTGTTGGCTGGTCCTACCAGGTATGCGAGCCTCAATCGAACCCAGGAGTCGTAGCGTAGGAGAGCTCGCCTGAAAGGTGGCGATGCTTTCCTTTTTTGACGAGTGTGTGATTTCATCCTGTTAACAATAGATCTCCGTCACAGGTATTTTTGGAGATATATTGCCGAATAAGTTGTCCCCCTCCCCCCCTCCTTTCACCCCCCGTTGATATTTTTTTTGTTAATATTACACCATAACCAGTGACCCATAGTCAGCGCTGACTATGGGTCAGAGGTTAACCCCTTGAGGACCTCAAAAACCCCTCCCCCCCTGCTAATTAATTCCAAGTCGTTTTTCCCAAAAACGTATTTCCAGCGGTAACGGCGTTACAACCCTTTAGAGCCCCCGAATCTCTCCCTGTACTAAATTCAATTATATCTGTCCCCAGAAATGGTTTCCAGTTCTAAAGGCGTTGAGTGTTTGCATTTTTAACAAAAAGAGCACAATCCGGGGTCCCGCCTGGCTGTCATGTTACTGGACCCTAGTAGGCTGACTATGGGTCATAGGTTAATCCCTGGAGAACCCTAAAAACCCTTCCCAATACAAATTCCGAGTAATTTTGTCCCAAAAACGGGTTTCCAGCGGTAAAGGCGTTACAACCCCTTTAGAGCCCCCGAATCTCCCTGTACTAAACTCAGATAAGTTTGCCCCCAAAGGGTTTCCAGTTTCAAAGGCTTTTGCATTTTTAACAAAATAAAAACACGATCCGGGGTCCCCCCTCTGGCTGTTATGTTGCCGGACCCTAGTAGCTCAAGGGTTGCAAGTTGCAATGCCTTTACTTTGATCAGCGCTGCCGATATACTAGTTACACTCGGATGGACCGACGTGCTCCACCGGGATTGTGTGCCTTGTCTTGCCCCCGTCGCGTCCGACCAAGTCATATCATGAATTTCATTCAAGGTAGCATTTTTCCTAAAAATGGCAAGAAGGAATCTTGAGGAGATTTATTTGAAACCCCTTTCGAGAAAAAGAAAAAATGGGACTTGCGACGCAAAACCTATTGATGGGAAAAACTGCCGATTGCAGCATCGGCCACATGAAGCGACCCGAGCTGCTGGTGGTGTAGGAGAGGTGTTTGAACCGTGAAAGCCAAGAAGTCGTGAGACAAAGTGTGAGGCATGACGATACTCGGATTGCCTCAAGCTTTGTTCGTAGACACTTTTGATTAGATCGATCGCGCTCGTTGCTTCTTGATCCGTATCAAGATGGGTCGCCCGAAAGCGGTCGTTTGTTTCCGTTAAATGTGCACCATATGTACCTACTCTATCTCGTAGTCAGCGCTGACTGTGGGAGAGTGGTTGTGTATGGGGTGCATTGGCTCGCAAGCTTGACGCCTAGCTCAACAGTCATTCCATCAAGGTCGACTCTGCGATAGAGCGCAGCTAGCTGTGGAGCGATACAATAGTACCGGATAAATCATCGGAAGTTCGCTGGTGTTTTCTTGTATTTAGATTAGTATATTATCGCCTTCATGCACCGCACCGTACTCTCTGTACGATGGGTACGAAATCACTTGCGCTCTACACTTTAAGGAAAGCCGGGCACTTGGGACATTCACTGGGAGCTAATGGCAACGTCCTTACGTCACCGAACGTGACTTGCGAACAGGTACACAGTCAACGTCCTAACGTCACCAAACATGATTTGCGGATCGAGGTACAGCTAGTGACGGTCTGCCATGAACGCTCTAATGTGCACTTACTTGCTTGCGAGACGCGTGCAGCGATAGAGGTTGCACCACGTTTTTTTCAGAGGTTACTGACTTTTAATAGCTTTATAATAAGACGTCTCCCGAAAACCGTTTTGGGAGGAGAAAATGAAACCGCCAGAATCGTATGAAAATCCCATGCCGTGTCGGTACACAACACATAATATCTCATGACAAAAAAAAACAGGCCTATTTCCGGCGATTTTTGGTGTAGGAAGCCCGTCACTCAGAAGCCACTTCAGGCGAAAATGGCTACCTCTACAGCAGTAGTACGTGCCTTGACCGACCTCTGACAGGCCTCCACAACATCCAAAACCCTCCTCGTGTGAGTCCGACCAGGCAGAAAATTGCGTGCACCGAGCGCGAAACACCCGTGTGCGTGACCTTTTTCCGGCCAGGCGATTAAAAGGGTGAGCTGCGTTCCTGCTAAGAAAACCACTTGCGAGGCGAACTTCGCTGGGGTGGGGGGACAGGGGTGGGATTGAAATACCACCTTTACCGAAGAGCCCCATCACGTGAAGAGATGACATAGCTACAAACGGACAGTGGGGTGCCGAACAAAGCTTGAGATCAGGGCGGGAGGGGGGGAGTGTACTCGATATTTATGCAAGGCTGTAGTCGTATGGCCGTAGAGTGTACTCGATACTCATGCAAGGCTGTAGTCGTATGGCCCTAGACCCTCGCATCCCTACAATGGCGGGACAGAGCACATCGGGTTTTCACCGACCAGGCAGAGGCGGCGGCGGGGGGGGGGGGGGGGAGGCTACTCATTTGTTGCTTGGCCTAGTCATTTGACCATTGACCACGCATGCATCCCTTTCGAGACGGAGCACCGTTCCTACTCCTAATAGAGACACCTCCAACATTTGGGCGCTCATTACGCTTCTTCCATGTACTAGAGATCTAAAAACTGTTTGCGTATCCTATCCCCGTCCTGTTTCGCCGTCTGCGGCCACCATCTATCTCTAAGGATGGCAATCAATCGTTTTCTCGCTACTCTCTATCTATTCTACCAAACTCTTCCATGTCAGATAAATGTCTACTTTCCTCGTCTCAAACGCATCCCGTTCCTCCTTGTATATTTCACATTCTTCTACCATGTGAGTCCTATACTCTCTATTGTTGTTCCACGCGGGCACATATTTGTCGCCACGTCCTCCTCCTCCCGTCTACTGGTGTATCTCTTTCGTTTTCCTGGTAGGTCCAGGTCCCCTACACGAAATCTCAGTTTCAGCGTTTTCGCGTAGACCGTTGGGCCGTGCAGATAGATACGTTTTCATTTAAATATCTTCCCTCAACTCCCCGTATATCTCTATTAATGAGTGCTTCTCCTCTTTCACCTAAAATCTTATAGCGCTTGCCTTTCCGCAGAGGGGGGAGGGGGGGGGTTGAAATACCACCTTTTACAGAGAAGTCCCGCAAACTTTTGATTGCGATAATACAGCGATACAAACAGGCAGTCCGGGTCCGATGCATGAGGAATGAGAAAACCCAAAGACCCAAAACAAACGTCTTCTAGTTATTATCTCCTCCCTGAAAAACGCGAGACCACAATCTACACGCGTTTCGAGAACAGCAAACCTTCAAAGTCGTTCTACGTTAGCCCCCCCCAACTTTTCTCAAGACGAAATCGCCGGTTTTGAAACCAGCATCCGGCCGTGTCCCCGGAAATACGATGCCCCTTGCCACCTCGACGTCGCCAATCGTTCGATAGTCCTCTGCAAAACAAAGAAACAGATGAAGATATTTTCTTCGTAGCATCCTTCCTCGTGTGGCGCGGCCATGATGCTGAATCACTGAATCAGATGATGAAACTTTCGGCCAAGAAAATCGTTGGCTTCGGGGGAAGGCTATCGTAGAATCAGTCTTCACACGGGACGATTTTCAGCCAGGAGACGACGTCGGAATCGCACGTTTAGAGCGAATTCTTCGCGTGAAAGTCCGCCCCCCAGCATAGTGCGCAACCGCTCGTCTGTTGAGGAGCGCCGAACGACGCTAGGGACCATGGTTTGGGGGTGGGAGGGGGGGGGGGGGGGGGGGGGGGTAATTTGAAAAGAGGTACCCTCGTCATCGAAAAGACCCACCACCTGAAGAGATTATACCAATAACACATGTATACAAACAGACAGTCCGGGTCCGATGCATGACAAGGAATTAGAAGGGTCAAATGTCTTCCAGATCTGCCTGAAAAATACGAGACCAAAACCTGTACCGGGTACATACGATAGATACGCTTTCGAGAAGGACGGAGATTCACAGGAGAGACTTCGTAGACAAGTCGGAATTGGACGTTTAGAGTCATTTCTTCAGGTGAACATTTGCCCGTACCTAGCATAGTGTGCAAACCGCTTATTTTGTCTGTTGAACCGCCGTACAAAGTTTGAGACCATAGTTCGGCGGGGGGGAAGGTGGGGGGGGGGGGGGGGGGGGGGGTTGAGTTGAAAAACCACCCTCTCCTTATCGAAAAGTCCCACTGCCTGAAGAGGCAACACGAGTATACAAACAGAGACAGTCTAGGTCCAATGCATAAAGAAGGGGATTGGTCAAGCCAAACGCCTTCTACGCCTGTTTCCTCCGAAAAACAAATGATATCAAAACCTATAATACGCGTTCGCGAGAAAAACACTGAAGCCAAAGCATCATGCAGGAGAAATTTTACGCACGAACGTGTTAAAAAAAAGTGGGACCTTATTATATAGCGGCTTCTTGCCGAAAAATTCTTCCCGCGCGTAGCGCGCAAACCTCTTGCTACGTCTCGAGGCGCCGAACAAAGCTTGAGACCAGTTTGGGGAGAGAGGGGGGGGGGGACCTCCCACCGAAAAGTTCCCCCAGAAGCATAAAGCATATGCCACGCACGGTAGGATGCACCAAATTTTGTTCTGAGATTGCTCGCTTGAGGGAGTTCCATACCTCGTCACCCCCCAAAGAAAGGGCGAGTTATTTTCTTTTTTTCGGGGGGGGGCGGGGGGGGTAGGGGGGTTGAAATTAAAAAAAAAAAAAAAATCGCTCGTACCGAAAAGTTTCAAAGCGTCTTAAGAGCTAAATACGGCAACGTATCGATAGACAGTCCACGTCCAAGTCCGCGCCCAAGGCATGCGAAACGGGGGAATGCACTAAAGGCCAAAAAGTCCCCCCCTCCCCCCTCCCCTGGAGAGGTGACATCCATGGGTACATACCGACGGGCTCGGGCTCGTTGCATGTATATGTATCTGTTGTCTTGGTATGGACCCGTCCTTTCTACCCAACATCATCGATCATCAGCACATTCATCCGTAGTGTCCGTTCTGGATCTCCGCCTCAGAGAGATAGATGCAAGTGGTGTGTGTTGGATCCACGCGCAAGTATGTGGGGTAAGAACAAGGCCAGGGGTCAGGACGAAGAGCTTTTTTTTTTCCAGTAGTGCCGCCTCCGGATGGAAGTTACCCCCTCTTTAGTTCGTTGGGAGACATATAAATGCGACCGATACTACACAGCAAGCAAGTACGTACGACTTGCGCTGCGGCAGAGACGGCATTTTTTTTTGTTTTCGTTCAAAAAAAAAAACCTCCTCCGTCTGAAAAGGACGGGGGGCTCCTCAACCCAACCACATCTTTGGAACAATGGGATTGTTTTTCCAGCGTTTTTCTTGGTATTTTGCTTTAACAAGCCACGGGATGTTTCCTCGGGGTTGCACTTTTCACCTTTCTTTGTCGACTTTCGTGTTTGGGTGAGATATACAGAGCCCCTCCAGCGATTGTTGCAAGACTTAGTTTGGGTAGGCAGTTGATTAACCATTTATTTGCAAGCAAGTGGTGGTCAAACGGATAATACCCTTGGTTCCTAGTTCCTTGGCAACAAACTGTACCCTGCTTGCTGCTGCTGCTGCTGCTTGCTGTTGGTCTACCGACCAACTCCTGTAGTAGTGTGAGCGGCATGTCTTACAACAACGACAGTGAGTGAGTGCTGTTTGCTAACCGATGCCAACCCAACCTATAACAACATATATAATATAGGCCAGGGGCCGAAGTCAGAGGAGGTGCGGGGTCCACTTAGGCACCGCGGAAAATAAACCTCCGACACTCTGTCGTACGGAACTTTTTTGAGAGGGGGGGGACGTGTGAAAAAAACAGCGCCTTTCTCACGGGTCGCTCGTGATCCGACCCGCTCGTCGCGGGTCAGGAAAGGTTCTCGACAACAACTCGCGGATGGAGTGATGGAGTGATGGAGTGACGGAGTGATGGAGTGATGGAGTGGTCGGGTCGGGCTACGATAGGGATATTAAGGTATTATTATGCCTTTTTTTGCCTGAAATGGTTTCTGAACGACGGGCCTCCTTAACCCAGAAATCGTCGGAACAAAAGGGCCATTTTTTTTCTTTATTCTCGTGATTTTCGTCGTGTACCTAGGCCATGCATGGGATCTGTTCATCCTGTATCATACTTGTAGCAGTTTTTTTTCTTCTCCAGATCAGCTTTTGGACTTAGAGAGGCCTTAAGCTCTCAAATTGAGGAACCTTGAAGAAAAAATGTGGCGCACCTCTAGAGCGTAGCACGCGTCTCGGGTCGGGCTACGGGGTGATCAAACTGCCATGCATGGGTCAGCTCGGGCCGGGACAGGAGGAGCTCAAGTCTCACGGGTCGGGTCGGGTGACCCCGTTCCGATCCGACCCGCGAGAAGTGATCCGGCCCGTATGACAAGCCTCGGAAAAAAGGTCACCCAGCAAGCGGGCTCAAAGCTTCCCGAAGGGACAGCTTGTCGATCAAGGTTGATACCTTGTCTCCATATATACATGTATATATATGTATCCAGACGTACGACGGTGGCGGGAGAGATGAACTGAAACATTCCACGAGGATCTTGCCACGACACATTCCGCGGTAAAAAATGGTGAGGGGGCGCCTTTTTGTTTGTTTGTTTTGGTCATCTGAAGCTCTTCCGACTTGGGGAGGAGCTGTATCTATTACTATTACTACTGCTACTACTACTACTACTACTACTAGATTCCGTCACACTGGTGGTCCAAAGAAAACTTATTCTGAGTAAAACTGAAAATGCAACAACTGCGGTGACCACACAAAACTATGGCCTCGCTATATATAGTACAAACAAAATATATATTCATGTTGCAAAACAATGATGATACTGCACGATGAGTTTGGGCTACAGACTAACTAAATAAGTAAGGAGCCCAGCCATTAATTGCCAAAAAAAAAAACGCTTTTGCCAAGCAAAGAATTGCTGCATCTGTTCCATCCATTGTCGTGCGAATCTATGACCAACTCATTCATCAAAAAAAGGCTACTAGTATTATTATTACGGAGGACGATAGTAAATAGAACCAAATATTGTTGGTAAAAATAGATAAATATATAGGTTTTTGTGTCCACCGTAGGTCCTATTTACTAGGGTCCACCGTAATAGTAGTGTTAATAGTATCATAAATAGATGGATGGGGTACCCCCAGTTTGTACTGCCGGATTAGAGCCAGTCGCGCGAGTGACTGCTGTACCTCACGCCGACAAAAACACATTCGGCGTTTTTTTTTGGAGCAGCGTAGCTAAGCATCCCTTTTCGTATACATATATATCTAGAATGTTAAAACAGCACGACAGCCTGTGACAATGTGACCGCAAGGAACAGGGGGGCTACTCGCGCGAGTGACACCGAGCCACTGAACAACAAGTTTCCCAAAAGGGACAAAAGGAACCCCCCCCCCCCCCTACCGTACCAACCATTGGTGGTCTATAACGCAACTCATTTCGTGTATGTATGTCATGTTGGACGAAGGCTACGTTGAGGGGGGGGGAGGGTACCTTCTTTTCTCACTGCCGGCTGTTTTTGGAGCCCCTCTCGCGATAGTGACCTACTCATCATCATGTACCTCGCACTGACCAAAAATTACTTAATAAGGCGGTCTGTTTGGCGCAACAACGTGGCCTACCATTTCGTCTTTGTCTTCGGGCGGGTTCATACGATCGATCGTATCGATCGACAAATTTAAACAGAGGACGAAGACAGCTTAAGACCGAAAAAGGAGCAGGGAAGGGGATTCACTCGCGCGGGTGACCCCGAGCCACTGCCACCCCTCCCCCCCCCCCCCCCCCCGAAAAAAAAAAACAAAGAGAGAGAGAGATTGAAACCCCTACCGACGTAGGTTTGATCGCTTCACGTCAGTCAGTCATCGGATCGCAAACATGACGCAAGCAGTATACAGATATATATAGATAGATAGACAGATAGATAGATAGATAGATAGATAGATATTCTATACAGTAGGAAGCCGGTGGCGTGCCAGACCAATATGACCGTCTTAATGGGTCTTAATGGGGGATGCCGCCTTGTATTCACTCCGTCGTCATGAGTGAGGTGTTGTAAGGCTTAGTTTGGGTAAGCAATTGATTAACCTTTTGCAAGTGGTCAAACGGATTGATACCCCACTGATTCCATAACAATGGAGTCGTCGGCAGGACCATGTTTTTGGGGGTCGTGGGTTCGAGCCCCACATCCACCATAATAAACTTAAAAATACTTTTTTAGACTTTCCCCATCATGTCGAACTTGAAAAATACCCTCGCTGGTATCCCCAGAAAATGAAACCGCTTGGATATTGACTGGTCAGCCGGTATATCCGGCCGACCTGCTATATCATCCCGCCGTTTCAGGGAGGGAGAATGTGAATAAGGCTTAGTTTGGGTAAGCTATTGGTTAACCTTTTGCAAGTGGTCAAGCGGACTAATACCCCACTAATTCCTTAACACAACTCCCACAGTCGCGTCAAACAAAGCGATTCTGACCGGTTTACATCGGGATACCGCCTTATATCGGGATATCGCCTTATATCGGGATACCGCCTTATATCGGGATACCGCCTTATATCGGGATACCACCTTATTTGGGGATACCGCCTTATTTGAGGAGACCCCTACTACTGCTACTACTACTGCTGCTGTAGCACTTTCCGGCCATTTTTTTTTCTGAGCAACGGCGTCCTTAAACCTTAACCCCTTACAGCTAGAGACCCGTTTTTTGGGGGGGGGCTTTTTTACTTGAGATCAGTGTCGGGATGGGTTTGGGGCCCCTGTAGGCAGACCCCATGAATAAATATCCGCGAAATTTCTGAAATTACTGTAGATCTACAAAGTGTACGTACGAGTACTCCCCTCCCCGTATATGGGCTAAACCCCCCAAATCCCTCCCTATAATAACTTGCAGTAAATTTGTAAAAAAAAACGGTTTCCAGTAGCCAAAGGCGTTTTGACCCAGTATTGCCGGAATTTGGAATGCCAGTTTCTTGCTGTAAAATAACTTTTCTGGTGCACTTACATACAAAAGGCCATGGGGTTGTTCACCGGGGTCGCACTATTTCTTTTTTTTTTTCACGAAATAATATTTTTTCGGGACGAGGTGGAATATACGAGAGAGGGAGAGGTCCTCAATCAAGCAAAACGGGGCCTCGTAAAAATCTTTGGTGCACCTTTTTTTACCGTAGAATGCGTGACATGATATAATCATAATAGGCACGTACGTGCTGCGATAGAGATACGCAGGACTTTTCGTCTGAAATGGATTCTGAATGATCGTGGCTCCTTAAACCCCCAAAGTCGCCGGAAATTCGCCTTCTTTTTTTTTTGGGGCATGATGATTGTCGTTCACAGACCTAGGCCATGGGATTCTTCATCCGATGGCAGTCGAAGTTTTGACTTTTTTTTCCCCCCCCTCCTGATCAGTATTTGGGCAAAGAAGGACATAATATGTCATGTATTAACCTCCTAAAGTAGAGAACCTTGAAGGAAAAAAAAAAGTGGCGTGCACCTCTACTATCGTAGCACGCGTCAATAACAATAAATAGTAGTAATTAATGCTCAAGTTGTCGGCGGGCACGGGCGAAATGCGCTGATCCAAACCCCACTACTGCTGTAGAAGTATTGGAGGGCGATATGGACCTAGTACGGACCGACCACGCACGGATATATAAAGGGGCTTCCTCTGACTCTGTGATGGCCACTCACACGAGGGGTTGCTCGGATGTTGCTTTCTCCTGTATTGGTTGATTGCTGTCCGCTGGATACCTTCTGACAGAAGGGGGGGGGGGGGGGGCGTTCGTTCGGGCAGGCGACAAGGCCTGCCAGCTATAAACGGGACAACTGCTGCTGCTGCTATAAATCGTAACGCCCCAACGGTATAGAGGGGACACCGTAACGCCAACCAATGCTCGTTCAAGTAAAGCGAGCGAAGGTAAGTAGTCCGTCGTTAGCCGGCGACGTGGCGGGAGGCCGGGGAAGCGCGATACCCGGAGGACTTATAAAATCTTCCGGGACGCGTGATGAAGGGATGGATTGCGGTACCGACGCGTCGTGAAGGGATGCGGTGCCGATTCGGTACGAAGAGGATTCGGAGGAATGTTCCGCCAAGAGAAGGCATGCTGCGTGCATTGCTAGACACGGCGTGGCGGGCAGTCGACGACGTAGACTCGAGCTAGGAGATGGTCAGGAGCAAGCAGAGAGAGGAAACCACACCAAGCAAAAGGGGCGCCTCCGGGATATAGGCAAAACTCTCTCACTGGCGTGTGTGTGCTGGAGCAAGGCCACAAGCGGGAGGCCAGAGAATAAAAATAGTGCAGCAATGAGGACGCGCGACAAAAGAAAGAGCGTGGGACACAAGGAGCACCCCTCCATCTATGCTGAGCGAGAGGCTGTTCGGAGATTTTCGGCCAGTGAGGGCTGTGTGCACAAGAAGAACACTTCCCCCCAGCGATGACTAACACTCCCGTCAGTTCCGATGTGGTCCGCGACGACGGAAAACACGCTCTCCTGGGGACTGGGGCAGCATGTCGACCATGTACCGTGCCACCCGTCCGACCAAAACGCAAAAAAAGGATAAAACTTGTTGTGCCGCACCAATTATTTTTGCAGCTGAGGCTGGTTGGGCAAGAAAGAGAACACGCCTCCGATCTATTAGTGCTGCAGTAGCTAGCGTACCCCGGGGTGGGGTATAAAAAAAAAGAAGGTGAAACCCCCCCGGCCTCGGCGGGGGGGCCGGAAAAAGCGAGCTCGGAAAGCACGAAAAAAAAAACGGATTTAATAATACACCGTGCGACAAGTTGATGAAATTGACGAAGACCCTACCGCTGTGTAGCTGCTGCCGCCGCTGTCGTCGAAGAAACAAAAATAAACCACTGAACCCAGAAGCACGGTGAGGTGCGGTGGAAAATGAATGGGAAAGTAAACGCTTGTTCAAAGCGCACATTCAATTATCACCCTCCACTTCCGGCAGCACGATGGGGCTGCATGGCATCCAGAACAACTCAATCTGTCTGTGTCAAATTTAGTGGTGGTCGCTCACACCAAATCTGTGCCGAATATGATATCGTTGCGGCATATCGTACCCAAGTGATTGCCTCGGTGTGATGGAATTGTGGCGGGTGTGATGGTGGCGATCAGTTACAGCAGGGTCTGTTGAGCACTTACTATAATACTTTTACTGGAGAGCGTGGATATTATATCAAGATACGCCCCGAGAGTCCCTGGGGCGGGGCGGGGTGTACTAGTTTCATGCGTAGCCGCAGTGACATGTCCATAGATCCTCGCATCCCTTCAATACCGGGACAGAGCATGTCGGGTTTTCAACGACCAGGAAGACACTGCTTGCACCAAGCGCGAAGCACCGTGAGGTGTTCGATGAATCACGAGAAGGATGGGGGACGGGGGAGACGGGGGGGGGGTTGGGGGGAGGGGAGGGGTGGGGGGAAGTAAGTGGAGGGAGGTGCGGGGGGGAGGGGTGGGGCGGAGGGGAGGGAGGTGCGGCGGGGGGGCGGGGGGGGGAAAGGGAGGGAGGGGGGTGGCGAATAATAGCATTCAATATTGATTGTAAAACGTCCTTACTCAAGAATAGGCAGACAGACGTCATCATTGCCGCAGCGTCGGATGGCAGATGAAATGAGAGACGAATGTGATGAGATAGATTATCAGGAGTTTCTCTACGCATTACACTACTTTCCACAGCAGAGCAGTACATCAGTATACGGGTAGTCTATACGCTGGGTATTTTAAGATCGTAACAATGTACTCGTAAACCAAAATGACCAAAAGAGAGATAGATTTTTTGCTTTTTCTTTTTTTTGTTCTCACACTTCAACTTTCCAGCTTCTGGGCAAGCCGTGGTCACAGGGTCGTCCCTTCTTCCCCCCGGTTCTTGCCTTCATTTTTTATCGCGCACAGGGTTCAGCAATCCCACTGCTCGTCGATTTTTCATCGAGTGTTGCTAACTCACGCTCTCGCGCTTTCCGCGAGTCAATTTTCGTGAAAAGAAAAAGTCCCAACAAAGTTATACGAGTACGCACTCGCCGGGGCTCGAACTCACGAAACTGATACGCCACCGGGGCGACCGGTCATATATGGTACCCCTAGGAGTTAGTACCTTCTATCGGTACCGGCTAGACAGTACCACCATTCTGTACGGGAAAACAAGGACCGGTTTTATATTCAAATCAATGGTTAAACGGTCCTTACATTTCCGGATAAAAGTCACGATCCTGGGTTCCCCACTTCGTCCGAGTCTCATCAGCAAACATTTGCCGCAAGGGGCGGCATTTACCCTTGAAGCAAGGTATATACACTGCTTTCGTATATACGGCGGTGCTCTGTATGTGCACATGTAGTGGATGATGTGGTAGCTGCTGGTATGATACCGGCCGGGTCCCCCGCCGCCCGTTGGGTAAGGGGCAGGGGGGGCGCGGATCTTCTTGGCCTTATTCAGGGGCAAGGGGGGGGGGCGGATCTTCCCCTCGCCTTATTTTATTTTCTTGTAAAGTTTTTGTAATGCACCAAATGGCGTGTTTATGCAACCTACCAAGGGGAGTGATAATCTCGCAGACATAGGCGGAGTCTAAACCTCGCCCACGGGGACGTATAAGAACCATCCCCGGACTTCCACCGTCATATTACGGTTCGCTGTGTTTGAAAACTTGGTGCTGGCTGCTGGCTGCTGCTGCTGGCTGCTGCTGTGCCGGTAGCTTAAAACTAGCACCAAACTACCGTTTAGTTTATATCATATGCTTGCTCATCTAAAGTTTCCAGATCTCACGGTTGATTGACAGCCAGCCGTGGTTCCCTCAATGACGGAAGTTGTGGGCTGAAGTTGTACTGTAAATGGGTGCCGAAAGCTAGCTGTAAGGCAGCTATTTGGCACGTGTTCCTCTTTTCCTCCACACGTACATTATGCACTGCTGTTGTCTACTGCTGCTGTTGTGGGTAGGTTGTGTAATATTCAAGTTATAGACTACACTGCTGTGGGTGCGCTTGCACATTGTCCTGTTATAGTTCCTGGATACAACAGGCACGTCAGACTGACACTATTCTTGGGCACCTACGGAGAGCAAGCGTGGGATATTCTTCCCTCTGCGGGTGTGTGATGTGTGTAGGCTGCACTACTGCTTGCTGTGTACTGCGTGCTGCATGCATGCAGCGGTCGCGGTGTCCACAGCACGTGCAAATCGTCCTCGATTTCGACGATTTCTCACTCGGAGGGGCTGAAATCCGGCCTTCAGTGTGTGGGGTATGTAGTCTAGGTGTGATATTGCTGCATGTAGTGGTGGTCGTGGGGCTGTAGGAGCAACGCCAGCACCTACGTGTGTGGGGCTGCACTACGTACTGCTGCTGTGGCGGCCTAAACAGCACCTACTACCTGCAAATCGTCATCGATTTTGCCAATTTCTAGCTTTCAGGGGCTGAAAGTCGAGCCTTGAGTGTACAGGGGTGTCCAGGTGTCATATTGCTGCCTATCTCGGTGGCCATGGTGCTGTAGGGGCGGTGCCAGCACCCTCGTTGATGCCCGCGAATTCGCACACTGCAAGCCGTAATATGACGGTGGAAACCCGGGGATGGTTCTTATATGTCCCCGTGGGCGAGATTTAGATTCCGCCTATGTCTGCGAGATTATCACTCCCCACCTACCAAATATCTGGCGACACCTGGTCGTGTGAGTCTTTTGTGCCACAATCAGCAGTGAAGTAGCTGCTCTTCTCCTTAAGTGTCTGCGGAGCTCTTAGTCGGTGCAGCGGCGAGGGCAGGGAATACCGGTGCACAGCCTCTCTGATTAGTAGTGACGCAGATCAGGGAGGTGTTTGTTGTTTTGTGCTCGTTGTGACGGCAACAGCACAACAAGAGGCAGAGCAGAGAAAGGGGGAAGCAGAAAAAGAGACGAGGGAAGTGATTGTTCTCCCGGCTATAGCTACTTGCTACCTGTGCTCGCAAAGCTCGCTCGCAGCTTGGCGACGAGGCAGACATACCCCGGAGTTGCCCTGCGCAAGGGGTGGACACAGCACGGGGAAGAGATTATGGGCGGGACTATCTCCACGCTTGTGTTCCAGCCACCACCAGCCACATTTATCCATAACAAGAAGCACTTCTGGCTGCAAACTAGGAAGCAGACACGCATCCCTGTGTTCCACGTCGAGAGAAGGTGTGTGATGAGTGATGCATGCCATTTTATCAACTTTTGTGATGGTCATAGACAGATAGCACCTACCCCTCGATATGAAAGCTCGGTTGGGTAGAGTTGGTATGGTAGATGCCGTGACTCGCTTTAGATAGGGTTACAAGAGTGCGTTGTTCGTGGGGTGAGGTGTGAGAGCAGGCCATTGCGTCGCGACAAGTTTGTTGGCTTGATGTGTCGCCCTGTCGCTTGATCTCTTCTTCCTGTTGTCTGTTCTTGTGGGTTCCCATGGTTCGTTTGCATGTTATGCTGCTGTACGATGCGTTTAGCTTATCATACCGTGCAAACACAGCAAACAAGGCGGTCGTTTTCTGCAGCAGGTCGGGTGTTCCGCTAACAGCAGTAGGGCGTCAAAACTCATCGCCCCCTTGTATATTTTCCTCGGGTAGTGCTGCCCGCAGGAGGAAAAAGACAATAGTGGAGGAGATGCAGATGGGCACCACCTCAACTCTGCTTTACCGCATCAGCAATATAGCAGCAGACTAACTAGTCCTGCTCTGTCTGCTGTTCCGATTTTCAAATGCCATTTACACACAGCAGCTTTCCATGTTGAAAGCTCTCTCCTTGTTTACGTAAGATTCTACCGGTGAGATGCTTACGAACTGATCTCTTGACTGCACTCCGAGAGTTTTCGCCCTGTATGTAACTGATTGCTGCTTACGCAGGCTTTCTTTTTTGCCTTGTTGTGTTACTCGTACGATGAAAAGAAAGGTATAGCAATAGCCATTGACGCGTACGAAGAGGCGTGTAGGGGCTGCGGACGAATCATCGAAAGATTGATGGAACGATTGAACGAACGGTTTGGCAGATCGAATGACAGCCCCTGAACATGGGAAACGCTGTATATTTCCCAAACGATTCCGTGCGACACAATCACAGATCATGGGTTAACGAGTATGATGTTTTTACCACGGAAGCAAAGCAGCATGTGCTCCTGTTATACATACGTTCCTGCTCCTACCTGCTGTAGCACTGCTGTACTGTTTTAAACGCAAGGGCAGTTAGTGCGAGTGCAGGGTATTGAGTTCGAATCCCCCCGAGTGCATACTCGTATAAATGCGTCAAACTCACGGCTGACGTCCTTGAAAATTAGTTATAAAATGCGTGGGGACTTTTTCTTGAGCACAAATTGACTCGCGGAAAACGCGAGAGCGTGAGTTAGCAACACTCGATGAAAAATCGACGAGCAGTGGGATTGCTGAGACCTATGCGCGATAAAAAATGAAGGCAAGAACCGGGGAGGAGAAGGGACGACACCTGTGACCACGGCTTGTCCAGAAGCTGGAAAGTAGAAGTGTGCGAAAATAAAATAAAAAAATGATATGTACCTGGTACGAACGTACAAGTACTTTTTTTTGTAATACGGGCGAATGTTGACTTCGGCTCTGCGTCCGTTTCCTTTGAATGAGACAAGACAAAGGGTCAGATAGAAGATGTCGCAGGCTTTCGGTTTCTGCCGGGCCCACAAGCCCATTTTTGAACGCAAGTTGAGTCGCGGGTCGCATAACGCAGAACGATCGAACTTTCATCTTATCACGTTCACACTACAGCTGTGTTGCTGTGTAGTCTTATGTGCCTACCCGGTATGTCCGTCCCTTGTGCACAATGCATGACACCTACGTTCTCGCGGTTGCAGGAGAGGGCGGGTAATTTTGTTCTTTTTTTTTGTTTTCACCTCTCTGATTGGAGTATCTATGATATGTGTCAAGTGTGATGTGTCGGTATGACGTACGTCACAGTGAAATATTAATATTTTCATGGAGTTGCCGCCAAAATCGGTTTGCATGTGACTGCATTGCACACGTTGGACAGCGAGAGGCAGAAGGAGCAACAGCGCGGTGGTGGCTACGCGCTTGTGTTGGGCTAGCCCACATGACTCTTTCCATTCTTGATTCCCTCACAAACAAGCATCTGCAGCAGTCTACAAAGCAGTACGAGTACAGCAGTTCGGTGCTGATACCGGTATGTACACAGGCCCGCATACCTGGTACCAGGTAATAGTCTGAGTACGCACATAGACGCGGCCGGCTCAGCCCGTCGGTCGGCGGGTCGGCGCCATTTGGATTCGAATGTTCGGCCTCGCAATCGTGAAAACACTGCTCGTTCTGTAAAGGCCATTGGACAGTGGAGTGCTGAAGGCAGTCGCTGGAAGAACCCCCCGCCACGCCCCCCGTTTTTTTTGTGACAGGCGACCAAACATGAAGGAAATACAAGTGCTAATAGAAGCAAAATGTTTAGACTATATCCATGAAGTACATGGAACGAACGAAATGAGCGCTCAAATGTTGGAGGTGTCTTTTCGGAGTACGAACGGGTGCTCATCTCGAAAGGGATGCTTGATCAATGGTCAAAAAGACTCAAGGCAAGCAACAGATGAGTCCCCCAACTCGGTTTTGTAATGTAGCACCGGCTACAAGTATATGCAGTATGAACGCCGAAATATTGGCGGTCTCTATTATTAGTATTACGTATAGGAGTAGGAACTGGGACAGGCCGGGTCGACATACACACGCACCCGTATACAGCGGCAGCTTGCGCTGCCGGGGTTGTAACGAGGACCAATGATAGGGACAGCTTACGCTATACCTACAATGGGACTCGAAGGGTGCGCCAGCTAGCGTTGGGCTGCGAAAGCAACTGAGTTAAATCGACACACGACGCGTATGAAAATACGCGGAAGTGTGGTGAGCTAAAGCTTTATTTTTCCCCATCCGCCGGAGGATAAAAAAAAAAAAAAAAAAAAAAAATGCTCTCCGTCGTCTGGAAAAGGCTGCGCGGTTAACCTCGGTTCAATGGCCACATTACTGCATACGTAAGGCAAGCAACACGTGAGTACGCCCCCCCCGCTTACGTAGTGTTTTTTAGCGCGAGACAAGAGCTGGAAACGAGAAACGCCTGCATCAATCCATAGTCCTGAATGGCTCTTCTCGTAGACACTGTTGATGATGAACACTGCTGCTGTGTCTCCCTGCAATACTACAAGTATCATGAACGCAAACCGGTGCTGCACGCATACCCGAGGTACACGAAGCTACTCACTGTATGCTCGTATATACGATTATTTATAACTGGTGCTGCAGTACTTGCGTCGATGCGTGACTTTACCACAGCAAAGAAAAGGATCCACCTCGAAGTCCTGTCCTGTTCTAATTACAAGTGGTATTCTAGCAAAAGCGAGGATGCCGTTGTGGAATGTAGACGTTGTTTTTTCATCTCACCAGCACAGCAGCAGTATTGGCTGTCCGTGTGTAGTAACATAACAGCAGTAGATAATCGGCAACAAACTCTGGTGTGAACGCAGTGTTGCTACTGTTTTTGTGTTTTTATATGAAAAGCTACTGCGGTGACCGACGTTTTTTTTTCAGCCTGACGGTTTCGATCCCCAGCAGTTTTCGCGTTTTTATAGCACCGGCAGCGCTCCCCCCCCACCCCCCGCGACCGTTCGTCACCACGGGAAAACATAAAAACCTTTGCACGACATCACGAGTACTACAGTCTGTCCGTTCTTTCTGCCTTTGGCCATCTCTTATAATGCCACCGAGTCTGGATCCAAAAATGAACGTTTTCGGATTGCAAATCCAGTTTGCACATGCGTTTAGACCCGAAACTGGTGACTTTTCAGACTTCCATTTTCGCATATCGTTTTCGGGTCTATTGCCACCGAGTCTGGATCCAAAAATGAAGTTTTTCGGATTGCAAATCCAGTTTGCACATTCTTTTAGACCCGAAACTGGTGAATTTTCAGGCTCCCATTTTCGCATATCGTTTTCGGGTCGGCCCCCACCCGGGAATGGGGGTCCAGTTTCAGATCGCCCGCAATGAAAAACGTCACCACTCATCACATTTCTTGCTTTTACCACGGCGCCCAATAATAGGGGTTCGTTTCCAGCCTCGCGTACCCGAGTCTCCTTGCCCCGTGTCCCGTCCGACGGCCGGAATCTCCCGAAAACAACAAATCGAGGAACGGTCGAGTTCTTTTTTTATATATTGACCTATGGTCCTCGACAAATATGTCAGGAGGCGACAGTCGTCAGCCCTTAACCGACGTCAACGACCGACGGTATTTTTTTTTTAATAGTTTACCTTGACTGACGGCAAACTACTAGGTTTTAGTGTGGAACGATCGGTTTTGACACCCTTGACTGACCGCTGGACGTTTTCCCTTGTCCGACCGTCTCCTGACGTCTTTGATCCTCGGGAGCAACAAATGCAGTTAGTTGCAGCAGCAGCAGCAGAAGCGGGTGCCTCGGGGAAGGCTTCCCACTAGCGCACACAGTTGACGATACATTGTAGTTACTTTTAATTATCGACCTGCGCGAATTCCTTGCGAGAGCTATATGCACCAGGTAGCTTATGCAAATCACACAGCGCGCGTAGCGGCTTCCGCTACCAGCACACAGCACACCAAACCCTCGTGGAATTTGAAGGGGGGAAATATTACGAAAAATCGTACGATCGCAACCATTGGCTACACGAAGCAGCCCGGCCGGTTCGGGTACATCAGAGGGCATGTCTGACGTGCGACGCGCACGGCAAGTAGGGGTCCCCGAGTATGGGGTTCTGTGCCGGAGCAACTTGACGACCTTGTTGGGTCAAGCCGCCTTATTCATTTCCAGGCTTTTTGAGTGCGTTTCTCCAGTCGCGCCAAGCGAGTTTGACCGCCTTGTATCGGGGTACCGTCTTATACCGGGATACCGCACTAGTGGGGGACCCCTGCAGTACTATTTACTGCTGTTGTGTTACCACCGCGTTTTTTTCGCGCTTTTTTTTTCCTCTCGCTGCACTTGAGTCCCGCAACGGTCAGCAGCAGCAACGCTTGATAGCTGCCAGGGGAAAAATATGCACTTTTGCTGAGAGAGCGCTGCATGCTGAGCACGTGGCGTTACCCTGTGTGACTCTGCGCCCTCCATGCCTCCCTGCCCCCCTTCCCTCCCTCCCCCCATCCCTCCGTCCGTCCCTCCCTCCCTCCTTTCGTGAAGCAAACGGGCAAACATTTTTGAGAACAATCTATTTACAGTTACCCGCCTCTTGTCCTATGGTCCGTATGCTCGATGTCGTATACCCGGTGTATTCTTGACCCACCGGAAATTACCCCCATTATTACCCTTTTAGAACAGCAAGAACATACCCCACACTAGTTCCAAGTCATTTGTCCCCCGAAAACGAAGGTAAAATTTAATTGTGAGGGAGTCAAGTACAACTGGAAAAAACCCGTTTCGGGGGACAAGTTACTTGAAATTAGTGTAGGGAGATACTTTGAGGATCTAAAGGCAACCCCTTCAGAACCCCCAAAACCCCTCCCCATGTTATGATCTAGATGATCTATATTCCAAAGCTGACGTCATGAGATGTTGCGCAAGAGCTGTATCGTACAGATCCTCTACCCGGCAAGCCGCTAGAACCGTGTCTACAAGTCCCAGGTCCCACCCGGAAAATATATGCAGATGGTGCAGATCGCACAAATCAGGGATCCGTCTACCTGCCCCCGGTATGCTTGGTAACTAGAGCAGATAGTCAGTTCGTGGATTTGAATTTATTCTGATGCATGAAAAGAAGAAGCGCAAAGGCGACGTTTCGCGTGCGCCGACTCGCTTCTGCTGCGCTCCTGTTTGCCGCTTCAGCGTCTAAAGTTGTGCCGCTGTCATGGGGAATTATCCACTGTGCTGGATGAAGCTATCGTATATAGTTACTGCTGTAGAAAAAGCGGCTCTCGCCGGGAACTTAGCGCCGGTGGATATTTTGAAAGAATTTCCACGGGTCTTAACCCGGCCTGCGGGTCGGTATAGGGGGTATCTCAAAAACCCGCGGGTCGAGTCGGGTCGGGTCAGGAGGTGTATGGAATATTACCGGTCGACTCGGGTCGGGTCAGGAGGTGTATGGAATATTACGGGTCGACTCGGGTCGGGTCAGGAGGTGTGTAGAATATTACGGGTCGACTCGGGTCGGGTCAGGAGGTGTATGGAATATTACGGGTCGACTCGGGTCGGGTCAGGAGGTTTTCGAATATCACGGGGTTGGCCCGGGTCACCCTGTGACCCGATCCGACCCCAACAAAGACATCCGACCCGCGAAATGCCTTGGATATTTGTAATGGCTCAAGTTCTGTCGTCAAGTGTTTGCGCCGGTGGAAGGCATAGAGAATACATACTACATACAGCGGTACCTTCGTTTTATAAAATTGCGTACCAGGTATTGGTAGGATTAGGTGTAGCCTTGCCGCTGAGTGCGATTTTTTATTCGTAGTTTTATTTCTTCTTGAATCCTATTTTCTTAGCGCCCCCGCCCAAATTTTAGCGCAACGTTTTTATTGGCTTATGCGTTGTTCGTCGGGACTGCACTGCAACCGCTTTCGGCATACTTGTATGGCGTATGGAATGGAAGCACGTGCAAATCTAGCGCACGAGAGCAGGGTATGTCTCATCGCCGCATGCACACTGACGCACCCCCTTCCCCGCCCCCCTTCCTAGGCACGCACTCCTTCGTTGGCTGTCCCCCTATAAGTGCATGTCTATTCGCCGCATGAGCATTGCCCCCCCCCTCCCACCCACCCACGCACGCCTTCCTTCGTTGTTGTCACCCTTGTTTTCACTGCTACCCGGACGCCAACGGTGGTGTTTGTTTTGGGACGGGCGTTCTTTTTCGCTCGGCCTGGAAACTGGTCATGTGATGGTGTGACGCTGCGATATATCGTTGGAACCGACATCGCGATCTGAAACGGCGGACGGATGTGATTGGCCGCAGTTCTCAGATAACGGTGTTGTTCAGCCACGGTAACGCTGAAGGTGAGGTTGTGTGCGCATGTTAATATTATTATCACAGTAGGAGTCCTCCAATAAGGCGGTATCCCCATATAAGGCGGTATCCCGATATAAGCGATCAAAATCACTTGGTGCGACTGGGAATGGCACTCATGACCTGGAGTGAACAAGGTGGCTTCCCCCCATAAGGCGGTCATATTGCTCTCTATATCACACCACCGCCTTATAGAGGGACTCCTGCTGTGCCAGATATACTAATCGTGCCGGAGAGGGCGACAGTTTAATAGTTTGTACCGTATAGGCGCGCCAACACGAGGAACGCGTAATCTGGGGGGAGACAGGGGGAGGGCGGCAAGCGGTAACGGGCTTGAGAGCGGTGAACCGAAGAGTGTAACGTTTTTTTTTTGGTTCGAAGTAGAGAGAAAAGCCTCCTTCGCAAAGCACTCTCGACGAATTCGGCCGGAGAGGAAGGGGTTTGGAACCCGGCGGATCCACTGGAAAGGGCCGACCGCAGGCGCCAAAGGAGAAGATAGCAGGGATTTTGCTTGTTGCCCAGAGGCAGTCTGGCGCCTGATTGCTGTGTGCTGTCTAGTCGACTGGCGCTGCCTGTTACAATAATGGCCACTGACGCATTAGTTTCGTCCAATTTTTGTCGCGTCTGGGACCATACCGGGATATCCTCTTTAACTGCTGGTGTGTAGGCATGCATGATTTTGCTTAAATTGTTAGCGTGCAATCGACATAAAAAAGACCCGTTCGAACGTTATCTCACAATATCTTCTCTCTGTTGCTGGTGGGGGTCTGTCTATTTAGCCGGATTTATCGCGATGCTGGCCTCGGGCTCCTGCTGTGTGCAGGGGTATAGGTGGGGAAGTGCGGGTAACCGCCTCTTTCTGTGCGCCGCCAGTTGTGTCTTTTCGCTCCTGCCCGTGACAGACCGGCTTTAGCTGCTGGGGCGCGTGGTTCGAGAATGTCCCGGCACCTCAGTCGGTAGGTATGGCCTCCTACCCCACCCGTACGTGATTGTTTTTTTGTCTGAAGTTCCCGCACTGGACTGGGGCCGGTGTTGTCTCACCTTGATTGTCTCACCTTGATTACCAAAGTTGCCGTTAATACCACTCTGGCTGGATATGTAAGGACCGTTGACGTATTACTACGAATACCAAACAGTCCTTACACTTATGTCCAGAGTGGTGTTCCTCGAGCATATCTACCGCGGCGTGCACGCTGCTTGAGTCTTCCTGAAAAGACCGGGGTCAGCGGTAAACCGATGGCTGTCACATAGTCGCCGCCCGCCGAGGTCGGACCCTGGCCACTAGGACCGTGAGTTGGCCGCTCTTTGAGCTTCCTGGTAGACATTACTTGGGTGGCGGGAGTAAAAGACGACTATGAATGACTGACTTGAGTCTAGAGCAACCCTTTCGGGAGTTGGCTGTTGTACATCTATCTTGATTATAGTATGGCGACCAAAAAAACGACGATTGCGACATTTTCTAAGCGCCTACGCGTGGCGTGAGCGCGCAGCAGTACGAGTAGGGGTCGTGCTGTCTGCGCCCGTCCCTTGCGAGTCTGTTGCGGCTGTTGCAGCTCGGACACCAATGTTGGCATCCCCCGACCGGCAGTGGCCGATGCCGTAATCGTCAATTGTCGTCCGTCACTGTTTCCCTCTCGAGACGCAGGGGTTAGTAAAAACATACGTCCAGCCATAACGCGCCAATCGGATGCGAAAGCCGCAGGCAGCAGCACTGCGCAATTTGCCGCACGCAGCTAACGAGTCGGCGATTGATAGTCAACCAACTCTCTCACTCCTGCTGGCCACCGTTTCGTGCCACAGCGCTGATTTAGTTTTTATTCGCTCCGTCCCCTTCCGCTTCTTGCCGCTCCCGTTTGCCTTCGGCGTCTTTTTTGGGTCTTCGTGGTGTGGTGTGGTGTGGCATGGTGTGGCGTGGCAGACCTTGGGTTGATCTACGAGTGGTTCTACGACTTCAGCCGACAGCTCAATGTGAGCGTCCAAGGCATTGTGTTGGTTAACATCTTTGTTTAGTTTTTGCGCGGCCGATGCTTGCAGCAAGGCGCTGCCGGGATGACTGTTGGCCGTAGCAGTTGGTCAGACGGGCAATGTTCCGCTGTCGTTGAGCGGAGCGTGATTGGCTGCTACCGCCACACTTGATTTTTGTTGTTGCCGCTGTCGGTATTGCGGCTGTCGGTATGACGGCAAGGAGAACATGGCCGGGGGCGGGGGGTATGGCATAGTTTTTGTGGCGTTGTTGTGTCGTACAGTGACCACGGGCCAGCTTATGGAAATGGCTGGTGTGGGATGAACAACACCGACAAGCAACAGATAATTCAATGGCAACGACAGCAACAGCAGCAGCAACAGTAACACTGATGTCAAACCTTACGTCTTGGAGGTCTCGACGAGTCTCTCGATCGCCCACCAGGAATCTCCTCTATGCGTGTCCTACTCAACTGTGTTCCTCTTGTTCATCTGTTCTTACGTACATTTTCCATCGACTCTGCGACACTTTTTTTTTCCCAGCGTTCCTGTCTCTGAACCATTTCCCCCCCCGCCGCTCCAATGTCTGCCTGGTTGGTGGAACTCGACGTGCTCCGTCCCGGCATAGTAGGGATTCGAGGGTCAATGGCCATACGACTACGGCCATGCACAAACTGAGTACACCCCCCCCGCGCGCGCTCCAGTCCCCGCGTCCCTCGCCTCCACCCCCACCGCACTTTGATGAAGGAAGCGAAACGACAGCCGCCAACGGAACGCCGATTAGCCTAACGTTTCGTCACCGATCGCCCGCAATAACATGGCACACTTTTTTGTTGCACTTCGGTGAATGTATTAGCGCACGAGTACTGGGTTTTGCGGCAAGAGCGAGGGAACCCAGTGCTCCCGAAAGGCCTTTCACGTGGTTCTTTTCTTTGCCCTCCCCCTCCCCACGTCCCGCCTCTCTACCGCACTTTTTCTGGTCGAAGGTGAATGTGTTAGCGTACGAGTACTCAGGTTACGGTAAGAGCGAGGGAACGGTTTCGGAGGAAAACTGCTACGCCGACATTCGTGCGGCGTACGACTACCTCACCACGCAGAAGAAGGTTCTGCCCCAGCAAATCGTATTGTGAGTTCAACAAAGACATGTGCCAAAAAAAGGCTACAAGGTACACGATAAAAGTTTAGAGAGGACGTTGTTCTTGGTTGGTGACGGTGGTGGTAGTGTTGTGTTGTGTTGGTGTCGGTGTTGGTGTCGTTGTTGTTGTTTTTCCTGTAACAGAAAGCGACGTACGACTACCTCACCAGGTAGAAGAAAGGACTCCAAAAGCTCATTTTGTGAGCTCGTTTACGGTTCACCTCTCCGCTGCTTACCTTGTCTTGTAGCGTTCGCTGCCATCTGTTCGTGTAGCGCGCGCGTCCGCCGCTAACTCTTCATGCGGCGCTCTGCGGCCGGACCTCGTCCTGTGAGACGCGATGGTTTGCCGGTAGTGATGGTGGTGGTGGTGGTGTTGGTGTTGTTGCCGGTGGCGGCGGCGGTGTTGGCTTGTTTTTTTTTTTGTTTTTATCATCCTCCGGCGGATGAGGAAAAATAAAGCTTAAGCTCATCACACTTCCACGTATTTTCATACGCGTCGTGTGTCGATTTAACTCAATTGCTTTCGCAACCCAACGCTAGCTGGCGCACCTTTCGGATCCCACTGTAGGGATAGCGTGAGCTTGTTGGCGTTGGTTTTGGTGGTGGGGGTGGTGGTGATGGTGTATTGATGTTGCTGTGGTCGCGTTGGTGCTGTTGATTGTGTTGGTGCTGATGTTGGTGTTGGTGCGTGTTGATGCTGGTGCTGTCGTTGCTATTGTTGAGCTTGCTGTTGTTGAGCGAAACAAGTCGGCACACGCGCACAGAGGCGAGACCCGTGTTTTTTTTATATGAAATCCGAACATGGGTGATTGGGACACTCGACCCTTGAATCGAAAGTGTTCCCCATCGCGGCCATGATGTAGGTACAGACGATCGCTCGGCAGCGGGCGGACATGTCAGCTGGCGGACGAGCTTTGTTGCTGTGTTGTTATTCCTTCACGAAAACAGTCGATACACGCGCGCGCAGTGACAATCGTGTCGCAAAAAAGGCCTGAGAATGACATTTGGTTTTTAGTCAAGCGGCCCCTAACATGTAATCCGTCCCGACCATCATTCAGGTACGGACGATCGCTCGGCAGCGGACCGACGTGCCAGCTGGCGGAGGAGCTGGCCATGGACGGGGTGGCGCTTGGGGGCGTTATGCTGCAGAGTCCGCTTGCTTCGGCGTTCCGAGTGGCTTTCAACTTCCGCTTCACCATGCCGGGAGACCTGTTCCCCAACATCGACAGGGTCAAAAACGTGGCGTGTCCGTTGTTCATCATACACGGGACCAGGTACGCCTTGCTACGATAACGCTATACCTCGAAGTGTGTATGCATGGCTGTAGTTGACTGGTTGTAAGTCGTCGACTACTTATTCGCTGGCGATGTATTCACAGTTTCGATGAAAATTGACACGCATAAAAAGCTGAAAAGTGGGAATGCTGAACCCTATGCGCGATAACAATGAAAGCACGTATCGACGGGGGGGGGAGGAGGAAAGACACCTGTGACCCACGTGTTTTTGTCCAGGAGGTCGCTGTGGGTAAAAACCCTCTTGCGAATCCACCAGTTGGTTGAATTGATGGATACATAAGAACCTCGTGGAAGACCGTTATTTCATTATATGTATATTCCAGGTGCTATTCCACGACGCGTATGAAAATACGCGGAAGTGTGGTGAGCTAAAGCTTTATTTTTCCCCATCCGCCGGAGGATAAAAAAAAAAAAAAAAATCCAGGTGCTTTTTTTACGGAGGTGGTGGTTTTATTAAAACCCTTCGGTTGGTTGCGTGCTGAACACCTTCCGTTGGTTGAGTTCATAACAACCTTACCTTAGCCCGTGTCGAATCTCGCTCTCGCCCGCGATCACGACGCGAACCTGGGGGCCGCGGCTCGACGCCGCGGCTCCGCTGTCTGGTCCAATTCCAAGTGAAAACGAAAGCGCAACGCGTACGGGGCCTGCCTTGCCGCCCTGGTCGCGCGGCGACCGCGGGCCTGTGCGGCGCAAGACCAATCGCTCCCCCTTTGTTGCTTGAGTTCAGTCACGAACTATCGAAAGCTGAGTGTTTGTTCTTGAAGATGCACCTGATATTGCTGTTTGACAGTACGTGACTCCCGTGGATTCTGCCTCTTAAGGTGAAAAGGACAATATTGCCAAGGGAGATTTCGGTGTTTTTAACCTTACTTCGCAGTAGATAACTCGTATGGAGAGGGACAAAAACTGAAACTGTTTTTTTTTTTTTTTTGTAGTTTTGATCATTTGGTCAGTTGTAGGGAGTTGGTTGTTCCGTAAGAAGCTTAAGGATCAGTTGGCTGCTTCATGTCAACCTTTTGAGTGGGTTGAACTATCGTACCCCCATACAAGCATAACCTATCAAACTGTTTGTTTTTTTTTTGTTACTTTTTTTTTCCAGGGACGAGGTGGTGCCGTTTTGGCACGGTCAGGAATTGTTTATGGCGACACCGACGAAGTGGCGGGCAAAACCTTTCTGGGTTGACGGTGCCGGGCACAACAACGTCGAAGCTTTGCTGAGGTAAGGGTAGGCGTTGGGGGGGGTGGGGGTAAGGGAGGAGGGTGTCTTCGCTGCCTGGTGAAGTGCCACGACGAGGGAAGGTCATGGTCCTCGGCGCTGGGCAACGGGGGGGCGGTTACGAAGTGCAAGTTGATCGTCTTCCCTTTGCTGTGTGTACCCCGAAGCGGCGCCCGTCCCTCGGTCGCCTCGGGCGCCTCGCTCCACCCAACCCCAACGACACCCCTTACCTAGGCTTGTGGATTATGACAATGTGTATGCTTTTTTTTTTCCTTTCGCACTCGTTGCGCAGCGATGCGACGCTTAGCAAAAGGATGCAACATGCAGCAAAGTGATGCAATGCGCGACAGAGTGATTTCGCTGCAGTCCGACTCGACGTGGTCCGCATGCGTTCATTTTGGTTTCGATGCCCTGTTTTGTTTTCCTTCAGCCGTGTTCCTTCTTACCATGCGTTTTGCTGTTGTTGTTCTTGGCCGGTCAGAGAGGACGGGACGCTGTTCGAGAGGATGAACGACTTCCTTGATAGGCGGGTCAGGAATGACCTTTCGGTTGACTTGGGGGCCGCTAGCTAGGCTGCCAGACAGACGGCTTGCGTGTATCGGAAAGGCGGGAGGGAGGGGGTGCTCATTTCGTGCATGGCCGTTGTCGTATGACCATAGCTATTAGACCCTCGCATCCCTGCAATGCCGGGACGGAGTATGTCGGATTTCCACCAACCAGGCGGCGGCGAGGAGGGGAGGGAATAGGGCAAGGACTTCCCGATTTCTTGGGGCGTTCTTTGTGTCGAGATGGATATCCTCGATAGCGATCGCTCCGCGTCGGACACGCTGTAGTAAGGCGCACGGTTCGGATTGTCGCCTCGAGCTGCGGGGTCGAGCGGCTGCTGTCCTTGTGGATAAGAGATTTCCCGGTAGGTTTCAAGGGTCATCACCCGACCCGCGCGTCGAGTCTGGAGGTTTTCAAAACCTCTCGGGCCGAGTCCGGTCGTCAGGATGTGTTTGAAGTTTCGCGGGTCGGGTCGGGTCGGGTCGGGTCGGGTCGGGTCGGGTCGGGTCGGGTCGGGTCGGGTCGGGTCGGGTCGGAGTCGGGGTCGGGTCGGGTCGGGTCGGGTCGGGTCGGGTCGGGTCGGGTCGGGTCGGGTCGGGTCGGGTCGGGTCGAGTCGAGTCGGATCGGGTTGTCTCGGGTCACGTTGGCCCGGCCCGACCCGCGAGACGTGATGCGACCGGTGAAAAGCTCTGGATATTTCGAGTGGGTGTTGGTTGGAAGTGGGCAAAACAACCTCGATGTGCTAGGGGGGGGGGGGGGGGAGGGGGTACTCAGGTTGATACGCTAGGGGGGGTCAATATTCTCCCGACCGGACCGCTTGTGGGTGTGGGGGTAGTTTTTTGCCCTTTTATACGCAGGGTTAGGTGGTACCAGGTATTTGTTTAACTGCTCACGTCCTTTGAGGAGTGGTGTCACGCAGGGTTAGATGGGTTTGTTTTTTTGAACTGCTCCCGTCGCACGAGGAGTTTTGGTGTTCCTTTTATACGCAGGGTTGGGTGTTCTCTTTGAGGTGCTTGTGGCCGTGAGGAGTTCGGCGGAGGCGGGAGGAAGGGAAGGAGGGAGGGAGGGGACATGGCGAGAGGGCGGGCAGGCTTTTTTGTGGGAGAGAGATAATATGCGATGTAGATATGATACTGTACTGTGCTTTTATTTTGCTGTTGTGTGCTTGTGGTAGTTAACATAGTAGAAGTGGCAGGGCGGAGAGAACGGAACGTGGCTGGTCCCGCCCTGCCCGATTTGCTTGTTTTGTTTTCTATTTATTGTTTTGACCCTCTTATTCTAGCTTGCTTTTAAAATCTTGGCGTGACGTTGATGTGCCTTCCGGCGGCGGGTGTATGTTCCGTGTATAGCCGAGAGGAGAATTATCCCCTGTATGGTTTTTCTTGCTTGTTGTCGTGCCTCGATGAATTGTGTCTCGCTGTAACCTGCCGCTGCCCGCGGACCCCCCTTGAAACGGTTGTGCTTGTCGCCTGTGCCACATGTATGGGTTCTCTCCTCGGTCGTGGTTCCACATTTTTTTGCGTCCGGTTATGGATGCTCTCATCGCGTGTGGTTCGCTTACTTTTTGGCGTCCGGTTATGGATGCTCTCATCGCGTGTGGTTCGCTTACTTTTTGGCGTCCGATTTCGCGGTGAACCTGGTTTCTGGCTAATTGCTTTTGCAGTGCAGCTGGATTCCTGAATGATGGCAACCTGCGCTCTGTGAGGAAGAACATCTTCACCTTCTCCGTTATAGATTGAAGTTGCGTGTGAACACCTTGTTGGTTAGTGTCTGCGAAAAAAATGCTTCCCACCTTTGATGCCCCCCCCTTCCCCCCCCCCCCCCCAAGGCTGGTCGGTGGAAACCCGACGTGCTCCGCCTAGGCATTGTAGACATGCAAGGGTCTTGTGGTTTTATGCCTACGGGCTTGCATTAAATAGGTAGCCCCCCCCCCCCCCCCCCCAAGGCGCCCTCCCCGACCCTTGTCCGTGTGTTCTGACGTCCTTTTTTTTTGGCTGATGGCCCACCTACAGCAGTTGTTCTGTGTTTTTCGATCGGCATCGTGTGCTCGATCGTACGCCCCCGCCCGGGGGGGGTGTTATGAGTTGCTCACAGGCACGATGAGAGTGGAAGTAGATGTTTTTTGTTTCGTTTATTGGTCTTGGTGGAGGGGTGTTTTTAAGCGCAGCTCGTGTAGTCCTCCAGTAATTCCGACGAGAGCTGCTGTAATCAGAATGATCGATCCACAGTAATTCTGACGAGCTGTAATAGTACTTGTTGATCGAGCTGGAGGAGTTCAGGCGAGCTGTAGTATCTGGTCGAGACGCAGTATTCGAGACAAAGGTATAGTGCTCGATCGATCCAAGGAATTTTTCGGACAAGCTTTAGTACCTGGTTGAGACGCAGCTATAATTCAGACGAGCTGTAGTAGCGAATCGAGACCCAAAGAAGGCGGTTGAGGAGCGGGGACGGGGGGGGCGGGAGGAGGGGAGGGGGGGGAGGAGAGGAAAGGAGACACGGATGACAACGCAGAAAATGTAGTACTTTTTACGTTAATCTAATCCTCTTTGTAGCGGACGTATGGGCTACTATACGTGGCATTTCGTTGTGCGTTCGATTCGCGGACGATAAGCTAGACCAATTAAAAGGAAGGGGATATAGTCGTATCTACGAAGTAGGAGGACCGGGGGGTGGGGTTGCGGTATTTATGCTATGAATGGGATTTTCCTGGTCGTTTCTTCTTTCCTCTTTCAAGTCTGTTTCGGCCGTAACGCTTTGCTGTAAACCGCTCGGTTGTGTGATACGTGTCCTTCAACCCTCTTGAATAACTGCAAATAATACCCTACGTACAATAATTTCAAGTAGTTGTCCCCCGTAACGTAGGTGCAGTTCTATTGGGGTTAACGTGCGGTCGTGCTGCTTCTGTTCTCGTTGGGGATCAGCCTGTCTCCCACCCCCCCATTGCCCGCAAGCTTATCGTGCGACGGTGGCAGGGAGTCGGACGCGAAAAGGACGCACCAAGAACGGTTTTCAAACAACGCGGCATGTCCCCCCCCCCCCCCCCCTTTTTTGTTTTTTTTTTTCGAGTTTTGACTTGTGCTTGTGAGGAGGTCCTCTTGTGTCTTCAAAAGTTGTGGATGTTAAATTGTTTTGGCCAAACGTACGAGGAATCATTTTTGCGGAACATGCGGGCGAGGCGGTTTTTAACGGGGACCGCTCTAAGTGACGTTTGCTTATGATGCGGCTTGCTCCTGCTTGCTGTGCGCGATAATGGTTCGCCGACCTACCTTGTGCTGGCGGGAGGGGAGGGGGACGCGGAGGGGGGACCAGAAAGGGTTGGTTGGGGGTGGGGGGAGGGGGGAAGCAGAATTTAGTTCGCGGGGGAGGGCAGGGGACAGGCGCGTGATAACCGTGAAACAAGATGCAATTGACTTAAGATGCAACTGACTACCACTCATGTGACTTATTATTTCCTTGGAGGGTATTGGTCGGTATTGGCGGGCGGCAATGTTTGCCGCCCCTCTCGCGCGCTTCCGGAAGAAGAAATGATTTCGGAGCCCAATGCTGGGAGGGCATGGCCCTCACTTTTCACTTCACTTCCTCCAACCGCTACGTTATCTCACGTATCAGTTCCGCTTAGGATGGAATCGTCGGAGGTGCACAGGCTGGTGGTGAATAGATCACCGAGCTCACTGTTTCCTCTTTTCCCACCGCTACGCTTTGGTATCACATACACGTTCGGCGGCGATCGGACGAGAATGAATGTAGTCAGCCGTATTCGTTGGCAGGAGACGAAAGTGCACAGCTAGCCGAGAATCTACGAACAACGTGTGTTAGGTCAGGAATCGACGCAAGCGCGGAGCATGTGGTTGTGAGCGATCGTTGGTTCGACTCTCCCTTTGGTGGGAGAGGGAGTTCGGGGTATTCTATGCTCGTAGCGTGGTTATCGTACCAAGGTCGGGAGATGGTACGATGCGTGATGACTGTAGTAGAATGCCTGGATGAATGGTTGACTAACGGAGGCCGGGCAAGATGTTTACCAAGAAGACGGCCCTGAAGTGTGGTCGACTTAACCCCTTCACAACTGGAAACCCGTTTTTGGGGACAAAACTACTTGGATTTAGTATAGGGAGGGGTTCGGGGGCTCTAAAGGGGTTAAGAGGGCGCCATGATGCCAACCAAAAGAATAGGGCCCTTCGTAATATATCTTATTACGGCAGTGATCGTTTCCCGCGGTATTTGCCTGTCGCTCTCGTGTCGGCTTTGTGTTTCGGCGTCTCCAGGTGGCGGTGTTTTTTTCTCTCGCGTCGTTTCGATGGCGCGGCGTTCGTTGTGTAGTGCATGCCAAGTGCCCCGCGTGGAAGAGTAAGTAGAGTGCAATTGGGGGCAGGGAGAGAGCATACCTCTAGCTCATCGCTCCAGCAGTAATGGAGGAGCGGGGAGAGTCCTCTCTGGTCAGGCTGGTGTTGTTGCAGCTGTCGTGTTGGCAGTTGATCGTCATCGCCACTTCCTTGTTTTACTACTTGCCGTATGCGCTTGTGTTGTAGGTTAAAACACCACCCGCCCTGCTCCTTACAACGGTGCTCCGTTTCGAAAGGGGTACGCAGTCAATGGTCGAATGACTAAGGCAAGCAACAAACGAGTACGCTTCCTCCCCCCCCCGCCCGTTTACGAAAGCAACAAAGAAAAGGTTTTGTCAGTTGCCGTTTGCCTCGACGATGCGGTAACAGTGTGGGCTGAAACGGCCCACAAATTTAGCCTTAGCTCTGTTGGGGCCCGGATAAGGCGACCGTAAACAAGTACTATCTTACCCAAATTATGATCTTACCAACCATATATTGTGTGAGCGCGCGGCAGTTCGAGTAGTATCATGCACGACGTGCGTCTCATATCTCAGCTTGGACACTAACGGTGCTGTTCCCCAGCTGCCCGAGCTATACTTGCTACTTCGTGTACCCTGGATAAATACATCCGAGGGTTTCCTGCTTACATGTAGGCATGCACGTGTTGTGGTATGGCCGATGACGCAAACAATGCAATCGTCACTTTTGTTGGCTGTTATTACAAACGCGGTCACGGATGGCCTACAAATCACTTACCTTCGCGGCCGTTCTCACAGTTCGTGTAGACCTACAGCGGCGGCACTCACTTTCCCTGGGTCCTCCGTCTCGTATGGTTCTTCCGGGCCCTCGGTGTCTGTATCCTGAACTCAGTATAGCGGAATTTGGGTGGAAAGTCCGGTTCTCGGGATGTGGCGATTCCAAGCTCGCCACACGCGCGGAGCAGGTGTTCGAGCGATGCAGTGCAATGGGATGCAGTATGCATACGATACGGGCGATATACGAGTTTATGCACAGAAATGATGCGTGGCAGTGTACAGTGGTTCAGTCTTTTCTTTCTTCCATCGGCCGTGCTTAGAATAACACATGGTTGGTGGCCGGTGTATGAAGGATTATGGACCCGTTAAGATACGACCTTCGAAATCCTCCAAAACCCTAGTAAGCAAACGGCTGAATGCCGCTGCTATTCCACGAGAATGCAGCAGGGAGCCTCCGACGGCTCGATCCCTACTAACACTTTAGGCCCTCAGCATATAGCTTGGGATGGACAGCTATACACATCATTTTATTACTAGTATCCTGAAACCAACGCCCGTTACCCCCCCCCCCCAGCATATCTCTGCGAGGCGAAAATGCTAGTCGAGGTGCCCAGCGTCTGTGACTCCGGATGCTCTCATCCATCCCCCAAAACCGCCCCTCCATTTCAGCGAACGGTTTCCGTAGACGGCGGTAGACCGGCGATCTTGAAACTTCCCTTTTTTCCAGGAAACGGCATGCGCGAACGGTTCCCGAAAGCGGACGGTCTTGAGCCTTCCCTTCTCTTCCACAACCCACCAGTAGGTGGAGCAAGTACTCGTGTGCATCCCCCCAGGTTGGACCACGCCAAAAAGTGTAAGGCTGTTGAGGAAAGTCCTTGTTGATCTTGCGGTCCATTCTTCGTTCAACACCTTGTGCTCCGAAAATATATGCCCATGATCCTCGGAATATACTACTCTCCTTGTGTTTGCGGATGGATTCTCCATTTGGTGAAAAGGGCGACGTGCGTCTAACTTCTGTCTCCCCCTCTTCATCTCCTGGCTGTTCAGCTCCTCGCAACTCCCGTCCGGAGAGCGTACTCGCCCAAATGGCTCGTTGGGGTCGTATACCATTCCCGTGAACGCCGTCGGCTCGCCCATGTCATCCTCGAACTCCCTCTTCACCTGAGTACCTACCGGTTGTCGAGTTAACGCTTCCTCCCTGGACGCAGCGCGTCGTTCTCTCTTGGATGGGATGCCGCCGGGCTTTGGGCTACAGTCCGCCACCTGGTGCACCTCCCACATTGAATGGGACACGTCCAGCTGAAGAGGCGTAAAGCTATCCTTCACTTCGTCCTCTGTTCGAGTAGCCATCACCAGGTCCCCCACCTTGACGTGACTTCCTGGTGAGCCGCGCCCAATGTGTGCATTCGATGCATTTCGCGCCTTGTCCATGTCGTTCTGCCGCTTCTCCAGGACGGCCTTTACCTCCACGAAAGCTTAATGTTTGTCCGCCACAACACTGCCAAGCCCTCCTCGGAACTCCGATCCGTTCAGGCTGAAAGTCATCTTGTCCATTTGCGTGCGCGCGTCGCGGCCGACGAAGACACGGAAGGGTGTCGCGTTGGATGGTAACGCCGGGTCGGGTGTCACCCGCTGGATCCAGCAAGCGGGGAGCACATATTAATCCTACCGCAGCGGCCACTTCTGGCACAGTATCGACAGGACCTCCTGAAGCCACCCTCCCATCCGCTCCGCAGCTCCTTGGCTCCGCGCGAAGTCTGTGGGGACGTGATTCAGAGCTACATTCAACCACCTACTCAAGCGGCTGACCACTTGCGCCGTGAACTCCTCCCCCCCGTCGCTCGTGACTGACTGCAGCACGCCAAGGGTCAGCATCAGCTCCACCGACTTCCGGCTGACTTCCAGCGATCCCTTGAAGGCAAGGGCATACCCAAGGCGACCCAGGGGTAAGTCTGAAGCTTCCACAAAAAGTTAAGTTGATCATACTGGGTCGCCTTGGGTATCCTTTGTAGCGGAAACACCAAACTGGGGAGGGGGGGGCGAAAACACCAAGCTGACAGGCAGCACCGGCAAAAAAAAGAGGCACAGTTTGGCAAAAGGCAGAGATACCAGACAAAGAGGTGACTCCCTGGGGGCACTTCTTTATCATCAAGCCGGTCAGCACCGAACAGCAGCCTCCGGATACCGCAGCCCCATCCACCGTCCCGGTTTTAGGGCAAGCCGTATGGGAAGACGACGGTACCCTACAGTGGAAACTCTACTCCGGAAAACAGGTCAAGGTGGACGGCTTCGTCAGTTAACAGACGGAGGCGTTTGTGAAGGGCCGGGGGGGCAGCATTATTGCGGCACAAGAGCTGGTGAACGTAAAGGCCGCCACCGACTACGATTGGAGGGCATTAGAATGCGTTAGGACCAATGGGATAGGGGGGACCATCCACTTGGTGATAACCAGGCCGGGAGACGAAGAATGCACGACCTTCCTACAGGAAATTAGGTCAAACATGGTGATCGGCAACGTGGAACCGGGAGAAAGCGGGGTCGACATCGTGCAGGCCTTTGTTCGGACGGAGGCCAGAACCTTCCTACTCAAATGCTCACCACAGCTACCGAACTCTGAACTGTGGCGCACCAGCGTTCAACCCATGATGGACGAGTCTTACCAGACAGAAAAGGGCGGAGCTTGAAGCGGCTAGCGTGGGAACATTTCATTCCGTCAACCGGGGCCGCATTCTTCTAAGTTTTGGAGGACCGTACTAGACTTGGGGGGGTGTTATGGCGGCGGATGATGTGAGACATAAAAAGTACGGTGAGTCATGGCCGTGGCTTTATGGTCGTGACTTAAGCGGGCGCAGAACAGCGGCGTGGTAGTCCTGTGAGTGTAGGAGTACAATCTGGGAAGAAACGAGCGTTCGTGGAAACATCACTACAACGGGTACCCCTAAAGCTAACGAGAAACTCCACCCGCGGCGGAGGGGGGTAGAGAGGGCTACCGGCCCCAACACCTCCTTAGGAGGAATCTTAGGCCGCAACGGACCGTACTTCTTGAAAAGGGGAGCCGGCGAAAGGGTGTCTTTTCGTTTGAAGACCATATGCTTTCCGCAACCAAGGTTCACGTTAGGGGCGAAAAACCCTCCGCGGACACGTGCCAACCCCACGCGACGGACTCAAATGACATAGAGACAGCCGAATACCCCAGATTTGAGGACTTCGCGAAGGTAATAACTAGACAGGAGGAGTATACGATCCCACCCACCACGAGCCGAAGAGCAGCTGCCGCCGTGATCACCAACTTCATGTCTAGTTATTACCTTCGTGAAGTCCTCATATCTTAGCTATTCGGCTGTCTCTATGTCACTTGACTCCGTCGCGTGGGGTTGATAAGTGTCCGCGGAGGGTTTTTCGCCCCAAACATGAACCTTGGTTGTGGAAAGCATATGGTCTTCAAACGAAAAAACACCCTTCGCCGGCTCCTCTTTTCAAGAAGTACGCTTCGTTGCGGCCTAAAACTCCTCCTAAGGAGGTGTTGGGGCAAGTAGCCCTCTCCACCCCCCTCCTCCACGCGTGGACTTTCTCGTTAGCTTTAGGGGTGCCCGCTGTAGTGGTGGAGGCCACGAACGCTCGTTTCTTCCCAGATGGTACTCTTACTCTCACAGGACTACCCGCCGTTGTTCTGCGCCCGCTTAAGCCACGACCATAAAGACACGGCCATGACTCACCGTACTTTTTATGTCCCACATCCACCACCATAACACCCCTCCCTGGGTTCACCATATTACAACGCGGTCACGGATGGCCTCACCTTCGCGGCCGTTCTCACAGTTCGTGTAGACCTACAGCGGCGGCACTCACTTTCCCTGGGTTTTCCGTCTCGTATGGTTCTTCCGGGCCCTCGGTGTTTGTATCCTGAACTCAGTATAGCGGAATTTGGGTAAAAAGTCCGGTTCTCGGGATGTGGCGATTCCAAGCTCGCCACACGCGCGGAGCAGGTGTTCGAGCGATACAGTACAATGGGATGCAGTATGCATACGATACGGGCGATATACGAGTTTATGCACAGAAATGATGCGTGGCAGTGTACAGTGGTTCAGTCTTTTCTTTCTTCCATCGGCCGTGCTTAGAATAACACATGGTTGGTGGCCGGTGTATGAAGGATTATGAACCCGTTAAGAAACGACCTTCGAAATCTTCCAAAACCCTAGTAAGCAAACGGCTGAATGCCGCTGCTATTCCACGAGAATGCAGCAGGGAGCCTCCGACGGCTCGATCCCTACTAACACTCTAGGCCCTCCGCATATAGCTTGGGATGGACAGCTATACACATCATTTTATTACTAGTATCCTGAAACCAAGGCGCCGTAACACTGTGTTCCCTTTGAAGTCCCGGAGGGGCTAGTTTAAAGTCTTGAGCCCCCAACTTGTTTTTGTTATTTTGGTCGGTATATGCTGGATGGAGAAAATAAGACGATGCTCGGCATAGATTACCCGCAACATCGTTGGCTTGTAGCGTTGTTTTTTGGCCAAGCACCCCACCGCAGGGTACGTGTGTACATCTCATCATAATAGAAAACCCTTCAGGACCTGTCGTATCAAAGAAGGAAAAAAAATAGACTCAGTAATCGTCTAGGGATTGCGCCTTACCGGCAAAAAAGCCTCACATTTCTGTAACATATTTATTTTGCCCAGAGAATGATAACGAAGAAGGAAAACGACGGAGTGATTAAACGCTTAGGAACTCAGCAGGCGAGTACACATCGGGAGTCAGGATTTACAGTAGGACTCCGGCGGGTCCCTCGGCTTTTACGGTTCTTACGGGAATACAACACAGAACACCCATTGCGAAACAGGGTAATAAGGAAGGCACGCTGAGTTGCAGGAAACATGGTGAATCTGGGAGTCGTTATATACTGAAGTTAGGGTAGAGCGCACCCTTTCCCTAGTAAGAAAGCCAGCCTGGGCCAGTGCCTTTGTTTGCTATTAGTAGTTCCAAAAGGTCCGGTACTGCTGTGTGGTTCTCACAGATATGCTGCAAGTATCCCGTTGCGTATTCCCGCATTCACTTTGACTGCACTGTTTTATGTTGCTGAAAAGTATGGCACTCCGTGCGTGATGATTTTGGGGTCGCCCGTGTGGAGGGCCGCATCTTCGATCTATTTTAGGACATCGGAAGACGTTTTTTGCTAGTGTTATCGGTTGCCGGGTGTACTTGTCGGCTCACATGGCAGCCTGATGGCTGCTGTTGATGTTGGTGTTTCGTTCATCCATTCGTTGGGGTTGTTTGAAGAACTCGTTTAAAGCAAAAGAAAGTGGAATGTTTTCGCGGCCGAGACAAGCTTCGTTATGGCAAAGTGGTGCCACATTCGTTCATAGCACCAGGACCAAAGACGGCAGCAGCTATTTACTTACCGGGAAACTCTAAAACATGTGCGTTTTGTCCCTGCTTTTCAGTCCGAAAAATCCCAGATTAATCCATGCCTCCATCCAACCTTATTAAACATTAGCACCTAGGGAATAACACGGCAACCCATGTTTTTGGCGTTGAATTACAGTAACACAAAGACACGGTGCTTCTGTAAGCTTTTTGTCTTGGTTCAGACCAACTGTAAACGCGGATGGTGTCCCGCCCATGCCCTCATATGTTGAAGGACGCCTCAATTCGGCTGAGGACGTTTTCGAGTTGAATCAAGAATGTCTAGGAACGTTGTCCAATGCTTAGGAACGCTCTCCTATCAGCCCCCACGCGGGACTCCAGAGAAAAATAAACGCGCTGGTTCGATTCCACTGGGCAGCACTCTTCGTTTTTTTTCCTTTTTCTTTGTAAACCTCGTTTTTGATTTCGAAGGCGATTTTACTGTTTGAAAAAAACGTGACCTACCATATGTCAAGCCACGGAAAGTACGCCGAAACACGTCATTGTGCCATCGACAAACAACCTCCAGTCTGACGGCAACATGTCCGTGCATGCCTGTATGTCGCTGCTTAGAGCTCTACAGTACATATAACACAAGATACCAAGCCAATATCAATTCCCCAATTCACATCAAGTTCCGCATCATACCTGACACGCGACTGGAAGCCCTATTTACTGAACAAATTGCCTCGTTGTCTGCAGTATCTGCGTGAATACATAAAATAAGCATACACGCATTGATTTGATTTACCCTTGCTGTCCTGATTCTTGCAGTCCGTATTCAACCTCCATGTTTTCTGTAGACTGCCGCAAAGCAACAAACCAACTCTCTAAGGGACAAGCACAGCAACTAAACTAGAACAAGTGCAGGTCAATTCGGGCAATTTATTACGTCTCTCTCGTTTGGGTCGAGCTCTACCTAATGCAAGATCTCGATCCTACGCATCGGCGACATCGGTCTATCTAGGGACCCTTTTAGCGCCGTGGGTAAGCTACGCCTTGGACCTTTTCAGGACGCTCGCACTCTCCTTCCATGTACCATAGAACACTATGCGGGCATGACGAGTGCAGTTCGATTCGGGCAATTTATTACGTCTCTCTCGTTTGGGTCGAGCTCTACCTAATGCAAGATCTCGATCCTACGCATCGGCGGCATCGGTTTATCTAGGGACCCTTTTAGCGCCGTGGGTAAGCTACGCCTTGGACCTTTTCAGGATGCTCGCACTCTCCTGCCATGTACCATAGAACACTATGCGGGCATGACGAGTGCAGTTCAATTCGGGCAATTTATTACGTCTCTCTCGTTTGGGTCGAGCTCTATTAATACCTAATGCAAGATCTCGATCCTACGCATCGGCGACATCGGTCTATCTAGGGAACCTTTTAGCGCAGTGGGTAGGCTACGCCTTGGACCTTTTCAGGATGCTCGTACTCTCCTGCCATGTACCATGGAACAATATGCGGGCATGAAGCGACAAAACCATGCTGCATCATCCTGTTGCTGGCTCCGTCCAGCTAGCCTGCCGCAGGCGGTAGTGGTAATTGGTTTGGAGTATGGGTGGAGGGGGCGAGGGGGAGGGAGAGGGGGGGGTCAAAAGTGACAAGCTGTCATTTTTGCACGCTTCAGATAAAAATGCGTACCACCTGCACGATCGAACACAATGCGTTGGAGCGCCACCCTACAGTAGATCATTACAAAATAATGCTCAATAGTTTACTTAATAAACGTGCTGGTCGCGCCGTTAAACAAAACATAGATGCAGCACGTTAGCGGTCGAGCGTTGTTGAGAACTTTCGCCCGTGTTCTTTGGTATGATGCTCAGAGTTTTCTCCCATGCCAGAGCGGGGCAAGGTCGGCCATTGGTCGGCTGATTGTCTATTAATAGCGCGCTAGCGCTGCGACTACGGTAAATTTTGCACCACACAATAGTGTAGATTATGTGACTCAAGGCTGGTCGGCTAGCATGCTAGCGCTGCGTTTACAACGACTCACGGCTGGTCGGCTAGCACGCTAACACCGCGTCGACAACGATTGCTCCACGAAAAAAAAATTACAATAATGTGACTCGCCTCCCGGCTGGTCGGCTAGTACGCTAGCACCGCGTTGACAACGATTGCCCCACGAAAAAAAAATGTAGAACCATGTGACTCACCTCCCCAGTGGCCGTGTTGTAGAAGTACGCCGCCTGCGCACTGTCGTCCCAGTACTCCACCCAATCCCCGCACACCCTCTGCCCGAATTCGTTCACCGACCAAGGTCGATCGCTGCTGCTGGTTGTTGTCCTCTCTCCAGAAGCGCCTCCGTCGGTGCCACTAGTACCCACCGCCCCACCGCCACCGTAAGAAGATATAGACGCATACCCACCACTGCTACCATTCGCGGCATCAGACGTCGCCCACCCTCCATTCCAATCCGTCGCGGCGATCGCCCCTCCGCCGACATCACCGGAAGAAGCCTGGTCTACCACCCCAAACGTCACCGCGCTGTCGTAGCCATAGTACTCCGCCACCTCAGGAGTAACGCCGTCCCAGTCCTGTGCCGTCGTCGCCACCGCCCACTCCCCCTGACTGCCAGCATCGGTACCACCATCACCACCACCGCTATAAATATCAGGTCTACTATTGCCGTAACCATAACCCTGGGTACCCCACGTGCTTTGGTTATCACCGGGGTTGATAATCGCACTACTCGTAGACGTGTCGTGGGTTAATCCAGAGAAGTGAGATCCGGAAGCGCCATCGTAGCTGGCCGCCCCGCCATACATGTCTACCGCGGCCGGCGAGACCGATTGCTGCTGGTCCGCCCCATACCAGGACTGACTCCCGTAGGACTGATTACCATATGACTGATCACCGTAGCCCTCGCTCCCAGGGTACCCGTAGCTCTCAGAACCCGAGTAACCCCCATACTCGGATACCTGTCCGTACCCGCTATTCGGGTCGTGATCATGCTCGATCGCCAACGTCTCTCCTCCGGCTCCGTCCTTCCCCCCCGAACCGTCTTCCTGGAGTCCGCCGTAACCAACGCTGGCCCAGGCTTCGGCAGTGCTGTTCCAGTCGGGAACGTAACCGTAGTAGTCGGTGTCGTCCGCGATCAAGCCGGGTGCGGATTGCTGCTGTCCGTACGAGGCCTCGTAAGAGAACGTCGTGAAGGGCTCCCAGTGGTGGAAGCGACGCGCGCCCTGTAGGTGGGTAGGGGGTGCAGGACGGCATGGGGGCAGGGAAGCAGGAGGCAGGGGGGAAGGGCGGCAGGAGGACAGGAAAGCAAGGAGGTACAGGGTGGTGTACGGGGGGCAGAGAGGCCGGGGGGTAAAGGGGCAGTGGAAGAGGGTGGTGCAGAGGGAGGGGGGGGGGCAGGAGGGTCGAGGGGCAGAGGGGTAGGAGGGCAGGGGAGTAGAGGGTGGCGTACGGGAGCAGGGAGGGCAGGGGGGGGAAAGGGGTGGTGCCGCATGACGAGCAATAATGACTAGCGGAGCCGTTGCTTTTACTTGCGCTCATTTCGGTGCTTATTTGAAATGCTGAACGAAGCGTGGGGAAAACGCTACCCTGACGATGCTTTTTTCTATCGTACTTTGTTGGAGACTTTCCTTCCGGCAAAAGGCTAGGGAGCTGGAGGTTGAGCTGCGCGGGTTGAACGCACGCGGCGACGAAGGCTACGGTACGGGGGGCACACCTTTTTCACTAGTGTGTTTGAGCTATCGTATCATAGCATATCATATCATATCATACTCGCACGAGGGACTCTGCATCACTCGTAAAAAAATACTATAGGCGATGTTTTTGGCGCAGCATAGACTATCGTTCCCTTGAAATCGTAACGCCAACGCTACACATCACGAAATATTAAGACCGCAAACATTACCCTCCTGTCGTACCCTGGATCGCGCCAAAAAAAGGACGTCCCCTTTGCCGCCTACGCGGCAGGGTCTTGCAACGTCTACAGCGGCGAACGACAACACTTATGGATACGATATGGACTCCAGGGAATTAATAACGGGTCGTGGTCGTTGCCCCCATGAGAGAAGCCCATCACCTTGCTGTGGATGCGCGCCCAGCAGCTATCGCAGAACTTGTCGAGGCACGTCCGACACCTGCGAGTGGCGTATTCCCCCTGACACTCCGTGCAGTACTTCTTACGCTCGCGATCTCGGAACAGTGACGCGTAGCTTTCGTAGTATGACTGCCGCGCTTTGAACGCTCTCCAGTGACACTGTTATTTACAAAACAGATCGCGGGATGTGGCGGGATGGTAGCAGTTAGGTGTGGTGGTGGTGGTGGTGGTGGTGTACTGTTTGACATTTCTACACAAGTACATCCAGGTTGTGGGCGGCAAGCATACCATTGCCGGCAAACTGTTGGACACGAAGGACACAAGTGCGTTCAGATTGCGGTTGTTTGATGAGCTAAAATATTGCTGGGCGCGGAGTTTCCGTTAACGTGGCCGCCTCGCTTTGAACACTCGCCAGTGGCGCTATCTGTTGCTTATTAACAGATCGGGCGATGTGGCGGTAGCACAGCATTGCAGGCGGCGAACTGTTAGACCATCACTAAACAAGTGCATCCAGATCATAGGTATCAGACAACTGTTGGTGGCATACTGTTAGAGACGACGAAGTAAGCGCATTCAGTTTATGCACGAGTTTGATAGACACCACTGGGCCCGCAGGCGTCGTGAAAATGGCTGCCTTGTGTCGTGAACGCTCGCCAAGTGACACTATCATTTACGAAACAGATCGGCGGATGTAGGGGTACGATAGCACACAATTGTTGGTGGGTATACTGTTGAACACGACTAATAAACAAGTCCTTTAGAGCAGATCATAGGTATCACTGAACACTTCGTTGATGGCACACTATTGGACACGACTAAACAAGTGTATCTACAAGATAGTAAATCTATCGTTAGACGCACTCGCCGACTTGAGTGCGTTGGTGATCCGGGACGGCGGTCCCGCAATACGGCTTCAGCGATGCGGAAAGGGGGGGCTATCTTATTTTACTTGGTGCGTTGTAAACAATACACTCGAACTCGCTCAACCCCCTTCGAGAGTTTAGACGGAAACATTCACGACGAAAATCGACGATTACGGCACCGGCCACCGCTGGCTGGCAACGATAAAATTGGTGTCCGAACGACGACGCCAACAATGCAGAGATCCGTACGGGAAGGGCGCACCATGATTCTATTCTACTCGATACTGCTGCTCGCTCACGCTACTGGTAGACGCTTGAAAATATTGCAATCGTCGTTATTTTGGTCGTTCTTCTATAATCAAGATATTATCAACTCCCAAAAGGGCTGTTAATAGTGTTACCGGTTATTCACTAGTTAGATGCTTTTGGGGGCGTACATGCAGTAGCTTCTGCCGCTCTCCTTTGCGAGGTGGGCCCAATCTTTAGTTGGTTAGATTATATAGCACTTCCCAATGAGCTACTACGTCACGTGAGTCAATCGCCCAGTGGATGGATAGACTGTTCGCTTCTGAGCCTGGTGTGCGCGGGGTTCGAATCCCGGTGTCATCGGAGGGGGGAAAAGACTCAAAGGTTCACATATTCCTAGACACTTTTCCAGCGGTGAAGGGAGAGTCCTGGAGGTACCCTGTTGCGAAGTGGGCGAGGACCAATCAACGAACTCGAAAACTTATTTGATGTTGGTGACTGTTGAATATATAATTGATAACAACCACCCCTGTGGTACTCGCAAGAGAGACGGACTAACGCCGGAGCATCGGTTTCGTCGCTATGATGAATTCTGATCTGCTTTTTATCCTGCGGCATCACATAAACAAGTATGAAGGCGCACCGTATCGATACCGACGGGGATCATCAACGAAATCGAGACGCGATAGCTTAGTGTAATTGTATAATTCTTCAGTGTATGAATACTAATCGTAGGGGACGACAAGTACAAGGGGCGATTTCACTGGAGTGGTGAGGTCAAATCAAGTCTGCGTTTTAAAGATGGACACAAAAAACTGGTACACGAACGAAAGGGTAACGAATTCAACTTTTTTTTTTAACCGGAACCTAAAAACACACAAAAAAACAACAGCAACGAATTGTATAGTCTAGACTAAGGGGGTGAAAACTACCAGATACATTGAAATTGTTGGAATAATTTCCTGATTCGGGGAGATGAACAACTACATAAGAGGCCTAACATTGGAGATCAGGGCTTTTTCACGGGTCTGGTCAGGGTGACCCGACCCTGACCCGACCCGACCCGACCCGACCCGACCCGTGAATGACCAGACCCGTGATGACCAGAAAACATCCTAACCGGAGTCGACGCGACCCGCAAGATGTAATACACCTCTGGACCCGACCCGACTCGACTCGTGAGTATTTGAAAACATCTTGAACCCGACCCACCGATATGGATAAGGGTCATGACCTATGAAAAGTCCTGATATAGATAAACGTACATTCATTGGAAAGACGGTTTAGTTGGTTAATTTCCGGATTCGAGGAGAAGATTATTATTACCTATCGTTTTGGCCGGAAAATTTAAGCACCTTCGGCATACTATTTTTTTAGTAAATACCGGTGCTTATATACTAGTCTATATCAGAGCGGTATTTTTTTTCGCGGATTGCTTGGCCTTGTGTTGAATGTTTTTGTCGGTTTCAATCCCATTTTTGCACGGTTTTCCCAACCCAACAGGGGTTGAAAAAAAACGCAAACACCCTACTCAGGACATTCATTCACTTCCGGATCTCGAGGAAGACGATGACTTTGCGGGATCGACCTGTTTTGTTGTTGTGTTTTCGGCAAGCGAGCGCGTCTCGAGGTAGGCGCTTCCTACAAGAGGGGGAAGACTCTGCATGTGACAAAAAAAAACGGTCAGAGATACCAGGCGCACCATTAGCCACACTGGAGGACTAGTTGTCTGATGCGCTTTGGGGCCTGTGTATGTGTTCCGCTTTCGTATTCAGTACGTTCGGCATTTATTTGCATGCCCTAAATCTCCTTACAGTAAGGGTTCCCCTGTAAGGCGATCTGAGCAATGCGGTATCCCGATATATGGCGGTCAAAATTGCTTGGCGTGACTGGGAATCGCACTCATGACCTGGAGTGAACAAGGTGGCTTCCCCCCATAAGGCGGTCGCATTGCTCTCTATAGCACACCCACCGGCACCTTTTATTGGGGGACCCCTACTATATCCAGTATACTACTGTATCTGATTTTGCAATTCAGATCTTGTTTCTCTCTTCCAGGACGAGGCACGCCGGGGGTGTTGGATGTCGATGGGCGGAAATAACCGTTCGACGTGAAGAACACACACAAATTTTCTGAGCTAGTGATTCAGCGCTCACTATTTTGTTGCTTTCCCTCCGCATTGATCTTCGCCTGCCGCAACTAGGCGGGGCATGGGATAGTACGCACTAGTTACGGCAGCATTGCGGGGACACGCACCCTACGACCCCTGGCACACACACCTGTATTACAATGGAGGCGTTTTCCTGCCCTCCCTCGACCTCTGCAAGGGGTATCTCGTTGAGGGCGCGTCGAGTCCTAAGCTTGACCCTAACCGCCAGAATACCCCTCCACCAGCACTGCAGTCTAATCGCGTAGGCGTGTTTCCTCTCCGCTAACAACGCCGCCTCCAGCAGGCCCTTCAGATGCCTGTTTATTGTGGTCGGAGCGTTTTTGGTTTGCTATAGTATTTTAGTCACAATATTGGTTGGGCATGTTGATACCCCGCTTGCCCAGTGTGCTTTTTTGTCGTTCAAAACAATTTTACGGGAGTGCTTCATACTAATGTAGCTTGGTAGCTGGTACTACAAGGTGTTCAGCGTCGTGCGTTTTGTGGCCATTTTCTTTTTCAGAAATTTCGTGCATACCGTGTACGCTGGTATCTGGTACGTACACCGCAAAGCCTTAGCCGTTCCCACGGCACGTGTCGCGACATTTGTGGCGCACGCTACCAACAGTACTATTGATAGCGCTATTAATAGCACTATTAATGGTAGTCCTAACAGTACGATACAGGTACGACACCCTTTTTTATTTCTGATACTCTTTACACGAGGAGCTACTGTAGCTCTATGCCGCACCAAGGCACTGAATTTGAGAACAAAGCGAAACCGCAACCCCGATGATCAATCCCATGGCCTGACACGTGCCACGGAAGACGTGCACCACTTTCCTTCCGAGGGAGGGTGTTTCTTTCTGTCCTGCCGTCGACGCCATATGTAAAGTTATAGGGGGGGGGACAGAGTGCCCCCTGCAGGCCTGCCAATTCAGCAGGTCGTCGGAGAGTACTCACTTTCTTTTCCTTCGTAGAGACCTCGCTTTATTCGATTCCACCAGAGCCCCGGATAGCTTCTGAGATCGGAGGCTCGTGCCTCCGATCTATTTCCTCCCTTTCCCGAATATAAAACTGCCAACCTTATCATACGAAACCCATCCACATGATCTCAAATTCGGATGTTTTTCAGGCCTTTCGTGGCCGTATCTTAACAGGTGGTTGCTTGAGTGAACCGATAGATGCGACCCGATGGCGAAACCCGCCCCATGGACTAAGGTGCACAAAAGAAATAGATTTTTCAGTCGTATGTACTTACTTTTTTTACATTTCGACGATAGTGGGTTAAGGAGTCAGCCTCGTCAGTCAGAAAAAAAATAACAGAAAACCGATTTCCCCAAAATAAAGTGCTAGACCTCTATCTACGAACACGCGTCGCCCATCATAGGGGTACAAACAAAAATCATATTGCCGAAAAAAGCAAGAACGGCAATTCTGACGATTTTGAAGTTGAGGAGTTCCGCAGTTTTCAAAACGCTTTGCAGCAGGGGTCCTCCACCCGCTGCAAGGCGTGTGCATTACAAGACCAGGGGCTGTTGCAGACACGGGCCACCCTTTGCAGGTCTCTCTACTGCCGTATGCAGGTTCCACGTTAGTCACTCACGTGTATTAGATAAGCTCTTGTATGACTCCCACAGGGCCACAGGTAGAACTGAGAGCTAAAACGCATTGCTAACTCGCGGAGCAAACGCATCATCCCCCTTTTCCTATACGCGCATGCCTTCCAAGGCATGTGCAAAGGCATGTGCAACCCTTGTATATCGTTTCCGTATCCTAGATCTCACGCCTTGTAAGACTTCCCGGGCAGTTTACCACAACACTTGTGTGCCAGAGGAAATATGATCGCCTTGTTGAGGACAGCCGCCTTACTTATTCATTTCGGGTTGTGAGTGCAAGTTCCTAGTCGCACCAAGCGATCTCGACCGCCTTGTATCGGGATGCCGTCTTAATCAGACCGCCTTGTCGGGGGACCCCCACTGTACCCTTATCGCTGCACGCGTGTTTTTTTTTTTTTTCAGTACCAGGGTAGCACATGAAGATGTTACGCCAAATACCACTCTATTCGTAAATATAAGCAACGTTATGTTTTAATATTAATGTATCAAAGGTTCTTGCATTTCCGTATAGAATGGTACCAGATATCTGGTACCATACCGTTTTCAGCAATTTATCGGCTCATATGTCTCATTATGCTTATTTTTGTCAGCCGCGCCCATGAATCTGAGTCGAGAGAAAGGGTAGGGCAGGCGGGGGTTCAGACCGCTCGAAAAGCCGCAGCGCCGAATGCTTCCAGATATGATCAACATAACGAGCCCCCTTTCGGCAGACAAAACACGAACTATGAAGCCGGAACGAGCGTGTCTGAGCCTAGGCGTATGGACGGGAAACCACCCCTCGGCGACGTGTGGCTGACTGACGCGTGCCACGAAAGAGGTACACTACGTAGCACTCGTAGGCTAAACTATTTCCCTGGCGGGGCTATTTTTTTAGAGCCCCAAGACCCCTCCCCATACTAGTTCTAAGTTTTTTATGCCCAAAATCGGGTATCCAACTGTAAAGGCGTTTACCCCGAAACCGTCGAAAAAAGAGCCGCTCCTGTTGTGCAAAATATGATTGTTAAAAAATCAGGCTTTTCTTACGGGTGTGGTCATTGCTCGCGCGGTCGAGGCGGGTCAGGGTGACCCGACCCGACTGGCGATATTTGGAACACCTCCTCCTGATCCGGCCTGGCTCGACCCATTAGAGGTTTCGAACACGTTCGCCTGACCCGAACCGACTCGGTCCGCGAGATTTTGAAGTACCTTCTCCCAACCTGACCGTCGGGTGGGGTCATGACCCTTGAAAAAACGCCGTCCTGATTTTTTTTTTGCATGCCTCGTAGGTCATGGGGTTGCACTTTCTTTTGGCTCAAAACGTCATTTTTTTTGGGGTGGGGAGAGAAATTTTCAGAGCTCTTCAGCTAAGTAGCCATAAAAAAAAAAAAACGCTTGCACCGCACCGCTTCCGTGTGTCGTAGCACGTGTTCATCAAATGAACCACGCCATCTTCTCAACGAAGATAGATTGTTTTGTTCCTATACCCGACGAAAATGGAGGCATTTATGTAGGGGGGGGGGGCAGCGAAAATACCTGTGAACATGAGGGAAAAAGCCTCTACATATTTCACGTGGTTTGTCCAGAAGGTCGCTGAGGGCAAATCCTCCTACATATTATACGAGTTGAGTTGGAAACGAAAAAAAGCGATGGTTAAAAAGAAAAACACCCACGAGAGTTGAGCTCGAAATTAAAAGTGATGATCAAAACATAAAAACAAAAGAAGAGTCCTGCGGACTGCCCTGTCTATACGCATAGTTGTTGTTCATATTTCTTGTTCTGTAAACTAGCAAACGTCAATCATTAATACGCTTCAAATATGCTGTTTTGCTACATATAATAGGGAGTGAATTTACCTTTCCAGCTCTTCCGCTAACAGTGCCGCGTCTCGGACGCTCTTACGCCGTTCTGCCTCAGTCCTCGCCAGCTTTGACCTTTGACCACGAAAGAACCACAAAATAAAACCGCGCATGGGAGTGGAGGAGGGGGCAGAGACGGGAGAGAGCGGAGGGGAAGAGGGACAAGGGGCGGGGGGGGAGAGGGGGGGGGGGGTCGAACGAGGGGCGAGGTACTCGTCGTTGCTACATACACACCTGGTTCCGTGCTGGCGAACAATAGCTGGCCAAACCGTTGCACTGAAATACAGAGGTACGGGCTGAGAGGCATGGGTCGTGATGAAGCACTCTCTTGGAGACAGCGCAAAACGGTCAAATCATCCAGTTTGCGAACGCTTGCAGTGCAGGAGCCCCTTTCGCCGCTCTTCTTCCGCAATAGTGCACAAGACACCTTGGGAGGGCCAACTGATGTATATAAACACGACGAGAGGTGAAAAGACAATCAGCAACACTCATCAGGTAACATTCCGAGACCCAATATATCAGCCACGTCGCTCAACTTCAACCCAAGGTCAAGCTTGGCTTCTCTTTGAGCTCAGACTGTATATACGGGACTTGGCATCTTGCCTCCACGAGGCCTGTATCTGTTGCGCGCCCTTCCTCTGCCTCTCCCGCTTTAGCAGAGCTCGGCTTTTGAAGAATTTCCTCCAGACTTCTCTTGTCTGCGCCCCTCGCATACGCGCCTGCAGGAGTTGGGAAGACGGAAAAAGGGGAAAAAAAAAAAAAGAGTTTGATACACACGTGACGTTAAGAAACAAAGAAAACTCAGCATTCTTGTCAGTGTCGCCACGTTGGTTGGTCCTGAACTTAACACTTGAAAAATAAAAAATAAAAACACCGGTACCATCTTGGGACGAAATACAAAAAATACAGACACCGTTAAGCTATTCACATGAAAAACCAAATGGTCCTTACATTTACGTCTACGCATAGAGCGGCATCGCCTTGCAGTAGTCGCACTGGCGCACGTCCTAGGGGATACAAGGCATCGTATATACCTCACACAAGATGTTTCCATTCAACCGTTCACCGGGAACAGCGTGTGCGTATGCGCTGCTACTATCAGACGGACTTGCTGAGCGCGCCGTGGTTTTTGCACCTCAATTACACACAAAAACAGAAAGTTGCCTTAGAAACATTGAGAATCGCGGCGGGAAAAACACGCTGCCCATGTATGAGCGGGTAGACCTTCAACCCAAAACAAAGGTCTTCGCAAGGGCCTTTTTTGCACACTATTTCATAGCATCAACAACTTAAGCAAGGTGGCTCGCCCGTGCCTTTTGCACGCCCGTAGGCAGAAAAGCGGACGCTACCTTGTTTTGAAATATCGTTCTAAGTCTTTTGGGCCCCATGTACAGCGACCAAAACACGGTGATTGCGGCCTTTTCAAGCGTGTAGAAGTAGTGCGCGCGAGCAGTACGAGCAGGACTATGCCGCACCCGTCGTGTACACGACCTCTTGCATTACTGCGCTTCGGCCAGCAGTTGTATCATCCCCCAATCAGCCCCGATCAGCGGCGTGCCCGATGTGTGTAATCACCAATTTTCATGTTGAATATGATTTTTTTCCTCCGAAGCCCCAAAGGGACCAACGCAGATCGAAGCGCCTGTTGAATGGGGGGGGGGGGGTGTAAGTTGATAAAAGCACTTTTTACTTCTGTTTTATCGCTCCATCGTCTTGCCTGAATCCGGATCGCCATCCGATCGAGCAGATCTCGCTTGGCTTGTCTCGCTTCGATCAGGCGCCTCAACCGGCATTTCGCCAAAAAGCATCGCACCGCGTACTGACGGACGGAAAAAGGGGAAGGGGTAACGGGTAAGGGCCGGGGCGGGGCGGGGCGCGTGGAAAGAGGTTGCGCGAAAGGAGAGTGCTCGCGCGAGTTGTTTTCAAGCAGAAATAGGTAGCCTCCGAGCAAGTATCAACGACCATTTCTTTGGCACGAGATGGCGATGCAGCGTGCCTGGCATGAAGGTGTTCCAGGTGGGCCGGATCAGAGGTGTGTTGGACGGTGGCGGGGGGGGGGGGGGGGGGGTCATTTTCTGCTTACCTTAGTCCTTTAGCTATCGACCACGCATCCTTTTCTAGACGCGGAAACGGGTTTGAGACGCGCGCGTTTTCTGCTTGCCTTGGTGATTTGGCCATTGACCACGCACCCCTTTCGCGAGACGGGGAAGCGGGTTGGGGGAGGGGGGAGCAGTCATACCCGGAGAAGGGAGGGCATCCGCTCCGATGGCATTCGAGCGCGTCGCTGTCTGTCTCTAATCGATGCTACGAGGGAGGGGTGTTTGTGTCCATAACAGACCCAAAATACATTCCCATCCTGAAGAAACCCCAAGAAAAAAAGTAAAAAAATAAAGGAAAACCTATCGACTCGAAACTGAATGGTAAGCAACACTAACTCTCAATCTAATTGGTTCGAACGTGAATGATAGGAAGTCCTACAGTATGTCTCGTTCTATCGGTTCGAACCTGGATGACCAGCAATCCTGTCTCTCTCCGCGCAGCGTCAACGATAGCCTTGCGTTTTTGCGCGGCCATCCGGCGCGCGGCCCGACCCCTGAGCCCAGACTGGAGGATGACAGTCGCTCGGGCTTCTTCCAGCCGTCGCCGCATGAACTCGTCTCTGTTGGCTCGAATCACCATCACCTCCCGCCTTGCCACGAATGCCCGGTACATGGCCTGACGTTTTTCGTGATGGCGCGGTTTGGCAGTAGGTCACCCATACGGTGAGGGATCACATTTCCCCCCACAGTTAGCCATGTAGAGCCAGCCGAGGGAAAAAGTGACCATGGTTGGTCGGGGTTAGGGCACGAGTAGTTAGTCGGGCGGTTGAAAATCGAAGGGCGCAACTCCACCTGATAAGTCTCGTCTTCATTGAATTGACGATGATTGCACGAACGCATGAAAGCATCGGATGCCCGCGTCCCGACATGAAGAAATGTCGCCCACTGGGTCAAGCTTACGACAAAAAACTAAACCGAGGGCGACGCTCCGGTACACAACGCGAAAGAAACTGCAGGAGCCTTTTCGATTGCATTGCCCACTCGACGCCATGTTCCGTAAGAACGGCGATGAGTTAAGCTGAACACGCCCCCCCAACGCACATCCCCCGCACCCCCCGCGCCTTCACATGACCTACAGTAACTGCTCGCCTGAATCTTTGCAGCGGACATTCCATGCGCCGCTTCCTGTGCCGCCATGTACCTGGCTTTCGCCTCGTAGTACTCCAACGTGAACTCCCACCCGGGGGGCAACCTTGCCGGTCCCGCCTCAGCGACGAGCGACTCCGGTGTAGACCCTTGGTCGCTAATCGTAGCGGACGGTATCGGGGGCGATGTCGGCGGTGGTTCCTCCGCCGTTTTTCGTCGAAGCAAGGACACGGCCGCTAAGGCAACGTCTCCCACATCCTCCAAATCTCCGGAAGACGGGGAGAAAGGAACGGCATCTTCGCCGGACGCATCAGCAGCAGCGTCAGTTTTCTTGCTAGCATCCGCCCTTCTTTCCACCACCTCACCGCTAGGGCCCGGTCCTCCTGCGGTACCGTCTGCCTTCTCCACGCCGCCATCAACGCCACCGCTGCGGGCTTTTTCGATAAGGGCGGAGAAATCCTGCGACCGGTCGGTAGGGTCACCCGCAAGCTGACTCTGGCCTTTCCCCGCGGCCTTGCGTAATCGCGCTCTTTCGCTCTTGCGGCGCTCCTTGCGCGCCCGCCGATAGGCCGACTGTATGGTAAAGGCGGCCGCCCACCGTCGCTCCTCGGCCTCTCTCTACGAGTTGGTGCGAAGGGCGCGATCGCGGAGAAGGTTGGAATCGGTGGGGCATTCGATGAAAGCCAGTGGCTAGCCACTTCGCGGAGGAAGTAATCATCACCCGTTTGACAATGAATACAAGCTCGACCAGAACAAATCTTCCGACAGTTGCGAAACTCCGACATCTTAGGGAGGAGGAATGGCAAATAAAACATCTCCGGGTCAACCAATGGATGTTCTTAATCCTGTGATCTATCTGCATGGCGATAACGGCGGTTGTTATCGATTCTTAGGTGTTTGATAGCAGTGCTGCGTAGCCGCAATTCCATATCGAGCGTATATTTACTGTTTTTCGCGCCGAGCTTGAATTTATTGTCGGAGAATGGCATGGAGGAAATGCTCCGCTTGATATGGTAGTGGGAATTTTGCCAAGAATAGGACGACATTGACAATGGTGGCGTGTGACTTTGACGAGCGAGAATGTCGAAACATACTGAGTTCCGGCTGGTACGCTCGCGAGACAGACGAACGGGGTCCGGAACGGGTATCCTCTGGATTCTTTAAAGCATGGGGGTGGGATCATTACGTTTCGACTGTGCACGCGCCGCCATTTAAAAAGCAAAATGTCGAAGAAGCACCTGGCCAAACTTTCTTCTTCCCTGGAGCCCTCTCCACAGCCGTTGCACCCCGGCTGCGGCCATCCACGTTGCTAAGTTTCTCCTTTGTCCTTGCTCCACGACGCGGGAGACGCGTCGCATCAAAAAGTTCCTGGCCGCACGCTGAAGCTGTTGCGGGTGTAGATGTTTATAGGGCAGGGTGGGGTAGGGTACGGTAGGGTAGGGTGGTTAGCAGGGGGAGTGACGGGAGAAAGTTCGGAAAGCGTGTGGGGCGAAGGGAGGGAAACAGTCTGGGTTAGAGCGGGGGCGGGGGGCGGGTGGACTCAGTTTTTACATGGCCGTAGGCATATGACCATAGGTAGTGGGGGGAGGAGAAAACAACGGTTTCATTTTACATGCATCGGAAACACTCAAAACAGAAAAAAAAAAACACGTCCCGGAGGGAGTGTCACAGGCAAGCTCGTAGGGAGAGGGAGGGAGGAGACCGTGGAGTGCAAAAGAGGGCGACCTCCGGTCGGGTTACAAGATGGTCTATGTTGCCGCCGTCCTTCCTTTCTACTTGGCAGTGGAGTTGGACAGGGTTGTGCTACAATGTTGTGGCTCACCCCTCACCGCAATTGTTAGCCTCAGCCATCCACGTCAACAGTTGGCACCATTTTTTTCTAATTCGCGTTTGGTTCCATTGAGTTGACCTCGATATTCCTGTCGGAAGCCTGTCATGTCTTCGTACTAGGCGAGTTTTTTCCTTTTGTTTATATACGAGAGAGGGCGGCAAACTCTCCGCCTGCACGACCAGAGGGCGCCTTACACGCGATGAAGGGCTGTCCAAAACCTTGTTTGAGGGTGACGAGAGCCGCGTTAGCGTAGCGAATGTGATGGGGGCGGGAGGGAGTACCCTCGGAGCATAGCCTCGAAATATCGGTTTGCAGCCTCTGTCGCAAACATTCATCAGTAGAGGTAGAAAAATACAAGTCGCTAGATCGCCGAACCATTTTTCACGAACAGGAATATTTTCATGTTTTCGGTCGGTCGGTCGGTCGATCGGTCGGACGATAGAGGTAGTTTTTTTTTTTTGTTCTCTGAACGACAGTGCTCCTAGGCCCAACCTGGTCCGAAAGCCGTTCTTTTGTTTTGCAAAGATATGTAGGGATCTTTTTTATCCCTAGTTACGGTTGTGCGTGGGTTTTGGTCAACGGGTTGCACTTTCAGTTTACCAAAAAAAAAAAAAAGTGCTTGGGTTGAGGTGTAGATGAGGCGTTAAGAGCTACATAAGTGAAGAGGGTGCACCTTTGCTTACTCGAACATGTGTGGACCATTCTTTTGTTTGTCGTATGAGTATTGTCTAACGAGAGTCCGTTCAAGTCATGGTGCGCGGTGGGGTCGGTGAAGCGCAGCGATCCATAGTAGCAGCAAAAGGGCCTCGCTGGTTGGATGGTTGCTTCCGACGAACCCAAAGGAGTCAGAAGTATACAAAAATGTTTTTGGATTTTGGTGGTGTGTCCACGAAAAATAGGCAACTGGGTACCTGTTAATATCAAAAGTTTCATCACGATTTTATAGGGAAAATTGTGATATCGACGCCTATTAGTCGTTAGCACGGGGGAACATGGCAATCAGTACCAAACATGGCGAGGGAAAAAAGAAGAAAACATGGGGTCTTTGTGCATATCGTTGGTCCTATATACTATGGCCCTCCGTAAAATAGCGCAACGGACACACTCTCGAGACGCGTCGTAGGGTAATTTTTACACCAAAAAGTTTCATCATCGATTTTCACGTAACTGTAACCGCCACGTCGAAGATTATTATTAGCGCAACGAAAAAATGCACGTAATCGGGCAGTGATTACACCGAAACGTTTGGCACGGTTCTTGGAAAAATACGTGTATCGACGCTTGTCATAGCGCAATGAACACACGCCAAGGGCAACACACCGTACCTCGATTGCCGCGCATTTGTGCAAGAGCTCCCGTCGGGCCTTAAGGCGGCCCTGTTTCCCCCTGAAGAACTTTTGGGCGGCGATGCTGACCTGAAAGATTAACGCCACAAAAACGAAAAACCGGAACGAAAAAAAAGGAAAGAGAAAAGGGGTCTGATCCTCGACTATTTGACCACTGTGAAAAAGGTACAAGTGGGACGAAAAATATTAAAGAGAAACGGGTTTGCTTGGGCCTTGACTATTTTTCCCCTGCGAAAAAAAGTACGAGGTGCTTCCTTCATTCCAAGTAAGTTGTCTAAAACAAAAGTGGGTGCATTTGTAAGGAGGATAAAGGAGTTCTGAGTCTGAGTCTCCGATTGCTGGCGATATTAGGAGCAAATGCCCAGCGCAACGCGGGATACAAAGGTACTCAATCTCTGCCCTCATCCTCCGGTGGCTCTGTCAGCGGAACATGCTCTTCAATAGCGTAGGGTCATATGGAGTCCATGTCAGAAATCCCCGCAGGGATCTCCGGCAGGGCGCCAATGAAAAAACAACGCTCGACACCAACAAGAGCGCCTTGGCGGTGCAATCCGAGATTCCCTGGGTTGGCGTGATGTGAATGTTGGTCAACTTGAAACGTAAACGCACGCAGTTCACGCATGCGCGCACGCACTTACGTGCACATGCTTGCCCAAACGCAGTCAGGCTCATACACACCCATCAGCTTATTGTATTTGGTGATAATTGGAGTCTCCACATACCCGAAGCACTCGTGCTTTTTCTTGGTAGCGGATGAATCCCCGATATTTATACCAACTAAGCAACCGTGATATTCACTAGAGTGATTCGTGCGAAAACACAATTTCCCTTGGCTTTTTTCTGTCTCCTGGGAAAGTTTATTAACAACAACAAACAACGACAACAACAACACATTGCACGTTATTGTTTGTCAATTTTCCGTCTGAAGAGACAGACCAGTGTAAAACTTCAAGACGAAGGGCGAAAAAAAAAAGGTGCTTCCAACGGCGAATCAATGCAGACAACTTTCACTCACCAACAGCATCGCGCGCTGACGCCGACCACGCTCTTCACGGATCGCCCGCGTCGCCACTCTCGCCAGGAAACCTCTAACGGCAGGGTTCACTAAGGTTGCTAGGCGAAGCCTCGCTCGCTTACGCCGCGCTAGTTTCTTCGCTTGAGTGCAGCGCCAGCAGCGGGACAACTTGGCCGCCGACCTCTCGCGCAGGATAATCGGGCAGTAAACGTTGCGTGCCCTGCAACAGCCGGTTGAAGGATGTGGCATCGGAGTGGGGGGGCCGTGCAGAGTGGAGGGCATAGTAAGCGTGCACAGCGAGCGGAATAGTGCTAACTCTGCGATACCAAGAGGAGCTATGTATACTCGATGTGAGGACGCCGCAGAGTTTAATACGTGTGATCGGGTTTGGTTCGCGCGCCGCGCACGTCCGACATCGTGGGAAAATATGCTGCCGGCGTTGAATTTGTGGGATGGGCGACCCATACCTGGAATGCGGAATACAGCCAACGAATTCTTGTGTGCTGGAGCACCAAGAGCTAAGCGCGCGTAGAAAATGTAGTAGACAAGTACAAACGTCCAAGTTCAACGCTCGAGGAGTTAGTCGTATCGCGTATCTCTACCGTCGAACACACGTTTTGATGCTTCTGTAGTAGAGCGTATGCTATCGTCGATCGCGTCTCGTCAGATGCTTTCGTGAATAAGAGAAAAGCGAATTGCGGGTACACTCACTGTCGCCCCCGCGAGACAGCTTGGATCCTTGTCGCGGCCTGCCTCTGGCGCTTTTCCTCCATCAACGTATCCGCCTTCCCCCGCGCAACAACCCCCCTCCAAAGCCTCTGAAGCATAACCACCGAAGCCTTCTCTCTCCGCATTTTCCGCAAAACCCTTACCCGCCGTCGACCGTACACCAGGCCCCTCCACGCCGCCTGCACTCCGGTCGCCGCGCGTTCCCTCTCTCTGAGTTCCAAGAGCTTGGCGGCGTCTCGCTTCCGCACGATCTCGCAGAGCTTCCGCTCGATTACCTGCACAGCCCGCAACTCTTTCAGTACTCTCGCCCTGCGAGCGCCTCGCGCCCTCCCTGCGCGGCCTCGCGACAATCGCTGGATTTCTGTTGCAGCCAATTTGTGCCGCCTCCCTCTCGCGCGCGCCCTCCCCAAGAAGCCTCGCACGGTGCGCTGCAGCTCTACGGCCGCCGCCTGAACCTCGAGCACCCTCTCGGCGCGCATCGCTGCGGCCCACTGGTGCAGCCACGCCCGTTTCCTCCTCCTTAGGAGGGGCTCGAGAACGCCAGAGGTAAGCGCGGCAGCGCCGATCAAGCGAGCAACGCGTTCTGCCGCCTGTAGGGACCGCTGGGACCGGGTTAAATTCCGCCACGCCTTCCAACGCCGACGAATGATGCCGAGGTACATTCTGTGCATGGCATCGCGCATACGGCTTTGCGCGGCCTCTAGAAGGGCGGTCCGCGCGCGGTCGCTTGCGAGATCGAGCGCCGCCCGGTGGGCAGCGGCGGCAGCGGCGGCGGCGGTTGTTCCGCCCTCCTGTGATTCGAATTTCCACGCCTCTGCTTTCCGCGCCATGGAAATGCCTATGCGCGCTGCCGTATTTTCCGACTTTTCCAGTTCTTCACGAAGCATGGCAGCCGTAACTTCCCCCTTAGTTTTCGGAGGAACGGTAAACGAAAAAAAGCGCATAGCGAAGAACGAGTTGGCTGACGAACGAAAAAAAGTCGCGGCGTTCAGGCTGGCTACCCAAAGAGACCCCAAACTTTGTAATCGAGAACCCAGAAGCAGCACAACCATCTAACACAAAAACAAGAGAAGTTCAGCGATGTTTTTTTTTATAGTAAACGATGTCTACTACATCTAAGGACGGCTAGTTTGTACTGGGGGGGCATCGACATCGGACAATTTCGAGGGAAGGGTATGTACTCTGCGATGCCGCTATCGGTAACAAAAAACTAGCCAAAGGCGCTCGTATCCAGCACATCTTAGTACCACGGCCGCACCTTGTTAAACTTACACGGGGACAAATTGAACTGTGGCGGGTTTTTTCAGCTCCAACTACCGTTCCAGTCTAGTTCCAAGTAGTGTGTCCTCAGAAACTGTGGACGGTTCTAAAGCAGCAAAGGTTCATTTTTGCCCATCCACCGGCGATTTGAAAAAAACAAAGTTACCTTGAACCCTGGACGTAAGCACCGTGGGGTTGATCGTGACGACTGAACCCCGGATACGTCCACATATTCCTCCTTATCGTCCTCCTCCTCCTGCCCTCCGCTGTCGAGATACCTCTGCCGCTCACCCCCGCCATGGCCACACGATGGCGCCCAAGCAGGGCGTGGTCCGCCCCGGTTCTTAGCCCTCTTGATGAACTTGAGGGGTGGTAAACCGAGTTCGTCGCTGCCAGCCGACGCCGGTCGCCGTCTGCGCCCCTCGCCTTCTGCCAACCCGATTCGGTCGAAACCACCACAGAGAAGGTCTCGGTCGACAAGCGGGTTAAAAACGCCACGGGACTGCAAGGCGGAGGACGAGGATGAGGACCGGGTGGACGAGTTGGCGGGGATTCCGCCATCACGGTGCCGAACCGCTAGGCTGTGCACTCGGAACCTGGCGGCGGTTACTCGTACGAGTTGGGCCACGAGAACATCTTTGCCACCGTCCGACGGCGGCTGTCGTCGTCCGGATGTGTGGTTCGCTGGTCGTGTCGAACCTTCGGCAAGGGCAATGGAAGCAGAGGTGCTGCTACTATTAGTAGTTGCATCGAGCGAATGTTGTTCTTCCGAGGACTCGTTTTTTTTCGGTCCTTCTAGCAGCCGCAGTGGGGACGGCGGACCGTTTCCATTTGCCGTGGCGGCAATAGGGTAGTTCCCGCCGACGTCGTCCGATCTGCCTCGGCTCCCATCATCGTCCTTGGGCTGTCGTAAGTCGTTCATAGCAGTCGAATCCTCGTGTTGGTCCCAAATCGTGCTCCGTTTTCTAGCACCGACACTCTTTCCTTCTAACGTCGACGCTGCGACCCCTTTCACCTCTGCCGAACCGAAGACGACGGCAGGTCGGGAGGCACCGACGATATCGCGCACCGCACTGTCACCGAACACGCCGCACAAGAACCCACCGGTAAGGACTCGTTTTGCGGTCGCCTCCGTAATAATGAGCGGTTCGCTGCAGAACTCTTTCCCTTCCTCGGCGATACCATTTCCAAGCGCGTCTACTGCTCTCGCGGTGGCTGCCCCCTCCTTTCTTTCGCCGGCTTGGGTGGCAGACACCAGCGCTGCTCTGCTACGCCGCGAAGACTTCCCTCTACCGCGTTTTTCCGACCGGAGAACGTCACCAGTAGTAGCATGCGCGCAGCAAAGTCGTTCTACGGCGGCCAATAGGAGGCCAAAGTCAAAGCGCGAAAGGACTTGGGTCATTGCGAGGACCTTCTCGACAGGTTCACCTGATGCTCCCGCCAGAAGGGCTATCATGTCGTCGTCGAAAAAAGGTAGGGCATGCACGTCGAGAGGATGCCTCGGCGACAGCTTGGCGCTTCCCATGACGAACAGCACCGGCCATCTCGGTCCGCGCTTTCCGCCGTCCAAAGGGCCAATGTATTGAAAACGCCCCGGGTCCGACGGCCCCCACAATTTTCCACCCGGCGGCGGTTCCGCCAACCCCCATGCCGCCCTGGCGCTGTCGGCTGAGAATGGTCGTAGGGATGACAGATATCGCCGGAGAGAAGTGGTGGGCGTCAATAGCGGTGACAGCGGTGGATTGCAGGTAGTCACCACTGCTGGCATGTTTTCCCACCGTGTGTCCTTGCTCCCAAGACTAATGGGAAGTTGTGTTCCCAATGTTCGTGGGACGGATGGGTCATTCAGAGTCGTCTGACCGTGACAATAATAATCAGCAATCTGTGGTTGCGCGTTCCGGAGTTTGAAGGCCGGCACCGTGCTTCTCCTTGCGGTAGTGAAGCACTCAGAACTCATCGAGGCCGTCGTTGTTTCCGTCGAGACTCGTTGTTCACTCTTCAATGTCCGCACCAATTGCTGGTTAGACCTGACTCCTCTACGGGAAGAAGTGCACCGGTCAGAGAGATCGACGGTCTCTGCCGCCACCTCCCCGTTCCCCGCAAAATCAGGGTCACTGCGAGTATTCCCTTGCCCTCCGTCCGGTACACGCGCTCCTACGTTCCGAGTTTGGTCTTGATGCAGCTCGCCAAGCAGCTCCCGGTGAGGCGCGCCGGTCTGACACTGAAACATCTGGTCTTGCAGCTCGGTCGCCCGGTGGCAAACGAGGCGTAGCTGCAGCCTCAGCTCTTCCATCCGCTTCTCCTCTTCGGCCATGAGAGCGCCCGCCCCGGCTATTCCAGTTGTAACCGTGTCGTCTATAAGGGCGCGCAGCACTCGCGGGTTGTGGACATGGTCATACAGTTTCACGGGGGGGTGCCGTCTCCTCTTGATCGGAGGAGACGACGAGCGCGCTTTTCCAGTTATCGTGGAGATCGCCGCTCGGGCAACTCTGTCGCTGTCAACAGCAACAAGATCATTTTTCCTCCAAACTACCTGTTGTTGATCACTACTGTGTCCCCCACTTCTGCCTCTCTGTAGCACCGCCGCCCCATCTGTGGTAGGCCAACGTAGAGCCGTTTGAGCAGCTGACGACTCCCGCAGCCACGCAAGCGCGTCCGCCTGGCAAAGGAGACGGGCTCGCCCGCGCTCCCCAGCAGCCCCGCCGCCATGCCACTCTTCTGCTCTTCTCGTTGGGCTTGGGCTTCCCCTTTTGCCCCTTAGCTGTTTCTTGCTGCTGCGTGTTTTGGCCACCCCACCGCGTGCTGTACCGTGTTCGTTGGCGGCTAGCATCTCTCCCAGAACTTCGCGACTGAGCATACTACCGCCGCCTTCGAACTCGACGAGGCTCCGCGTTGGAATCCCGCGAAGTCCTAGCCCCCGTGCGAGACCACCATCGCGATCCCCAGGATGTGGTGACGCTACCGACATCGCCCTCTCTCTCCGTGTGTGATACGTTGTACTATCTATTTGCCAACTTCTCGCTTGGTTTATTCCCGTCTCCCCCTCTCTCGGCCGGACGCTCGCGCGCCAGCTTGGAGGCCTGCTTCTTTTTGGGAAGTTCGACGCTGGTATCGGCTACCAGGTACCGGTAGATATTATCGCCCTACTTGTACCATTTGTGCACGAGACTTCGTTCGTGCTGGCAAGCAAAATTGCGGTGTTCATACCCGTGCTCGTGTCGATTTCGACGGTGCTTACGATGTACGCTTGTTTGTTGGGTTGTTGCCCCGCGCGACGACAGCCGCGCGGGCAACGGTGACATCAAGAGAATAGCAAGCAACTAACCTCGCTCTATCTCGAGAGGGTAAAGCCTGCTCGGCCTCCACTGCTGTGCGCAGTGCGCCTGCTGTACCGCTGCTGTGTACGCGCGTTGTGATGCCGGGTACGTCGCCGTATGTTGTGTATAAGTGCTTGATGCGGCGCAATTAGAGGCGTCGGCGTTCCGGCGTTCCACTTTAGATCTCCGTGTCTTCTGGTCTTGTCGAAAAGAAAACGTTCGAATGACTAAAAGATCTGAAGATACGAAAATAGGTACGAGGTAGTACGAAAAAAGACAACATGTACAAGTACAATATGATACTACTGTATATATGCGCTGCCTCGAGATACAACGCTGGATGAGCAACATGAAAGCTCCGTGCGGCGTAATTAGCGACGCCGGCGTTCCGGCGGTCCTCTTCAGATCTTGGGATCCTGAAAAAAAAAAAAACGTTCATTTTTTTACCAGAAGAAAATACTGAAGATACGACGAAAATACGTACGAAGACAAAAAGAAGAAAAAGGACGACGAAAAAGACGAAAAAAGCCCGCACAGCCCACGCAACGCTCGCAGTAGGGTGGTGGTATTAATAGTACAGAACTCGATATCTTATACCTGCACGATTTTCCCTGTAGTTTTTTTGTCCACTGCTGCTGCTGCTGTACCATACGTACAAACCCTGCACTCGTACATCTCTCGTGTAAGCGCGCGTGGGGTGTGATATTGCCCTTGGTACCCACCCGTTCTCTCCCCAAGCTCCCAGTGTGCTGTCAATCCCGCAGGGTGCATGTAGGTACTCATACGTTGAGCGGGTGGGTGCCCTTTTCCCAAGCAAGCTTCACGGGACTAGATAGATGTTGTGTCTGTTTCTTGTTTTATTGTTGCTTAAGAATCTGTTTCGGTTGAGTCCTGGCTACAAAGTACCAGGCATATACATACTATGTACGTACGTGCAGTGACTATTAATACCACTAAAGAAAGAAAGCACAGCGCTCGGGCTCTGCGGTTGCTGCTACATGCGTACGTACCTTGTACTATTAATAGTATACTCGAAAGATCGTTCATACTTGTATAATTCGTATTAATAGTAGTCTTGCTAAGTGTTATACGGGTAGTCTAGCATTCTGGCTTTATTTTGCTACTCGTACGAGTTTATACTTGGGTGACTTACCGGTATCACCCCGCCTGTTTACAATGCAAAACTTAAAAAAGCATGCATGGTGCGCCGCGCATACAGCACATACACACGCTTTTCAACGACTTTTTGCGCTCATACACCACAACGCACCCACCAGGGTACGTACGACTCAATCTGTATACGATTAATATACATACTGCGAATCTTCCCGTCGGACATATCACGATCTATCTACTACGTAGATCATCCAGATCCTAGATCTATCTGTCGCTACGATATATATAGTCTATAATATGTTGTGCAGATCCTGACTGTGCAGTGCACATCATTCAATCCAGGAAATGTATGTGCTATTATTATTAATAATAATAGATCATTCAAGTCATCCAGGTGTCACTCGGCAACATGACCTACAGTACCTAAACTTGTAGGCCATGCAGATCGTACCATACTGAAGAACGTTAGTCGCGCAAGCACAAACATACGAAGTATGTGCGCATCAACATCAATCTACAGTTAGTTACTATAGTAGTACATCATAGTGCGCACCAACCGGTGACACCTGGTAGTAATAAATGCCTTCCTTTTGGGCTCAAACGGAAACACGTTGACGAAAACAGAGCATCGAGTGGACCACACGAAGCAACGCGAGCTGCTGGGCAACCACGAGAGAATGAGCCATGTATTTTGTTAATTTAGCGTTCGACTCCAACAGAACAAGGTGATAGACGACATGCGCGCAGCATCGTACTGGAAGTAAGTGATGTGCGCTCGCACTGCACCGTTGACAAGCCGCACGTGCGATCGTTTTGGCCGCCGATACGTAGGTTGGAGGTCATCGTACTTCGGTCCCTGGTAGTGCGCAATCCGGCAGGGTGACACCGGTATCGAAGCAAGGCATTTTTACGCCTAAAAGCCCTTTTTCGTTTACTCAAAACTTCCGCTCACAAACACGCCGGCAGCGTTTTATCCCGAGCTAGGTGGGAAATAAAATCGCCGCCATTGTTGTTACACTATAATGTTTCCGACGTGTCTCAAGTGCCAACTAAGTCATCGACGGCACTATTTACTTACCTTTTCTACCAGGTGTCCGACGTAAATTGCTGTCCTATCAACCAAACAAACAATCCTAACGCACGTAGTATTAACAGGCGGTCGGCGACATCCGCTCGACGTTCTGCAATAGGACGCATGGACGGATGGGGGTCAGGAATCCTGGCCACTTCCCACTGCAAGCGACCGAAAAAGCCTCCCGTGTCTCGCTGCTCGTCAACACCAGATAGAAACCGCCGATGGCACAAGCTTAATCGCCAGCCAGAACCCACTCCCTTTCCCTTATCCCCTCGCCCACGCGACATCGGATTCATAGCGCGATCTCAAAAGTAGGAACGCAAGCCAAACAACAAAATTATAAAGATGCAAGCCTAAACAACTAAAAAATTGGTAACTTCTCATAACGTGTCAGTGCGTCGGCACGTCGAAAAACAAAACAGGGTCGATCGTCATGCTTGAAAACGCGTTTGTTTCCAGCGCTTTCCGCGCGATCTCTACAACCCCTCAATACTCGTACTACGCGCGCACTCAAAACCATCACAATGTCACTGCGCACGCTTTCTCACACACCACGCGCTCGAAGGCACGCCACAGCAGTCCGTACGAGACAAAATAGACACACCGCAGTGCGTGATACATTGGGCACAATACCGTGCGTGACACAATACATACACCACAGTGGGTGACACAGTAGACACACGACAGCAACGATGTTGACAAGACAGTACTTTCACCCTTGGCAAGTACCAGATACGCCTTAATCTGCATTGACTTTGACACCAAACTGCTAGGGTTGAGCGTGAAACACTAGGTCGTATACCCTTGCAAGCGCGTGTTTCCCCCTGTTTCACACGCGTCCTGACATATTTGCACCACATCAGCGCGTGAAACGGTCATAGCGTGACATGTTAAAGTGTACACGCAAAACGTACCACGAAGGCCCAATCCTCAACCCCACCGTGGAAACCTCTGCGCAAGGAAAAGTCCGCGGAAAACCCTATCATACAGCATTTGCCACACCGTCCCAGTCGCAGAAAAACACGGCCCATCCGCCACCCCTTGTTTCAGTCGCAAAAAAACACGGTCTAACACGTCCACCACCTCCCGTCCCTGCTACGGACGGGCCGCGCAGAGCGACAATCAAACGCGAACGGCACGGTCAGGTAGGTGCCACGGACATAGCCGTAGCAAACAGCAAACCCAATCAACAACAATTACAGCAGTAGTCACACAACAAACATGCCGTTTGCTTTTCGTGTCGCCACGTTTCGCTTCGCGTTTCGTGCCGCCAACAAACACCAGCGCCTTGCACAAACAGCGGAAACGCAGGGCCCCCTCCGCTTCGCCCCCGCCAGCACCAACCCCTCGGGCAAGCAACGCAACCGCAGTGCCCCGCTCCGCCTCACCGAGCCCAGCACACACTCCCACCCCGCCCGACACCGCCCGACACCGGCGCCGCCTAATATCTTTAGGACGGCACCGACGTGTTCGGGAACAAACTATCTTGGAACTAGAGTAGGATCGTGTTTGCAGTAGCTAAAGCGTTAAACCCCTGCCCCAGCCCCAGCCCCAGCCTCTGAGCGCGGCATGTACGCGCTCCATCTCTCGTTCGTTCACGCGTTCTGCACGTCATACTGCCATCGTCCCGCGCGTCATTCTGCGCATCGTTCCGTGCGTCGTTCCGCGCGTTGTTCCGCGCCGCGCAAAAGACAAACGTCATCCGCCGAGCGGCGGAACCGGCTGCCTTAGGTCCTTGAGCTGCTGTCGGAGATGGTTGCATTCCGCCTCGTGTGTCAAGTTGGTCGTCCTTAGCTCCTTCACCTCGGGTTCACGCGTTCCGCGGCTCGTTCCGCTCGTCGTTCCGCGCGTGTGGTTCGCGCCGCGCAACAGACGAGCTTCATTGACCTAGCCGCGAAACCGGCCGCCACAAGTCTATGAGCTGCTGCCGAGCAGCAGGCGAACGTCATCGGCCGAGCTGCGAAAACGACGGCATTAGGTCCTTGAGCTGTTGCCGGAGATCATTCCATTCCGCCTTGAGCGCAAGGTTGGTCGTCCTTAGTTTCTTCACATCGGGTTCGCGAGTTCCGCGCATAGTTCCATGCATCGTTCCGCGCGTCATTCTGTCATTCTGCGCCAGAGACGGACGTCATCGACCGAGCTGCGAAACTGACTGCCTTAGGTCCTTGAGCTGCTGCCGGAGGTCGTCGCATTCTGCCTTAAGGGCGAGGTTGGTCGTCCTCAGCTTCTTCACCTCAGCGACGAGGAGCTTCTTCTGGCCCTTGAAAGCGGCTTCCTCGGCCTCCCCTCGCTGCTTCTCGAAGCGCAACATGTCTTCCAGCACTTTTGTCTGGTCCGACGTAGCACAGCCGTAGGGTGGCAGCGGAACGGAGAAGGACACGGCACGGCGGCGGGTTTTCGGGTTTACTACCGACGTATATGCATGCATGTTGACACTCGAACCGCAACATGTAACCGACATGGATACCTAGATACGTCATCGACTATTGCGCACATTATATCATTTTGTTTCTCTATTTGTGTTGTTGGATGACCACGCCAGGTGTGCAGCGATGCTAGCCCCGGACTCCTGCCGGCTTAAGGAGTGTACGCGTGGAGGTGTGTGTGTGCTTGCGAGGCACGAAGACACAACAGTGTGGAAAATCGTTCGCCGCAGCTGTCGGCTTTCAGGGCGCGAATGTCGCGTCGAAAATGGCACTAAAGGTTGTCGTGAGGGCCGTTCCTAACGAACAAAACAAAATGTCAGGAATCATGGCATTTGGGTGTGACAAAATATCACGAATCCTGACACTTCATTCCTAACGATAAAATATGACATGTCACGTTTCGTGGCATTTTACACTCGAAGCACCACAGACTTTTCAGCGTTTCCTGTGGGCAGTCGCTCATCGTCCGCAGCACCACGTCTTTCCTCGCAATCGGCCTTCATAGCAGGGTCTGCCATGCCCCATGTATGCCCCCACCGGCCTTGGATATCCCCTCTCTCGGTGGAGATGGGGTGCAGAGTGGTTTTGTGTGTCTTTATCACTCGTGTCTTCGTGTTCTCAAGAGGTGTGACACTTGTCACAAATCGTGATAACGAATGGTTTTGGAAAAAATCTAGGGAAAAAAATGTCATGGTTCGTGATTTTTTTTTTGTCACACACCGTGATGTGAAAAAACAGGATTCCCGACAAAAATGTCACGATTTCTGACATTTTTTGTTGGTTATCGTAGGAACGCCCCTACGGCCGTCAAATTGCCCATGGTTTGGAAATAAAGTTGGCCTAGCCCATTTACTAAATGCAAAACGTACCCGCATCCATCCCACAACTATTTCCAAGTACTTTGTCCCGCAAACGGGGGTGCTGTTTTCAAGGGGTTGGAAAACTAGTGCGTTTTTCAGACGAGGTGTGCACAAACAACAGGAATTGCGGCCAGTCAGGACGCGGGTAGCGGGGGTGTTGGGGGGGTGGGTGTTGGGGCTGTGTTGGGGGGGGGGGCGCCACAGGCCAAGCACGGAGGGTTCGCGGTTGCTGGCAAACTATGAATAACCTAAAGAACAAAAAGATGATGCTATTACGGAGATCCATCGTTAACAGGGGTATATGCCCATGGGGCCATAACTCTGTCAATTCTTCGTCGATAACGGTAAACGATAGCGTGGACTGTTCGCATAGGCCTTACGGTCACGGCGCAAAAATAACAAATAAAAAATATGATGTTCTGGCCGAGATATTGCGAAAATTATGATTTTTTTTTGGTGAATTTTTTGCAACACGATATGGTGATGATGATGGTGATGATGATGATGGTAAGGCATTTACCCCTGTTAACAATGGATCTTCGTAATAGTAAGAAATCTATCGAGACGATCAGAACAAGCACCCAACCACTTCCGCCCCTACTACTGTATAATACGGGGCTCAGAAAGAAACAGTTTACACTCTGCGGGGTACCTGTTTCTGGCCGCTGAGCTTCTGGTTCTCAAGCTCGTTCTGGTACGTGACCGCCTTGTCCATGGTCTCCTGCGCCACCCGCTCCATCTCCTGCACAGGCCGAGCGTAAATAGCGTCCACCGTTGGGGCGGGGGGCGGGAAAAAGAGTGAGGAGGAGGGGGAGGAGGACAAAGAGAAGGAGGAGCAGACTAAAAACTCAGGAGGACCGACAGACATTTTGATCGGCGATGATATGGTGAGATGAGCGACGAAGCAAGCGCGAGAGGGGATGGGGGACAAAGGTTTCAGGGTCACAGGGCTGTGCCGCATCCAGTTCGTGTGCTCTATGTACCGCTGCGAAGCCGTGCGGCTCATGCAGTAGGTGTGCCAAAGGAAGTACCGCTGCTTGTGGGCCGTGCGACACTCCGTGCGTTTGTCCGGCAACGAACATAATCAAAGGTTTGGTCCTGTAGTACTGCCGAAGAAACTCGGAGCAACGACGTCAAACGTTAAGGCTAGGTTCAGCAATCTACAGCCGAGGAAGCACGGGAGGATAACACGACGAAAGCTACACTCGCACCTGCGTCCGGGAGTCCAAGAAAGAGATGACCTCTTGGTCCGATGCCGACTGCCGGAGGGTCAGCCCCTTCTCGTCCAGGCTGCGCTTAAGGGCGGCCTCAGTTTCCTTAAGCTTGGCTACTAGGAACTCCTTCACGCTCTCGGTCCCCTGTTGAAGGGCATCGTTCGTCAAAATAAGCTCAAAAAGTGGAAGGGAGCGACTCAAGCCCACCACCCGCTTCTTGGAGCGAGAGTGGATGTTCACGCAACGGAGGCCTCTGTACGATATACCGGCACCCAAACGCTACTCAGAACAATGCTACAGCATGACCGCTCCAGTGAGAGCGGTAGCAGCTATTAATAGTACTAATGGTAAAAGTAGCAGTGATAGTATATTATTATTATTATTATTGTTGTTGTTATTATTATTATTATTATTATTATTATTATTATTATTATTGTTATTATTATTATTATTATTATTATTATTATTATTATTATTATTATTATTATTATTATTATTATTATTATTATTATTATTATTATTATTATTATTATTATTATTATTATTATTATTATTATTATTATTATTATTATTATTATTATTATTATTATTATTATTATTATTATTATTATTATTATTATTATTATTATTATTATTATTATTATTATTATTATTATTATTATTATTATTATTATTATTATTATTATTATTATTAGTAGTAGTAGTAGTAGTAGCCGTCGCCAGCCGCCCCGATGTCGTTGCCCTTGTCCTTGTCTACGCACGCCGACGCCCCCCCACCCCCGAAGACCGCAAGACCGCCACCTTCACCAAGCGCCAAGCGCCCTTCACCACCATTTCGGGAGGGCGGCCGCACGGTGTCAGATATTACGATGTGAACACATTTTCTACATGAATTGAAGCGCATTGATCCAGGTTGCACCGCATTTGGCTCAGGTTGCAACGCATTTATCTGCGTAACATATCTACCAGATACTTAGAAGTACATGTATTTGTTGGATATCGACCTCATTTCTCCATCCGCCGTCCCTATTCACACGTTTCCGACACACGGTTCGGTCGCAACCTACAACAACACAACTACAAACCCTAGCCCTAACCCCCACCTGCAGCCTCGCGTAGAGGTCTTCCTTCTCCGCCTGCAGCGAGCTCGCCCTCGACTCCAGCCGCCGCCCGCGCTCCGTGATCTGGATGATCCCCTTCATCTCCGCCGTCGTCAGGCGTTTCGACAAGCCGTCTACAAACTCCGGCGACACGGCACCCGCAGCATTCGCCACGCCGCCCGCACCGTCACCGCCCCCGGCTCCACCTGCACCGGTAAGGCTAGCCGCTGCCCCCGCGAGGGAGCCGAAGCCGCCGCTCGCTCCGGCGGTAACCGCCTCCATTCTGCTGACCACCACCCCAAGGGCGCTCGCCAGAGCTCTCTGAATTCCCGTGGACGACAACGGTTTGGCGGCGAACGAACCAGTTTGATCGCGGATGACAACGATTTGAGTTGGCAGGTGCATTTAGAGGGCGCCCGGGAGGAGGTGGGGGACGCGAATACATAAAGGAAAAGAGGCTATATACTGGGTGGACGGGCCATGTGATATAGCTAGCTGCTGCGCCGCTTCGATGCGATCTCAATATAGCTCTATGTCGAGCCGTTATTGCTGCTTTCCTCTCCTTTCTTCCCTCCCTCCCTCCCTCCCTCTCTCCCCTATTCCTCCGATGCGCACGAATACCTGTCCAAGCCCAGGCCCCTGCGCCGCGGTAGACGCTGACGACGCCGATGCAGTGGAGCCGGCTCGATCTCTAGCACCAGCGGGGCCTCCGACCGCGTTCCCGCTACCTCCACTAACCCCACGCTCGTCCGATCCACCATCTCGAGGAGGGGGCGGCTCGGCCGCCACTGCCTGGCTGCCAATGCCGAACATAAGATCCACCTGACAAGAACAGATGGCGCGGGTGGGGGGGAGGGTTAGGGAGGATGGGGGGCGGGGGTGGGGGGGCACAAATCAGACCCCTCGCGGTATCACAACGAGGAATCGCCAACACAGCAGCACTCCGCCGAACACTTGAAAAAAAGTAACACCAAATGCGAGCTCTCTTGAGCACGAACTTCCTTGGCTTGCAAAAATTGGTAAATAGATTCAAACTATGTGGGGCACAACCCGGCATCATATCATGACTCGTGCAAACCATCAACCAAATCCTGCTTGGCATCCGTTTCCCCGTATCCCTCACCTTGCGGAACATCGGACGGCAGACTTGCGCCGCGCGGAGCACCTCATCTGCGTTCAGAAACACGAACACCTTTAGCAGAGGCTTCTTCTCCAGGTCCGAAAGCAGACACAACCCCCGTGTCACCCCAACCCCCGCCCCTACCCTCGCCCCCGCCCCCGCGCCCGTCTCCAACTCCAAAACCCCACCCGCCCCCTCGACCTCTGGCGAAAGCTCCGGCCGCTGTCCGGCAGGGCTAGATCTGGCACGCTCCCCCCGGCTGCCGGCTGAGTTGGGAGAACCTGGACCGGTGCTTGGAACGCCTCCTAACCCCTCGCCGCCGCCGCCGCCGCTACCCCCGCGCGCGTCCGTGTCAGCCGCTGACGCCGCTGCAGCGGCATCGTGCATCGCCTGCATCTTGACTAGTTTCCTGGATTTGATAGTTTTTGGGGAAAAGCGGGGGCGGGAGCGGAGCACACGTCGCGCTCGCGTTTGTTTGTTCTCAGCGGCGGTACTCGGATTGGGGATTGGATCTCGGTTGGATAAATAAAAAAGGGGGGCGTTTTTTTTGTATCCGCTCACAGCAGCAGCAGGCTCGACAAAAGACACAGCACACACATATAGGTCCTGCAGGTATAATACCTCCGGTTCTCCTGCCTGGATGGCATACTCACGATGGATGCCACAGCTACAGGCCAAAAGGCGTGTCCTGCACGCTGCATGTAACCTGTTCGTTGCCTGTGCTATTTACTGGAAGTGCGCTTGATGATTTACTCTTTTTTTGGCGGGATACTCAGAAATTTGGCGAGTTGCTGTATGCAAGCTTCGCAAGCGGCCAGAGCCGCAGCACGAGCCCCCCCGGGCCACCTCAATCACCTCTCGGTTCTCTGCAGTTGAACCTCGACCCCCTCGAGTCGCGCCACCTTCTTGCTCAGTTGGTCCGCCTTCGACTGCTCCTGCTCCCGCAATCGAAACTCCCGAGCCAGACCCCACAGCTCCTGCACGAACTTGCTACGTACATCGCGGGCGACTTCTCTTTCTTCCTCCACCTTCGAGGCCGCGAGCGCCTCGCGCTGCGGTTAATCGAGTTTGGAGCCGAACAAACAAAATGAGATGAGGGTTGGGAAAAAGAGAGAGCAAGATATTGTTTAGGTGTCAGTAACTTGAAGCTTGTCTACAAGCTTAGAGGTGGCGAGGTGCCTCCGCGCTGAGGTTTTCAGGTTTGGGCGTAAAGCAAAAATAAAATGAGCGCGTTGGGAAAGAGAGAAACGTGTAAATTTGGGGTCAAAAACTTGAAACATGGGTGGACTATTGGGTTAATCGGAGTGAGGGCTCCTAACCTTGTTAGAGCTGCACCCACTGTTTTTTGGGGCGGGCAAACGACTTTAAGTTAGTGTTGGATGATTTTTGCGGTTCTAAAAGGGCGGACGCAGGAACTCCGCAACATCAAGAGAGGCCCTACGAACTAAAACACACAATGAGCGCGTTGAGAAAGAGAGAGCAAGAGACCATTCTGGGATCAGGAGCTATTATTAGACACTTGCCTAGAATATGGGGATGCTCGGGATCAGGACATCAGGACTCGAAGGACCAACCATGCATAGCCGACAGAATCATGCAGGAACTCCTCAGCAAGATAGACGAGGCTCTAACGTATAACATCGACTTGTAAATGTAATCGTGCAACACCACTGCTGTCTGATTAGTCGAGGCCGACAATTGATCGTGCAGCACTGCTGCTGTCAGAGAGGTCAAGCCTGGCCTTCGCCGTGCAACACCACTGCTGCCTGATTGGTTGAGCCTCGCCTTTCGGATGCCCGTTTATTTTCGGAAGAAACCTACCAAAACACGTGGTGGAAATGTGCGACCGCCCCTGCCGACTGCAATCCCCCAAGCGGCTGGGGTTGGGTTGTCTACGCCGATCTGCAAGAGAGAACTTGACCAAAAGGTCATACGTTGTTGTATGCACATGAAAAGGTGCTGCAAGCAGGTGTAGTACACCAACATATGTCTTATGTAAAACATGGACTTTTTTGTGGCATGCTCTCTCAGGCGGCCGAGCTTTTTTTCTTGCGCTTTCGGCTGCGGGGCAAGCAAGGAGGCCTTCGGTGTATTACGACGCATGTCTGAGTCCCGACCGAGCTCCGTGGCAGGTTCTGTGAGCATTCAACGCCGCTTGTATGGCTCCTTTTTCAAGGGGTTGCATTCCGCCTCGCTGAGCCCAGTAGATTTGAATGGAAACTCCACAATTTGTTGTTATTTTCCAATAGCCCGCTCCGCTCTCACATGTGTTTTTTTTTTGCCGCTCAGGTTTTTCGCCCGCCGGACAACATCAGCCCACTTGCTTTTACCCCTTTTGCTGTCTGCTACGACGCAGCTACACACAGCCAGCAGCAGCAGCACATCTGTCGAGCATCATACGTATCTGTTGCATCTAGCCCTGTGACTTGTGTTGTACACCTTGCACTGAACATGTAACACACCTCGCCTGTCTGTGGCGAATTTGCCTTCCTCCGCCCGTCTACCTGGGAGATTAGCCCCTACGTACCATTCCTCGAGTTGTTATGCTCCCCCCACGGCATCTGGGAAGTAGTCGCACCTAGCAACACCCACAGAGCAAGGCCCATCCTGCTGCCTGCATCGTTTCTCCGAGCCGCACAGGGCCCATAGAAACCCAAACGTTAGTTAGACTAAACATGTCAATCGACAGAAGCTACTAATAGTACGAGTAGTTCCATACTCGAGTTGCACCACATCTTCCCACACTAAACCTCACATATATCTTGGACTATATCAGTAACCCCGATGAGATTATGCCACTTTTACCTACGACTCCATTTCGGTACTGGATCAGTATGCAATGGTCGCATTGCTCTCATCGTTCCATCTGGGTGTTCTCTAAAGTGTGTGAGCTTTGTAAGTTCTTGACATGTGAGAAAAGTTCCCTTTTTCTTTGTAGATTTTGGGATGAAGGTGAAAATCGAACCCTTGACCTCACTCTTCAAAATCTCACGGCCTGCCTGATTCGCATTGTGAGGAAAGTAGACTAAAAATGTCGATTGACAGAAGCTACTACGAGCAGGCTCCCCTATACTCGAGTTCTTGTAAAAATGTCGATTGACAGAAGCTACTACGAGCAGGCTCCCCTATACTCGAGTTCTTGTGAGGAAAGTAGACTAAAAATGTCGATTGACAGAAGCTACTACGAGCAGGCTCCCCTATACTCGAGTTCCACCACATGGTGTTTTTTCTCGCTCTGCTGCTCTTGTTGCTATGCTACTGCATGTCACATGGTCATACAGACTCAGTACTTACGGCAGTCAGGGTACAATAGCAGCCGCGCTGTGAGCTCTCTCCTGTTTGTGCCAGCTTCGGCCTGAATTATGTGTGTGTGCGCTTCTGTACGTACCAGGTATGTGTGCGTGGCGTGTGCGCTGTCACAAAATCAGCATTGTACAGGAGAGCCACATCATCAAGTAGTACAACTGCAGGAGCCCTGTTACAAGCTCTTGCGTTTGTGCCAGTAGTCGCGGTGTATGTGCGTGAAGTTGGTGCACAGCAGGAGATCGAGCCGCGACAACGACAGCTTCACGCCCAATGCAACAATCAATACACGTGGGCGGACCTCATACCAGGTACACGAAGCATACAGCAGTTGCAAAATCAGTATTAATAGTTCATTTGTTGTCACGATTCCTGACATTTTTGTGCTCGTTAGGAGCGGCCCTCATGCATGCCAGGTATCATTGGAAAGGCTGTGTGTTATCTCTTTTCGACTTGCGACGCCCCCGGGATGTCAAGGTAACCACATCCCGGAAGGGAACCTTGTACTATTAATAATATACACAATCGGGTTGAGTCTATGGCAACCCGTAAGATGGAAACTGAACTAGCCGTGTTGCACGAGCCCATTTACCAAGGTGGCGTTTTACAAGGTGTTGTTTACATCGGGGTATAGGGGGACCCCCAGCAGGAAGCAGGAACCGCTGCTGTTTTGCGGCGGCAGCAGCAGCAGCAGCAGCAGCAGTGCACGAGCGCTGAACTACTGCGGAGTGATGGGAGTGGGATGATACGTGTCGCACGTATAAACGCGTACACACAGCAGTCATTATACGAACGCACGAATATTGCTGTAGGGCTGGTACCGCAGTAATGCTGCGGTATCATGCCGGGTAACACATGTACAAAGTGCGGCCCCACACAGCAGACAGCTTGCAACAGGGACGGGAGGGCGAGAGACATACAACACTTGTGCGTACTACGACTAGAAACGACAGCACAACTATTAATAGAGGTGTTACCCGCCGAGTACCCGCAGTAAACGGGTACCCGCTAACTTTGGGGAGAAAACGAGCATTTACGGCTATTTCGGGCAGGTACGCGAGTACCCGTGCAACAGCCCGGGATCCGCCGAGTACCCGTCAAACAGTCGACCACATGGGCACCCGTGACGTAATGGTCGATGGTGATTGAAACAAACGAAGAATTGGCGGCGCATCAAGTGATCAATGCGGCCCTGGGGATGTAATCTAGGGGATGATAATTTTACATCCCCGGGGTTTCCAAGGTAAACCAACATGTACCCGGGTAACCGGGTACCCGTTAAATCGGGAACTCGGGTCCCCGGGGTATTTGCAACAGCGTTTTCTTCCCTGGGGAATATGTACGAAATGCGGTCCAAGCATGAGGGGACGTGATTTCGGGGATGATAAGTTGTAGTCCCCGGAGTTTCCAAGGTAAACCAACTCGTACCCGGGTACCCGGGGCCCAAATACTCTGGCGAGCATGAAGTGTTTTCTTCTCTTTTCTTTCCTTTCCTTTATCTTCTTTTCTTTTCTTTGTTTCTTTTCTCCAATTGACTTACGCCTGTCGTGCGCATGCGTAGTGATAGATACTACGTGTAATATATACGTGGTAGTCTTGGGTGGCAATCGGAATAGTTGGTTTCTCTAGGCGTGAGTAATGAGACGTATGCACCGGCATGGACCTGGCACATCGTAGACTGACTCCCGATTTCACTTTTATATGTTTCTGGTGGAGGCATGAATGGCGTCAGCTGTGATATACCTGGTATGCGTGTACCACCTTGGGTTGTGTGTGTGTTCTCCCTGGGATATTCCTCAGCTCCGGAGTGACTGGAGCTTGTCCTGTGACCACGGACTTGATTATGCAAGTTAATGTGAGAATAACAACAACAACTACTCGTATCCGTGGCTAGCAAGCCGGTTGAAACTCACGAATACCCGGGTAACGGGCAAAACGGTACGAACATCTCGCAAGCACGACAGCTTACTATTGCTGTTGTAGTATCAGCAGCACCAGCTGACTTTCGTACGTTTCGTAGGACATGTCTTTCATCTGCTGCGTTACAAGCAGCTGCTGTGCTCTCTCACCTCAAGAAGGGCTCTCTCCGACTCCTGAAGCACCCGCACCTGCGCCCTGGCATGCTCCAGCTCCACCCTGAGGGCCTCTTCCTTGTTCGCCCACTCCCATGCCTCCAGGTCTCCCAGCATACCTTCCATTACCGACCCAACCTCCGCTTGTACAGTCAAGTTGCGCATCGTCTCGCCGATTGCCGAAGCGTAAGAACGCTCCACACCGTTCATGGTGAGCATATTTCTCTTCCTTCTATGTCTGGTTGGGTGCTTGCCTTCTAGTGACCGCTTTCAGCCTATCCGTAGTACCTGCGGCAGCGGTTCTGCTGCGGTCTGCGGAACGGAAGCGGAAAGTTGAAAAGTATGTTGAAAGTTGGAGTTGATATTTTGTATTTCTTGGATGGCGGTTTTGTACATTCCTAAAGGAGCAAATATCCCCGGGCAGGGACGCGGCTTCTCGCAAGGGCACGCGGATCATTGTTGAAGTGATGGAAACGCCGCCACCGCCACCGCTGCCATCACCGCTGACATCCATGCATCCGATACCGAGCACCGCTGACAGCGCTGACCTTTCTCCCAGCGCCGAGGTGGGGGGAGGCGCGGCAGACAGAGCTGGTGGTACTACTCCGACGAAGGCACCCCCCAATGCGACAGTCCCGTCAACTCGTAAGCAGGGCCACCGAAGGTCCAAAAAGAAGACGGCACCGGGAGCTACCGGTGCCCCCTCCTTCGCTGAGAAGAAGCTCGTCCACCTCGTCATCGATTCCGGGGCCATCATCAAGGGGGCTGGCATGACCCTTGCCTCGGCTGCTGAGGTATGGCGTCCGCGCGTTTTGTTTGAGGCAATTTCGAAAATCAATTCCTGTGCGGCCTGTCTCTGGTGGTGGTGGAGCTACAAGCGGCTCGTGACACCACTCGTGGTACTGAAGACTGAAGTCATGTACTACTACATACTGCTGTACTACTCGTACGAGTAGTGCGGTTCATTGTATGGCCAAATCACGTTGCTGTAGTTGCAACGTATACCTCTGTTTCGTAGGATGCCACAGAGCTCATCTCTCTACGAGGCATCGGCACGGACGCACGGACACTGGTTGTGCTGGATGTAAACGGGAGGAAAGGTCGAACACACACTTGCTGCTGCTGTGTATCCCGTACTCCGAGCGATTCCACATTGCGCAGTACCTGGTACGTATCATTATGTTTACAAGATCTCCGCTCCGCGGGCGGCTGACGTTCCCGCTATGCTCGCGCAAGGAAGAAATACAACTATTAATACTGTAAAAGTGAAGGGGGCAGAAAGAAGAGGCCCATGATTTTTTGCAACTACAATGTAGCGATTTGATAATAATGCCGAGATCTTTTGTGCAGAGCTGATTGCCCTGTGCTGTGCTGTGTACTTGTTGGCGATGCCACGTTCTGATTGGCAGTACGGGTGTAATTTGCGAGAAAAAAAACATGAAGAGGACCGAGAGGACAATCAAGTGAAGAAAGCAAACAGACGAAATAAAGCACAGCGCAGCACGGCATAACACTGCACCGCAGAGCAAGACGCGGCACCGCACGGCACCACACGGCGCTGCGCTGATCTGCTGAGCGATAGCTGGGCTGGACTGAGCTGGGAGTGCATTTTTGTTATTCAACAATGTAATACGTTCAAATCTGGTGCAGTAGTACCGGTACCCGGTATATGTGACACTTCAAATGTTGCGGAGCGTACTATACGAAAGAGTAACTACAGCAAAGTACGCAGCACAGCATAGCACCGCACAGCACGGCAGGGAACGGCATCGCGCGGCCCTGCACGGCGCTGCGCTACTGAGCTAGCGCTGCGGTTCGCTGCTGACATGAGCTGAGCTGATGAGCCGCTAATACTTCGTGCAACTAAAACAACAAAAAGAAAGAAATCGAAGAAAAGCTGGACCGTTCCGCAAGTGATGACGAAGGAGGCGGTGTTCAAGCGAGAGGTCTTGAGAGGCCAAGGGTGTACCAACGAAGCCCTCTCAGGAAAAAGAAAACAACCGAGAAAGTATGAGAAAGTGTATATCATATGTGATGCATGCGGTACGGCTGGGGTAGCCTCTGAGAGCTGAGGATGGGTGTACATACGGGGGTAGACGTGTCGTCGCACTCTCTTTCTCGCGTGATGGGCCCAAGCTATATATGTTTTGTTTTTTTTTGCTCATTCCATATGGTATATTAGCACTTTTTCTATTTTGTTTCTCCCTCCCTAGACATAATTCAAAAACTAAGCAGGCTCTTCTCCCCTTTCCCCACTACGGTACGTGCCTTCATTGTTATCGCGACCAAACTTCGGCCCTTTCTCCCCTCGTCGACTCGCATCGAATTGCGATGCTTACTATTTCCAGCCATACTTGCACAACACGCTGCTTTGCAGCAACGTCAAGGGCTCGTGCACTCGCAGTGCGACAGGGCTAACCCGAGCAATTCCATTCTTCGCGATATGTGCACGATAGACACCTGGCATCATAAGGTTTGACTGCGACAGCCACTGAGAGTGCATGTAGATCTGTCATCGAACTCTCTCTTGGTCATGTGATGAGCCTAAGCTGTCTACAGCCATGTTTCCACAGTACCTGCTGCTGCTTCGCAACTATGGCTCAAAATCTGCGACAGGTTTACGAACAGCACCAGTAAACCGAGAGTACAACAGCTGAGGGAACATTATCAGTGACGTGTTGTAAGGAGAGTGAAGCTTGTCTTATCATGGCTCATCCCCAGAGACGTATTGTAAGGAGGTCGGTTTTATTTAGCCGACTATTTCCGCCGCCCCCGCCGCAGCTGTGGCCAGAGCCACCTCCCCGATGACCACGCCAACCTCCGTGGCCACCAGAGCCGCCACCGCGGCGGTCTCGGCCCTCGCCGCTTACGTCGCCTCGACGGTCGCGTTCATCACCGTCACCGTCGCCGCGAATACTGTCACGGGATCTCTCGTGCTTCTGCTTATCAGCGTAATCCTCTATCATAGGGTTTTCCAAACGATGTTTTAAGACGCGCTGGAGATCATCGTGAAGGGCGTGGACGAGCTCTGCGAAATCCTGTCGGAGATAGGATAGGTCTCCGTCCAGTCCACGGTGATCACACTTTTTGCCATGATTCTTGATATCCGTCCGCGTCACGCAGGCGGAGGCAGGGACGGAGACTTGTCGTACCTCCGGCAGAAATTCACAGGGCTCGTCTACGCCCTTCGGGACGATCTCCGGCCCGCACACGCCTCTCGGTGTCTTGTTACTTGTTTTTGCCGACCCCAGAGGACCACCGTGCAACACGCAAGATAGCACGCACCCACTGGCACGACCTTCGTAGACGATATTCTACTAAACTAGGGGTGCAGCGCACACGACGAACATGGTGGATCTGGAAGCATCATATCAAGATATTTCCATAGGCGCATGTCTGGGCGTTTGCACCCTCCCCGTTGTCAGGAACATCAGGTTGGAAACTCGTAGGAGGGGGTTGCGTTAGCTTGCGTGCTTACCCCGTACGCCGCAAAGGACGAGCACAAGGGATCCCGTGATGATGTTGGCGGTGACGGGGACGGCTATGGACGCGACCGCCTACTCAACGGAAACGGCGAGGACCGGGGCCGCCGCGGTGGCGACTCTAGTGGCCACGAACGTGGGCGTGGTCATCGGGGAGGTGGCTCTGGCCTCAGCAGCGGCGGTGATGGCGCAATTGGTCAGCGCGCAGGGACACACGAACTGAGGAAAGGGTGGGGGGTAAGGCCGCTCCTCGGGAGATAATTGGAGCCGCCGGCACTTTCGAGGGTCTGTTCCGGGCGGAGAGAGCTCCAGCTCAAACCTGCCCTCCAGCTCTTGGGAGAGAGAGCCCACAGACGAACCATCCAGACATATATCGTCGAATCTCGAATATCCTCATAGGTGCCGAAAGGTCGTCAATCCTCATGCGTGGCCCGTGATGGGGAAAATCGCGAACATTGTTGAAAAAAATGAGACTCAAATCAACCCCTACGAAGTATTTATTTATTACCCTTCGTTAATTTTTCTTGTATTCGCTGCCGTGCCTCAGAACTTTTGGACGATTCCTGAGGTAGTCTCGGAGATCAGGGATAAGAAGGCCCGCCACCACCTGGAGTCTCTGCCATTCGAGCTTAAGCTCAGGGAGCCGTCGGACGAGGCTATGAAGTTCGGTGAGTGAGGCTCGTGAGGCCGCCAGCGCATCCATCTATGCCTGCGGATATGTAGCCAGACTGTTTCGCACTACGCGTGCAAACATTATGTTTATATCACCTATTAAAAAATTGAAAACACCTCGGCCGTTAGATCGAGGATTTCGTCGAAACTTATCTTGGCGAGCTGTGTATTGAACCTGTTGCCGCGGGAACCCGCGCTTATCTGCGCACGCCTCTCTTTCGCCCTCAACGGTCTCCTTTCGTCTATTATGTGAACGAATCTCCCTATGTTGTCCCTACCGGATTTTGTGCAGTGGTGGGGTTTGCGCGACAGACCGGCGATCTGCGGGCGCTGTCGCGGGTGGACCTTAGGGTCCTCGCTTTGACGTACATGCTGGAGAGGCAGGAGACGGGGGCTAAGCACCTGCGCACTGGACCCGTTCGGAAGGCGAGAGGGTTGTAGGTGTCACGTTGCATGTTTTGCGTTTTTGTGCAGTGTTTTGTGTTTGTGTTCAAACATAGATACCACTATGGATGTAAGTGTAAGGACCGTTGGGATATTCATATTCATGCACCAACCATCATTATATACCCGTCCAGATTGGTATATATATTGCACTAGTCTTGGTGGGAACGCGGTAACGGAAGGGTGGGGTCATATTACGTATCAATATTTTTTTTTTCGCCTCCCTCGGTGTTGACGGATCTCGTCCACAATAATAAGTTTTTGAGTTGTCGACGCGGTTGGTTTTACATGAACGTTGGACCGTCCTCTTTGGAAGTGACTCGGCTGCTTTTTCGTTGGCCAACGTTTTTTGTGAGTTCTTCGTATAATGCCACTGCGGTGAGTAACATACTATTGCACCTGGTTTGTCTTTTCGTGGTCGCTCTTCTCGCCTATCGCACGTCATGCAGGGCGTAAAGCCAGCCAGCAAGTGCAAGGCCGTCGTCGCTACGCCTTCGTCGACCGCGCAAGAAGGAGCCGAAGAGTCAGCGTCCTTACCACTTCCGAGCGACCCCCAACAAGCGCCGGCCGCGGTCGACGCCTCGTTAAGTGGAAAACCGAACGAAGCAAAAGCTGCGGTCGACGCCTCGTTAATTTTAAACTCAAACGAGGAAAATTCTGCGGCGGCCGTGGTAGAGGACGAAAGAAACGTGGATTCACTTTGTTCCGCGGTTAAAAAGGCGTGGACCGATGATGTTATTGCGGGTGAGGGTGCCGGGAGCTTGACCGGGAGTTCACGAGCGGAAGGGGGTGTCTCGGCGGGGCAGGGGGACGGGAAGGCGGCCACCGTTACCAGCTCATCTACTGGTTACGTGGAAGATGAGGAGGGCGGAGAGGAGGAAGACGAGGAGGAGGAAGAGGAAAGTGGAGGGGAGGAGGAGGAGGAGGAAGAGGAGGACGAGGACGGGGAGGATGGGGAAGAAGATCAAGAGGAGGACAAAGGAAGCGATGACTGTGACGATGAATGGGAGCCGGAGGGCAACATCGCGGACGGGGAGAACACATCACCAACACCAGCAAAAGCGAACGGCAAGGCGGCGGCTTTCACCGCCGACGACTTCCCTACCCTGGGAGGGAGTCCCTCCCCCCCCCCCCCAACACCCGCCGCCGCCACCGACGCCGCCGCTCTTGCTCCTGGGTCGCCGTCGCCGATAGCTCCCGCGAGCGCATCATCGTGGTCCCTCATGGCGCGATCAAACCCGGCGCCTTTTAAGATTCCCGCCAAGCGCGACCCCGCACCGCTACCCGCCGCGGCGCCGCCTGCTACTACGACGTCCGGCGACACGCGGGGACATTTTTCGACCATCGGGGGAGGGGCGGCGGGGGCGAGGGCGGAAGACCGACCTCGCCCAGACGGCGCAAAGATGGGCACTTCCCGCATCCTCAGCACGGCGGCGGCGTTTGGCGTGTCCGGCGGGGGCGCGGAGGAGGACGACGGGGAAGGGTGGGTGAACCCGTCCAACATCAAGAGCCAGAAGGCGGCCGGTATCGGGCTGAACGGACCCTCGCAGTTGCTAAGGAAGGGGGGCCGGGGCGGCGCCGCGGGGGCGGGGGCGGTGGCGGGGAAGTGCCGCGCTGGGTGCGTGACGACGGACTTCGCCATGCAAAACGTCATTATTCAGGTTAGGGGACTTTGGTTCTTGCCGCCTCTGGGCACCAGATGGACACATTTTTTTTTTTTTTTTTTTTTTCAGTGTTTTACTCGTTGATTTTCTTGCGGGAGGGGGCTTGAGCGGTTTTGCGTTTTGCCATCGTCGTTCCATGGTTGACGTCTGCGCTCTGGTCGACCCAGATAAAATCAAGGACAGTCGACGGTCAGGTTCCCGAGAACATCAAAAACAGTCGACGGCCAGCCGTTGCCTTGTCGATACAGTCTCCCCTCCCTCTCTCTTCTACGGCCCGTCGAACCTCGTTAGTACAGCTACACCCACGCTGTGGGAAGCGGGGGAGAAACTACTTGAACCCAAACAATTTTACAGTGAAAAGGGTTTAAGACCAGGCAAAGGTATATCCGCCAGAGCGATATACCAGGTATGCGTCGATTCTTTTTTCCGCGCCCAACCCGCTCAATCGCGAATGAACAAACCCGCCGCCTCAACCGCCGTAAACGCCACACGGCCGACCAGCTGGAAACGAATATGTTTATAGTTGACAAGGTTAAGACCTGGCAACGATGTGCACATGAATATATGCGTCGATTCCTTTCTCGTTCCCCACCCAAACCCGCCGCCTTGCCCGTCCGAACCGTCACACGACCAGCCGCAGATATAAACCTAAAGTTGGAAAAAAATGTGTGTTCAGTGAGAATTTTAAGACCCGGCAACGATAAACTCATCGAAACGACACGTACGTCGACTGTTTTCGTGGCGCCCAACCCACTCAATCGCGAACGAACTAACCCGCCTCCTCAAAAACCGGCCGAAACGATAAACGACCACAGGTGGGCCTGCCGCTTCTGTCTCTCGACGGCATGGCCGTGCGCCGGGTCAAGCAGTGGATCCTGCGCTGCGCCGCATGTTTCAAGACGTGTACCGAGATGGGCAAGCTCTTCTGCCCCGTCTGCGGCAACGCGAGCCTTGACCGCGTCTCGTGCTCCGTCAACGCGAAGACGGGGGCGACGCAACTCCATCTCCGCAAGAACCACAAAGTTAACCTCCGCGGCAGCAAGTTCTCGATCCCGGCGCCAAACCCAGCGAAGGGGCGCTTCGAGGGGGACCTCTTGCTGCGAGAAGACCAGCTGCTCAGCGGCATCTGGGCGCAGAAGGTACGCACAGATATGGACCTGGTATACCCCTGCGTTCGCGCTCTCATTAATTTTCCCTTTGCCTTGCGACGATGGGCAGCGCAAAATTCCTTCAAATGTGGAACGAATGCTCGTGTCCCTTTTGTGTTTGACGTGGTGATAGACGGTTGGGCGATGGGAAAGCGGTTGCTGTACCGGACCATGGGTGCCCTCGGGGAGGTTTGGCCTCGCAATGGCTGGTAGCCACGACTGGATATGCAGCTCTCTCGGTATCCGAAGAGCACGTTTCGGCGAACAAAAATGGGGTCCTCGCGTTGTCCCCCTTTGTGGTGACAATGCCGTTCTCGGTTTGCCGCACGCCTTGATAATTTCGGTCAGCGTGTGTTTGAGCGGCCCTCGGTTCATTCTCTCGTTTCCTTTTTCTTGTTTTCTTGTTTTTTTTGCCAATTTTCTTTGGCCTTTGCCACTATTTTTGCTTTTGCTTTTGCCCTTTGTTTTCTGTTTAGTATTTTCTCTTCTACCCCATGACGAGATGGACGGCTACCCCCCGCCCCCCGCCCATCGCCCCTGCCCATTGCCCCCGCCTCCGCCCATTGCCCCCGCCCCCCTCCCCCGTTCCCCACACACAGGCGCGCCGGAAAGAAAAGGACGTCAGCTCGATGTTTGGAGAGGATATCACCGGAAACGTTGGCCTCACCGTGTCCAGGTCGGCGGACATTGTCGTCGGTTACGGCCGAAAGAACCCCAACTCGGCGCGAGGGCGGGAACGACGCGGCAAGAAGGGGGTCAAGAAGCGGCTGTGATGCAAATGTCGTAGTATCAACTCGTAGTAATCAGCTTTCTTTTTGTGTGTAGCGAAACGAGTTAACAACAGCCCCTTTTTTTGTGTAGCGGAACAAAGGGAGCAGGGTGTGCGAGAGAGCTTGGCGCACGCACACCCCTCCCGTGTCTCGTTGACGCTTCACCCCTTTGCACTAGTAGCTGAAGAAAAAAAAACCTTTTTGGCGGTTTCCGCGATTGGAGGCCCTTTATCGTATCCTTGTGAATCGACCACTTTAATTTCAAGGGGTGTGTCCCGGACGGAATTGGTGCGCAGCGCTTCTTAAGTTGTGGCCTTTTCTCTAGTAACTGCATTTGCAAAAGTTACCCCACTACTACTTGAAAAGTAGTTTGTTTTCCCCATGATCTCTAAGAGTCGTCCCACGCCAGGGGGTGCAGCAGATTCTAAGAACTTTCTGAGTTCGTAACATGGAGGAGCTCAATATCTCACGCGAAACATGCCTTCCAAGACATCCGTTCGGGAAACCCGACCAACGGTTCTATGCACTAGTCCTAAAACAAATATAAGCGTCAATTAGTCATACTATTAGTAAGATAGTTCCACGCTTTAGGAGCCCAAGCGGTCAGAAACGTTTGGCCACAAAGTGCGAACCATACCGTGGGATGCCGTGGGATGACTAAAAAATAACGTGGGATTTGTAGAGGGGTTACATGTAAAACCCATTATCTCTTCCTGCGTACATTCAGGTAATTTTGTTTCCAAAAAGTGGGCGATTTTGTAGAGATAGGGTTCAAGGGTGCAGCGAATAAGATTTTTGTGTAGCGGTTGACCGAGCGGCGGCGGGGGCGGAAACGCAATGAGCAGTGACCCGGCCAGCTTCACCGTTTGCGAGAGAAGGTTGTGGTGTGGCAGGCGGCGGGGTTCATGGCCGTAGCGGATTACGTGGAGGTAGTTTGAATTGTGGTGTGGCGGGGTATATGGCCTTGGCGAGATTCGCGGAGGTAAAATTAGCGGTTGGATTGGAGGGCGGCAGGGTATATGTCCTTGACGGAGTTCGCGTAGGCTTTATGGCGTTTGGCGTGCTTTTGATTGTGGAGTTTGCCGCCGTATTGCAGCCGTTCACTGTGGATTGTTTTGAGGCGGTTTGGCCGTTTGGTGGAGTTCGCCCGCGGTATCGTAGCCGTTGGATAGCGAGCGTGTGAGAAGCTTGCCCCAAGGTGTTTGTTGCTGGCTTGGCCGCGTTGGTGTTATACCAGTTGACAGTGGATGGTTTTCAAGTACAGTACAAATTTGTCCTGCTGTTGGAAGTAGGGCGGCTTGTTGCTGGAAGTGTGTGCGTTGCGGACCTTGAGTGCGTCGCCAGGCCTTCTGAAATCTGCCTAGCTCGCGACTATTTTTGGTTCTGTCATGACCTTGCGGCGCTAATAATACTAGTTTTTTTTTTGCCCCGGTTTGCCGTGCGAAACCCGTCATGTTAATGGCAAGGAGTAATTGTTTTCGGTGAAAAATACGGTCTGGGCCGCGTGATTGCTGGCTCGACCTCCGTTTATGTGAACATTTGTTTGCTGAAGCTGAGAATGCGAGACGTTGTTCGAGGTGTCGTATAATACATACTACCGTCCATGACATTTGTGTCGCTGCAGGAAGTTCGGGACAGTTTAGTTACTTCCCGAACTCAATACAAGGACGTCCACGGCACGATGGTGACGCTGCTTATGCTGCTCCGCATTCACGCGAGACGATTGAAAAGGCGGCTCATCTCGTTTGTTTTGCTTTCTTGGTCCCAACAGGGCTAATGTTTTGACGTTTTGACCCTCTTGGCAATTCAGAGGGAAGAACAAACAGGGCCTCATATATTGGATCAGTTCTCACGTGTCGGACCGGATGAGAGGGTGACCCGGCCCGACCCATGTTGTTACTGTAAAGCCCCATGATACTATAAAGCTCGTGACCCGACCTGACCCGGCCCGGCCCGTTAGATTTCGAACAACTCCTGACCCGACCTGACTCGACCCGCGAGTTTTTGAAACGCTCTCTAACCCGTGCCGCGCCATGACCAGTGAATAGACCAGCAACTGAACATGGCGCTTACAGGGCACTGCTTGGTTGGGGGGTGATGTATTTCGTTACTACGTGACTGACTGCTACACTGACCAAGGCTGCGGAGAGGGGGTGGCTTTTTGGGTCTTTTTTTACAGTGGGTCGGGGTCCACTCGCGCGAGTGAACCCCCCTGTTTCTCTTTGCGGTCTTGAGCTTTTGTGCTATTTAATAGTTCATGTTGCGGTACGACACCGCCAACGAAGGGTTAGCTACGCTGCGCCGAACAAACCGCCTGAAGACTGTGAGGTACGGAGTCGCCTGGCGGGCGTGTGGTCCAAACCCGGCAGTGAAAAAGAGGGGGTATCCCCCTTACCGTATATAGCCTTGGTCCAACGTAAGAAAGCTGCGCGATACCGGCACGGCATGAATACGCTACTTGTACCCCGCTGCCCTCACACCGTCAGCAGGCGGTTGATGATACCAACCGTTTGATTTTGTGTTTTCGTGGAGACGCGTGCTGTATGAAATTAGAGGTTACCAGGTATAGGTTTGTGGCGAAAGTGCACTTTCTGAGTGGCGAGGCTCCTAAACCGAAAACCGTCGGAATGTAATGTGGCATTCTTGTTTCGCAATATGATTGGTTTGTGTACCTAGGCCATTCATCGGGTTGCACTTGCATTTTTGGGTAAAAACATCATCAGTTGCAGGGTAAGGCATAGTCTAGAGAGCTCATCATGTAAGAAAGCCTCAAGAGGAAAAAGTTGGTGCACCACTCTACCGTATTATCTGTTGATAGCATATTTCTGGGGTCCTCAAAGGGTCAACATGTTAACATCCATTCGATGCTGCTAACATTGGACAGAAAATGCTGAACGCGAGGCAAGTTTCTCCGGCAAGTCCTCTTCGGTCCCCTTCTCGATGCGCTCGTTCTCCAAGGGTCCATTCAACAACCTGCTGCGCACCCGTACGCGCGTTTGGCAAAGTGTTTTTTCTCTTGAGTCTCGGTTTGTGACCGCATAATTCGTACCGGTATCTCTCTAGGATGAATCAGGAAGGACAGCGGGTGTGGTGACGTTGAGTAGAAAAAACGGTTTAATGTGAAGACAACACACACAACAGCAATGCAAAACGGCACGCTTGCGAGCGGAGCGCGGGAAGCGGAGAAATCCCCTCCTCTTTTAAGTATTTCCTCCCGTAGCTGCAGGCGGTACAGGCTCTCGGCGATGTTTTCTTCGGTTAGTATATGATAACTCAATTCTAACATACCGCCGACTACATACACGCAGTCCTCCCCCCTTCACTTATCGTGTGCAAGGATGCAAATGTGTCACGGCTTGGGACAGATACTCCGGACGCGGCGGACAACAAAACAGCGGTTCCGCGTCACAGGCATCAAATGTTCCCGTTAAAAAGTACGGCAAAACATACCCCCGCTCATCCCGAGACCTAAAAAATGGAAAAAAGAGAACGGCTTTGCACACACCCTAACACGGCAACAAAAAGCAGTGCGGTATAGCAGCAGTGCACTGCTACATGTGTAAACAGCATTGTGTCTGCCCGGGGGGGGGGGGGGGGGGAGACAGAGTCTGAGGCTTCCGCGTACACGCAACAGGTTTTGCCATGCGCAGCACGACGTGGGAGACAAGCGAGACATTACGCTGCAGACTGAGCGTCTTTTACTGTCGAGGAGTAGATTCAACACTTTATTAACACAGCAGCTCTGTTGCTCAGTGCCGCTACCACTGCTAGCCGCGACTACACTTGTACTGAACGTTGAAGAACTATAGGCTACCCAGCTTACACTTAACACAAACACAAAACAAAGCATGAGCGCGGCAATTCCCTGCCAGGCGTTTTCCCCTAAAATAGCCCAGACGGGGGGACAAGACACCAGTGAGGGCAAACGCGACAAGGTACACCAATTGTTTTCGCCTTTGCCATAATATGATACATACACTCAGCGTGCAAGGAGAAATAACTGCGTGTTCGTTAGATTAATTCCGAACAGAAGGTTCCGAGTTTGCTAAGAAGGTTCAAAACTTTCCCAAAAAGAGCCCGAACCAAGAAACTTCCAGACATTCTCAAGAAGGTTCAGAACTTTTCCAAGAAGGGCCCGACCAGTCCTAATAAGGTTTCCAGCGTTCCCAATACTTTTCCGAACATCTCAAGATGGTTCCGAACCAGTCGCCGAAGGGGGGTGCCTGTGCCGGTGGCGGTGCCGCGGCCGGGGCAAGCCGAGTCAAGTCAAGTCAACTTTAACTTAGCGCCTCAAATTACCATCTTAAGCCCCGAACTATTTGCATAAAAAGCCCGAATTTTCCCCCAAATGTCCAACGTTCCCAAAAAGGCTCCCAACTTTCCCAACAAGGTTCCGAACCTTCCCACTCGCCGCAAAACCGCCATGTTCATCTTGACGGCCTTGTACAGAATCAGCGCCTCAAACCGCCATCTTCATCTTGATGGTCTTGTACGGCAAGTACCCCTTGACCTCGAGGTCCTTGTACTCGAAGGAGTCGATGTCGGTTTTGTCCGGCGTGTTGATGGAGAGCGTGGGGAACGGGCGAGGTTTCCGCTGCAATTGCTCCCTGAGGGCGTCGACGTGGTTGACGTAGACGTGCGCGTCGCCAATGGTGTGGACGAACTCGCCGGCTTTCAGACCACACGCCTGGAAGGGAGGGCAGGGTGGGCGAAGGGAGAGCATTCGTGTAATGGAAAGTCACATTAGGACAGAGGAGATACAAACTCTTGGGCATTTGCTTTAATGTTGTGGAGGTGTAACGAGCACCACGTCCGTTGGTCATGGTCGTCAAGGATCTCACGTAAGACACAGCAATTGCGATCTCACGTAAGACACAGCAACAGGATGGTTGAACGCTGTGTTGATGTTCTGACAAGCCAGACAGGATAGGGAAGAAGCGCGAGAGAGGGCAACCTTGCGCTCTCTACATCCGGAGGACATCCATCAGCGAGTGACACAACGACCCCTGAACAGCAAAGCCCCGGGCGGGGCATAACAGCCCCCCACGGGTGGTACTGTAGGTCCCTCAAGGGGAGGACAAGTGGACTACTTGTCGAGAATCCTTCGAGGGGTGCTATGTGTGTCACGAAGGATTTTTCCTACAAAACCTGTAGGGATGTTTGTTCAGTGGACCTGGCATTCACATCACCCCCCAGTTTTAGTGGTGGTAGAGCTCTTACTCCACCAAAACTGAGAAATATTGAAGGCAGATGTCCTGGATATTTAACATCACAATAGACCTCTGACATAATCTTATTGATGAGGATAAAATCGTCAATATTACTATGTGACCCTTTGCGGAACACTCCCACAAAAACGAACGTGCCAGTGACAGGTACCGGCGACAGACAAAAAACGTTAATTTGTGCAGGTATACACGTCAGGATTTGACATGGCCATTGTGTATACCTGGTACTACGCAGACAGCCCAGCAACAAACGTTAGGGGGTTGGGACGATGTGGCCCGCAGGGCTCGAGATGCACGACAACAGAAAAATAACATGCGCGTGGAACATGGACTTACATTCATGAAAAAAACAGATACTGGCTTTCTTGAGGTGCTGGCAACTAATAGGTGACATCGTGGCCAAAACTGGATTAACCTCGTCGGGACGCTTCAGAGGGAAAGCATGCCGAAAAAACATGACGACGACAGGACCGGCTGCCCGACGTAGACCCTTCCTGCTGGGGTACGGGTTGCGTCTGAAACGACGCGTGCTACGATACAGGCAGCACTTTTTGGCTTTAAATATTTTCTGAACGACGGGGCTCCTCAACCCAAAATCGCCTGACGGTCGTTCTTTTTTCGGCAATGTTTTTTTTCTCCTTCGTGTATTATATCTAGGCCAGGGACTTTTTTATCGGGTTGCACCTTTCATTTGTCTCAAAACATCAGGTTTTGCGGTGGGGTATAGAGTAGTTAATCGTGTGAGGAGCCTCAGCAAGAAAAGGCCGGGCGCATCAAACGCCACGGAAGTAGGTGCACGGCACTCAGCTTGACGACACTTGTACTATTTTAGCACGCTCTTCCTGGGAGGTTGATACGACCCACACTTGTCGCTTTTCAAGTTGATATACTATAATCGAGAACCAAAAGGGTACCTGATAAACAAAAAAAAGTCTGGCGGACTTCAGAGATAAAGCTTGACGAAGTGGATTGACGATCACAGCAACGATCATTCGAAAAAAAACGAGCTGTCGGCTTGGCTTAGGGGGTGGTTACAACAGGATATTAAGAACCACAGTTCAAGTAGTTGATTGGCACGCTACAACGAGAGCATGATCATCATACTAAGCATCCTGCAGTGTACCCACACTAGACCACCAATAAGACCGCACCGCACATTCAGATTGACTGATCGCGTTTTCCCGTTGCCAAGGTTTTTGATTGAGCTACGAACATTCAGTTCACACAGTGATGTTGGTGGTGAGTCCACTGCGATCAACGATACGGATTCGCCAACAACAGAGCAGGACCGAAGAGGGCATTCCTCGTTTTTTGACGGATCCTGAGCAAAGCGCACTGTCGATGAGTCGCCGCTTTTGGTAATGGGGTCGTTAACATATATGCCTGGTGCCTCGTACAAAATGTTAATAGTTGTCCGTTACGTTAGGCAACATTTCAACAAATGTCCGCTTCGTTAGGCAACATTTCAAGAAACATCTCAACATTTCAGGAAAAGTTGCCTCGCGTAACGGAAAAATTGTAAGTCCCACGACATCCAGCGGCAAACTATTGACGATAGTACCCTTTGCCCAGAGTCCGTCGGTATATAACAGGAGAACGTCCCCTTCCGTCCTCAACTGCTGTTGACAAAGTACAACTACTTGTGCGTGTCTTCGATTGCAATGTCCTGCCGTCGACGCCAACGAGGGGGGGACGCTCGGCTCGATTTCAATTTTGTGCAACTTTCCTTCTTCGGCTTTGATAGAGCAGAGTCGCGTCAGGTTGTGTGTACGGTCAAGCACGATCTAACTCAATGAAGACGGCAAAGAAACATGAGAGCATAAGCGGGGATCTCTCGTCTCACATTCCACGGGTTTGGCAGGTTGTCAGATATACCGGTGGTATGACACAACCTTCAGTTCGTTGGCTATACGTCGGCAGCTGTAGTGTTCATTTTTTTCACAATATTATCGTCCACGGGGCAACAATGTCACGCAACTGACCCGAACACCCCCACCACCCTCACCATCACCACCACCACCGCACCGCCACAAACATACCGTCCCTAAGACGCCTCTGTCGCACCTGAGCAACCAGACGCGTGAGCAGAGCGTAGGACGCGATGTTGAACGGCACCCCCAGGCCCATGTCGGCGCTGCGCTGGTACATCTGGCACGACAGCTCTCCGTTCGCCACGTAGAACTGGCAGAACATGTGGCACGGGGGCAGGGCCATCTTGCCAAGGTCCTTCGGGTTCCAGGCAGAGAGAACGATGCGCCTGTCTTCGGGGTTTGTCCTGCTCGGAGACGTGTCGCAGAACGGTGGCCGAGTCAGATACAACGCTTTGAAAGGCTATCTGCGTGGGTTGAAATTCACTGGCTCAGGTTGCGCCGCAGTTGGCTAAGGTTGCACCGCATTTGGCTCTGGTTGCACCCGCATATATTTGTGTACCGCGTGACGTATTCACCCACGCCACCTCAAGAACAAGGCGTGAAAACAGCGTTCACAAGGCGAATGCCTGCGTGGTACCTGCATATGCATTGCCAGGCACGTACTTGGCTTGTGTCAGAGTATAAAACGCTGCAAAGAAGAAAATACAAATGATAGACGAAGCAACGAGCAGCGCCTACCGTATAACACGGAAGATAACACGCTCCGTCGGACGATGTTCGAAGCACACTTTCTCGACAAAGGAGACAAAAAGCAAGCGCCGAGCGATGGGTCTAATGACAAGATGTCGACGACATCATTCCAGAGCCATCCTATACGCTGAGCGATGCGTGTGCAATATGGAAATATATACACGAGATCATTCCAAAGCCATCATTTACCCTGAGCGATGCATCCAGAGCCACCGTTTACGCTGAGCGATGGGTCCATAAAACGGAAAATATATCGACGAAGATCACGACGAGATCGTTCCAAAGCCAAGCCACCATTCTTGTCGTGTGCGCCCCACATGTTTTCGAGAAAAAATCGTCTCGGAAAATCATCCCAAGGGGTGGGTTATCTTGACGCAACGTCCAAAACAACACACACCCTTCCGGACGATTTTCAAAGCAGGCTCATCTCAACAACGGAGAGTACAAACGTTCAGAGATGCGTCTATGGAAAGGTCTCCACGAGATCATTCCAAATACGCTATTTTCGTGGTGTGCGCCCCAATCGTTGTGGAGCAAATCACCTCGGAGGTCTCTACGGAATCACTCAAAATCCACTAGTTTCGTTGTATGCGTGCCACTCGTTCAGGAGAAAATCGCTTCGAAAGTTAATCCTAGGGGGTGTGGGTGTGTTATCTTGCGCGCTATATGGCGGTATACAGGCGGGGCGAGTGGGGAGACGCGTTGTTTTTCGGCAAAGCAAGACACTGCCGCCGCCGCCCCGACCGCACACCGGCCTCGGCAAACACCGGAGCATTAAGGCGTCCGTCCAATGCCCGTTCGCCGACTCTCCGTAAGCAAGACAGCCAAGCAAGACAGCCAAGCCTGACAGCAAGTAGCCCCTGTTCCATCAAACAGGCATTATCGAGTGCGATTCTCCCTGCCAAAGCTCAGCCCAACTCGACCTAAGCTTCGCCACGAAGTATAGAAGGAAGGGTGACATCGCCCGAGAGAGCTCAGGCACCACAGGACAGCAGAGTCCGGCTGTCCGCAACACGGGGGTCGGGTCATCGCGACCCATTCATCAGTTGTCATGGTAAGAGTGCTGAGCGGACACGCTGTCACGAGATTGGAGACCCTAATTTTCAAAGCATTCGCACGTCGTACGAAAAGAAACGTCAAAACACACAAGTACGAAACGCTGCAAGTTATGTCGCTCTAGATCTGAAACCTTGATTGGATAACAACACTGAGAAGGTCATTGCTACTGATCATCGATATAAAAGACCTTTATAACTATTGATACCTATTCCCAACATACTGTAGTACGCATGCTGCCAACCCTCCGGCGTCAAGACGTTAATTGGCGGCGCTCTTGGTCCTTGACGGGTAGCCGTCAAAGACCTCCCACCACTAAAACTAGTATATTTACTGTAGTCGAAAAACGCCTTGGCAGGTCAAAGCTAGACGAGACCGTCAATCAGCACCTTTGCTTCGGGGAGGGTGCTCACTTGATTTTTTCGATGCACTCCGCGAGCTGGTCTACCCCCTTGCCGGTGTAGTCGGCGTGCATGTCGGTGTATTCCGCTCCGAAGTGCCGCCACTGGAAACCGTACACCGGGCCGAGGTCCCCTTCCTCGCGCTCCGTCAATCCCAGCCTGTTGTGGGTAGGGGGGGTGCCGCGGGCGGGAGACGACTGCTAAGAGATACATGAGTGGTCCCTATATAGTGCCGGTTGCCCGCTATAGCCCCTATGAAGTCGCCGGGCACAGACGGAACAACCGGTAGTGCGGAGTAGTATCGGCTGCCGTTATAATGCCGGTATTTCCGGCTGGCACATACCGGCGCTACGATATAGAGGGACCAGTACTGTGCCGCCATACCCACTGGGCTAACAATCAGCGTACGACGCACAGCAAACACACACGTCATGCCGGTGAAACCGTTTCATGATAAGCTTAAGTTGCGAGCGGAGCACGTGCCCCACGCGAGCGACGCTTGATTCGTACTGCCGCCGCCCGCAGCTTGTCCGTGGGTCAACCTCTCAAAACTCTCGAGAACGCTGTTAATGCGAGTATGCTTTCTGACGTGTACTGCATGTTGTTCAAATGCGGAAAGCGCTTGTGTTATGACGGTGTACCTGGTATCTAACATCTATACAGCAGTATAGGATCGACTGTTGCTCAACCGTCGAGGGCGTTACCGGGGGGGGCAGCTCAAGGGGAGCAATGCTAAGAAACGTTTTTGAGGATAGAGGCCCCATTACGTGTTGTTGGTGTTAATAGCATTCTGCTTGAACAAAAAACTGCAACAAGATAACGCAATTCTGGAAAGCACTCGCGTTATGACGGTGCACGTACCGGTGTATAGGATCGACTAGTGATCCCCTTTGAGAGCGTTACCGGGAGGAAAAGTTCAGGAGGACAATGCTGGGTAATTGCTTGAGGGTTGAAGCCTCATTACGTGTTAGCATCCCGCCCGAATACAACGCTGCAACACAAAAAAAAGATCCCACCGAGCTCGGAAAAAGTTACCAGGTACCAGGTACGTACGTACGTACGTACGTACGTACGTACGTACGTACTCACTACATGTTTACCTCGTAGCGTCGGGCGGTCCAACCACTAGGTACTGTGTATGCCCGCGGTGCTGAATACGGAGTATGTAAGACATGCTCTCTGCTCGACTATTAATAGACTACACCTCGCAGTACGAGAGCGTACAATCAGTAGCTCTCTACCGGTAGAAGCAGTACGTACGTACAGCCACAGCAGAGTTCCGGTACATGAACCAGAACATCAGAGCTTCAAAGCTCAACACAAGGAGACCAACACATTTGAATTCAAAATACACCGCAACACCTACATAATTAAACAGCAGACAGCAGCAGTACGATTGACACGGTGCACGATTGAATAGTTGAATCCTGGATGCCCGTTCTCTCACCCATCCAAAAACTCCCTTGACCCGTTCCCGTCCCAGATGTGGATGCCCCTGTCCTTGAGCACATTAGCGTTCGTGCACCCAGAGACGAACCACAGCAGCTCCTCAGCCACCCCACGCCAGAAAACGCGCTTCGTCGTCAGCAGCGGAAAGCGGTCCTTCCGAAGGCTGAACCGCATCTGGACGCCAAACTTGGACAGCGTTCCGGTGCCTGTGCGGTCTCCCCTGCGCACCCCGTTGTCTAGGATGTCCTCGACTAGTCGGAGGTACTGCATCTCTTCTTCGTTCCCTTCCCCTTGCTCTGCGCTTTGCTGTGCTTGCTCTCCTCTCGGGGTGGAGGCTGCGGGTGATGGTGAGGTGGTCGGTGCCTGCTTTTGGCCCTCCTGCGTCTCGACGCTACCGCCGTCGCCGTCACAAGTGGTCTTGCGCTTTGATCCCACAGAATTTTGGGCCGTTACTGCTGTTGCTGCTGGTGACCCCTCGTGTTTGGTTGGGCAATTTGCTGCGGTGTTCTCCTTGTTGCTGTCCACCGCCGCTGCTGCTGCTGTCGCTGCCGAATGCAAAACGCTGTTATACTCGTCGAAAGAAAACTGCACTCCCTTCTCCTCCTGATCATCGCCCTTCTTGGTGAGTCTAAAAGCCCCAGGTTGGAGGGGTGGGAAATGGACATCGCAGTCTTCAAAGCGGCCGTCCCCAGCCTTCACCGAAGTCAGCAAGATCTTCTCGCATAGGTCCGACGCCACAGCTTCGGCGTACACCGACCCCCCCCCAATAACGAAAACCTTCTCGACCTCGGTAGAGTGGGGCGGGAGTGCGAGAAGGGTCAAAGCCTCCGACAAGCTTCCGGCTACGAGCACCTCCTCGGGGAGGAGGAGATCCTCTCTCGCCTTAGGGTTGCGGCTGAGCACCACGTTACGGCGCCCCTGGAGGGGGCGGAATCGATCAGGGATGGACTGCCAGGTCTTCCGGCCCATGATGACTGCGTTGAGCTTGCTGCTGCTGCTGCCTGGAGGCGACGTTGTCGTTGTGGTGGCAGAGGTGCAGCGTTTGAAATAGGCCATATCAGCGGCCAGGCGCCACGGAAGTTTCCCGTTCTTGCCAATGCCCATCGATCCGGCGGTGGCGGCTACAATGATGATGAAGGAGCGCGAGGTAGACGGAGAGGCGGCCATGATCAGTATGCACTCCAGCAGCAACAACAGGAGCAGCCTGTACGTGGTTTTAAGCATAAGCAAGGTAAGCTTGAGAGGCAAAGGGGTGGAAATTCAAATTTTTTTCATAGCAGGCGTTTCTCCCTCGGGATGCTTTCTCTTTTTCATAAAAATTGAATGGATGCATTTTGAATTGCGCCGCCTTGACCTGGCCGCCCAATGCCTCCTTCCTCAGCGATCCGATGCTCCTGTTGCACAGCTCCAAGCTGGCCTCAGCAGCAAGAGCATCCACCAGCGGCGCCCTCAATCCAACCGCTGCATCTGTCACCACCGCGGCTCGTCGAATTTCCCGCGACGATGGCGGTGCGTGCTGTTGCGCGGTGGTATACGTCTCCGAGGGAAGGAACAGTCCCTTGCTCGATTCTCTCGCAGCTGCAGCATCAGGTACCCTCGCCAACGTGGGCCTCATTCGAGAGTTCAGGGACCCAACATACCACCGCACGGGCTTCACAATCGGTGGAAAATGCCCACAATCTGTTGCCAAGGCTTCGGTCGAGGTTAGTCGGCGCGCGCTACGTGCGATCGACCTTCGCATGCACGAGGCGAGCCACCCTCGGATAGGCGTCGTGGACCATGTGTCCGTGCATCCCTTGGGGGAAGGGGGGCAGCAGCTTGCTCAAGAAGCCGGTGAGGCAATCGGAAGGGCGCTGGGACAGGAGGAGGGACTGCCTGTGCTCCTGTACGGTGACCTGAACGGCGGAAGAAGCCTGGCGGAGGTGAGAGTTGAGTTATGTCTAGGCGGCATGTTTTCTGCCAAAAGAGATTTTTTTCATTTGATATTATTTTCGGCAAGAACAAACGTGTTCAATACTGCTGTCAACTACCAGGTATTCAATACTGAGAGCAGTATCATATGATACTGGTGAGTTATGTACGTCAGCAGCGAAGCTTACGTGCGGACTTGAACATGGGCGGCTGAAATCGATGCTGGTGCTCCTGCTGGGATGCAAGCTTCATGGTAAACGCATAGTCTACAGAAGTACCTGATGTGGTAACACCTGGTGTACCAAGTACCTGGTATCTGGTACAGCAGTCTTGTCTTGTCCTTTCTTGCTTTTCTTGTCTTTTTCTTTTCTTTCCTTCCCTTTTTCGTTTTTTTTTGTTTCACGCTTTTTCCTCTCTTCTTTCCTCTCCTTTCTTTTCTTTTCTTTTCTTTGTTTCTTTTCTCCAACCGACTTGCGTCTGCCGTGCGTATGCGAAGTTATAGATACTACGTCCAATATATACGTGGTAGTCTTTCTTGGGTGGCTAGCGGTATCGTAGTCGGTTTCTCCAGGCGTGAGTAATGAGACGATGCACAGGTATGGACCTGGCACATCGTATGATAGACTGACTCCGGATTTCACTTTTATATGTTTCTGGTGGAGGCATGAATTGCGTCAGCTGTGATATATGCGTGTACCACCTTGGGTTGTTTGTGTTTTTCCCTGGGGTATTCCTCGGCTCCAGAGTGACTGGAGCCTGCCCTGTGACCACGGACTTGATTATGCGAGTTTATGTAAGAACAACAACAACAACAACAGCAGCAGTACCAGTATAGCAGCAGTACCAGTATACCTGGTGTCATATAACAAATCATAGCAGCGAGCACAGCAAATCCGCGTTTGTTCGTGCGCAGCTCAGCAGGCCCACGTCACTCATTCATTGCTGCTACCGCCGTACGTATAAAGTACTGGATCCTTCCTGCTCACACTGCTGATGTTGCTCATGATGCGACCTTGAGATTGCGGGGTGTGAGAATGTGTTGCCTTTTGACTTTTGGCCCACGCTCATGGAAGCGCGAAAGAGAGGAGAAAGGCAACGCCAGACACGATACAGTAACCTCATAACGTTGTGTCGTACGTATATACAAACCTGGACAATTATATTGGCAGCACATAAACAATAATGCTGGAACGCTTTTTAGTGAGCATCGCATCGTCAGAGGTACGTATTATTGCAAGGTTGTGTTCTGTAGGGTACACACAAAACCATACTTTTACCCCGGGTATTACCCTACAAAGAACTTTTGTAAGTTATGTAGGACATTCATACCCGTACCCGTAACTTCTGGAAGTTCTGTACGACATTCATGCGCGTACCATGAACTTCTGGAAGTTCTGTACGTCAGTGCCACAAATACCCGGGGTGCGGGTATATCATTTTTATAACTATTGTGAGTTCTGTACGCTCGTGCCACAATACCCGGAACTTCTGTGAGTTCTGTAACACTTCCGTACCGTACCCGAAATTTCTGCAAGTTCTGTAAGATCCCCATACCCTTACCCGGAACTTCTGTGACTTCCGTAAGACTGTGACACAGTACCCGGGGTACGGCTATACGTACTTGTTACAATACCCGGGGAGCCCACTTTAACTAATTCAGGTTTAAACCCAAAGAGTGTGTATGCACTTAATTATGATGTCATATCTTGTCAGTGAGACAAACCGAACACCGAACATAAACAATACGTATCATATTTAATAGTAACACCTACTGCATAGGTCCTGTTGACGTTTCTTTCGTTGCTAAGGGCACATATGATATTAACGAAGGACACTTTTGAATCGAAAAAATATATTTTTTATTGTGAATGGAAATTAATTCGATTCGATTTGGTGGAAGCATAGCAATTTGGCTCCTACCTTTCGGGAAACCTCGTATTGCGTATAGGCGATGTTTTTTTCCGATCGAAATAATACAAATATCGGCGATGCAGCTATGATATAACACCATCATCGACGTCTTGAACTATCCTCTGTCTCGGTGTCTTCGCTTTGTCGTCCGCTTATCGAGCTGGTGGCCAAAATTAGGCTTGCGACCGCCATTCTTTTTTTCGCGGGGCCACAGCCGGGGTATGCCATGGTATAATCTGTTACAGAGCAGTAGCCGTGAGCGCGGCTGTTACCGCCGTCGCCACTCATTGAGGTTCACGATTTATCGTCTCTCTCGGTGGTTATGTCGATAATACCCTTAACACTACGACGGATTACCTCGGGGACGTTGGTCCAGCGAGAACGTGCCATGCAAGTTGGATGAGATCCTCCACTTCAAATCGAACTCCCCCCCCGAGGGGGTGCGCATTTACCCGAGTATTACGCGTACTCGGAACTTATCTGTAAGTTCTGTACGCCCTTGCCACAATACCCGGGACTTCTGTAAGGTATGTAAGACTTTCGTACCCGTACCCGGAACTTCTGTGAGTTCTGTACACCCGTGCCACAATACCCGGGGTACGGGTACAGCACTTTTTGTACCCGCCCGGAACTTCTGTGAGTTCTGTACGCCCGTGCCACAATATCCGGAAAGTTCTGGAAGTTATGTAACACTTCTATACCCGTACCCGAAACTTCTGAATGTTGTGTAAGACTCCCATAACCTTAACCCGAAATCCACACACCCTACAGAACATAACCTTGTAATTATTGTACATATGATGTGCGCTTTATCGCGGGTCTGAGCGCGGCAGTTTTGTCGTGCGGGGGCGTGTTTCATGTGCTTAGGAAGTTCCTCTGACTGTGAGTATATGATCGAATCACGGGCTTCCAGAAGATGTTTTGGGTGACAGTCCCGTGCACGCGTGGTGGAGCATGAAAAGCACAGCCTGTTTATTGTCATGGGTTATACGATGATATATAGCTTTGGCCAAACTATTTCCGACCGATGCGGCTCCTCAACCGCAGGAACCACCCAATGTACGCAATGTACACAATGTACACAATGTACACAATGGCGTTGAATGTTCAAAGTATCATTTCATTTTGCTGTATACCTTAACCCCTTTAGAGCCCCCGAACCCCTCCCTATACTAAATCCAAGTATTTTTCCCCAAAAACGGGTTTACAGTTGTAAAGGGGTTAACAGTGCCTGCCTAGGCTATGAGATTGCTTGGTCATCGGGTTGCACGGTCGTATTTTTTTGTCGTCCTTCTTTGGGTTTGGTGTGGACTCCCTCAAATGAGGAGCCTGGGCAAAATTGGGTGCACCCCTATTGTATCACGTGCCCCGCGTTAGAAGCGAGTTCGCGTGGCATCGAAGCAGACCCAACATGTTCCAGGTGTGACCAGGGTGTGACACTGATGCATACGTTGCACCGTCGCACCAGCCGACAATCCCTCCTACATATTATCAGCTTGTCTCTATAGGATCTGCTGCAGGTCTCTTAAACGTTGCTTGGGTATCGCTAAACATTTTATATTTTGATTTCGGCTTTCTGACGAAAAAAAAAAAAACAACCACCACACATCGAAGCAGCGACTCGGCACCATCATACCGGCCGCCAATCCCCGCTATCAGATTACCTCTCATAGGAGCTGCAGGTCTCTCAAACGGTGCGTGGGTATCACTAACGGCGCAGTTTTGGGTTTTGAGTTCGGCTTTCTGACAAGACGAAATCCTAATCACCGCACACCACACACCAGAACAGCGATTCAACCGCTTCTGCCTGCCGATGGCAGACACTTGCAGCGTAGGTCTCCTACTCCTCTCACACGCAACATGCATGCCGTTGCTTGGTTTCGCAGCTTTTGGCCGCTGTCGTGGCTTGTAGGCAAGCCAATTTTGACCTCAGATCGTTTTCCAACAGGTTTTTCGTGTTTCTCCGTTTCTCCGTTTTTATTTGTGAAGCATCTATCATACCTCGAGGCACACAGTCCCAGTTCACTAGTGGCTGGGGCGAAACTTCCGTACGTCGCATGGACTACAGACTATATCCGCCTAATAAGAAGTTTTCAAACAAGAAATCAAGGCTCGTTTTTTCCGGACAATTACGAATAATTGCCCTAGGAAACGGTGTTAAGATGCTTCAAGATATGAAAGTATCGGTGGGACAAGAAACTTGTGCTGTCAAGCAGCAGTGATCGGGGCAAGTCATGTAAGAAGTTGCGCATGAGAAGCACTGCAGGTTTGGGCACACAAATAAAGTGTTGAGGCTGGGGCCGAAACGATCGTTCCTGTTTAGAGGACCCATACTGTGTCCTAGATACAATTTTTCGTACTTAACCTGGTTGCACCTTGACGCGCGGTAGTTGCTATAGGAAACGCAGTACCACCCTCTTGTTGCCAACACCAAGAATGAGCCCATTCTGAACCCTTCATAAAGAAAAAGGGGGTACAAAGGGTGTCGCCGGCGGCCTTGACGGCCGCCAGTCGCCGGCTCGCGTGATGCCCATATTGATACGTAGCAGCTCTGTGCTGTAACGGAGGATGTAGGGGTGTCAGCATCGGGGGAAAATAATCCACACTCTGACACCTCAACAGAAGGATTTCCAAAAAGTTTGAAAAAAGAGGGGTTGGGGAAAGAAAAGTCCGACGCGCGGCCGTACACCCTTGTTGAAACTGCGTGCATGCTTTCTGGGACAAAACGCTCGGAAGTGGCAGTGGTGTGAACGTTTTTTTGTAGTAAAAGCACACTCTATTATACATGCATCAACATGTTATCGTACAAATAAAAATACGCGCCAGCTGTGAGATCAAATATTTTGTCGAAACTCATCTTTGCAAGCTGTGTGTGATACTCCGGTCGCGCGTATTACGCGTTGTGTGTCCTCATTGAGGATATGGGTCGGCGACTCCCCTTGCAACTACAGTGTAGCTATCAGGGTCAACAGGGTGATGTTAGTCAGTCTGTGCGCGGAAACTATAAAACCCGATTTTGAGGGGGACAAAATCTGACAGCTGTGGAAGGAAAGGCATCAGTTTATCAAGTGAATCCTTTAAGTCGAATAACCGGTGAGGGGAGGGCGGAGTTTTTAAGGACGTGGGGGCTTGGGTTTAATCAAGAGGGAGCGGGGGGGGCGGGGGGGGGCGGGGTGGGGCGGGTGGGGCAGGTCAATTTGTGCGTGCAAACTACCTTTAAGGGGATAAATCTGACGGTCTTGGAAAGAATGCATCAGTTTCTCATGTATATCCTGTAAGTTGTACACCCAGTGAGGAGAGGGCGAAGCGTTCGAGGGGGTGGGGGTGGGGGGGGGGGAGGGGGGATTATTATATGGCTGTCAGCCTGACCTTGGATAGGTTTGATCATGAGCACTTGTGCACGAAGTCGGGTTCCATCTATCTACCAAATTGTATTATACATCGTATCACAAGAATGGAACTATTATGAGGCTACAGAAATATCATGCTTGCACATGCGCATATATGATACATTCATGTGTACATACTATCCCGCGGGCCCACTCTGTGCAGCGAGACGACGAAGGTCTTGGCAACCCTTGGGTTGTAGAAGTAGCTTTTGTAGCTCTCTGTCCGGCGGCAACTTTTTTTTTTTGTGACTGGGGGTGCGATTTTCCGTCGTGATTCGCCTTGCCATTCATTGCTGTGCCCCGTTTCTGGCATGGTGGAGTCGGTCTGTGCTTTGGTCTCCGAGCTGTTTGTTCATGAGCCCTTGCTGGAGAATCGAGGCAGCGTCGTAGTCGTGTGGGAGATATTCGTCGATACTCTGTACGGCTACGAGTACACTGCTGCTGGTGTATGCGATACCGGTGTCGTGTAACTTCTCACGTATTACCCCGTTCCGCGTTCGCGGCACGAATCTCGGACAGACAAACGACTGGATTTTGCTGTGTACTGCACTCACTCATGGTACATATGATATTATAAAAAAGTACTCCCGTATTAAATAATCGTTTTCCTACCTGAGGTTTGTGCCGCGAACGCAAGGAAGTGACGTATGTAAGAAATGTTGACCGGTGCCAGGTACCTGGTGCCATGTACCTGGTACCTGGTATAGCAGTACTGCTGTACCGTATGTGTACATAGACTAACTCACCAGGTACTAATAGTAAGTGGGTGTTGCTATTAATACCTGGTAGCTGGTATTCAAGTGGAGAGCAGAGAGAGGTGCAGGTGTAGGGACGAAGGGCTACACAGCGCACTGCACAGCAGTACGTAATACACCTGAGCCCCGGCCATCACCCCGAGCCCCGAATATATCATATCACGCATCTTACACGGATACCATGCGCTTGTTATATCTTTCCTGTTGTACACATGTCGACTGAGCGTGATTCTATGTAGCTGTGCGTGGATCCAAACCAGTGCAAGCCGGCGGATACCATGCGATTGTTATATCTTCCCTTTTGTACACGTGTCGACGAAGCGTCGTTCTATATAGCTGTGGGTAGGTCCAAACCAGTACAAGCCGGCACCGCCTTGAGCACAAACGACACGTAGTAGGCGTGCGTCCGGCGAGCCTTGTATTTGGCGTAATGTAGGGTTGGTTTCATCGTGTGTTTGCGGGTAGTGGGTGTAGGCGTGCGAACCCCCTGCCGGCATTCACCGTCCGTCTCTTACCTGGAGGAGATCGGCATGATAAGAGCGCCAGCACAAGCCCCAATGGCGCAAAAAACGTTACAATCGTTGTCCCGTGTAATGTGCTAGGCGTTACTACAGTACTAAATTGTTATACCGCCTGAGGAAGTAAGGGAGGCGTCTTTTGCCATGATAGCATACTATTAATAGCGGTATGATAGTCGGTGGTAGTTATCATGCCGCCTATTGAACGGGGGGCGGCGTCTTTTGCTAGGATACCATATGATGAGCGTCTAAATAGACCGAAAGCTGTGCGCATGACGTTCTCATTCTGACTGCGGACTTCGCCCACTTGGAACTGCATTAACATCTTTTGGGGGGCAAGTTACTTACAATTAGTATGGAGCAACGTTTGGCAGTGGTACAAGGGTAAAGACTACGTGGTGGGTTACAACGTGGTGAAGCACATAGAGCACATACTGATCCACTTCGGCCGAATGCGTTCGTATACATGTGATTCGTAGTACTTTGATATTATGAGCACTTGTTCAGTGAGACCTAAGATTTTCACCTATTTTTCTGCTGCGGAGATGATCCCCACACTAATTCCAAGTGATTTGTCCCCAAAAACGTGAGTCGCCAAAAATGTGGGTGCAGCTCTGAAGGGGTTAGAGCGGATGCCGATTACGAGCCCTTGCAGTCGTGCAGTTAACGTGCCTAGGTATTAGATGCCTACGTACTACGCAGGGTAATTTGTGACTCTCTTACACATTGCCACCGACGGCAGACGATTGTGCTCACAGCCAATCCCGCGCCACTAACCACTAGAATTTATTTATTTGTGTGCTTCCGCTTTATGCACAGGTGCGACGGTCAACCTCCTACTTCGGCAGCGGCGACCTCCCCAAGACGATCGAGGCGGACCTTGGGCCTAACCAGGTTCGTTTTTTGTCCCTTTTTTTATATATGTCTATACTTGGTATGCAGATATTATTATACAACTATATAAATTAAAATACACTCCAGCTGTGAGATCGAATATTTTGTCGAAACTCATCTTTGCAAGCTGTGTGTGATGCTCCGATCGCGCGTATTACGGGTTGTGTGTCCTCATTAAGGATATAGGTCGGCGACTCCCCTTGCAACTACAGTGTAGCTATCAGGGTCAACAGGGTGATGTTAGGCAGTCTGTGCGCGGAAACTATAAAATCCGTTTCTGAGGGGGACAAAATCTGACAGCTGTGGGAGGAAAGGCATCAGTTTATCAAGTGAATCCTGTAGGTCGAATAACCGGTGACGGGAGGGGGGAGTTTTTTGAGGACGTGATGGCCTGATTTTGATCAAAAGGGGGGCGGGAGGGGGGGGGAGGGGGGGGGGTGGGGTAGGTCGATTTGTGCGTGCGAACTATAAATCCTTCTTGTGGGGGAGGGGGGGGGGGGATGCGGCAGGGGGGGGGCGGGGGGCGGGGGGGGGAGGGCTTTAGGTCGCATAGATGTAGGGGTTTGCTATACGCGTGGTGCTAGGTCCAGGCGATGGTGCGGGTGGTGGAGAAGGAGGGAGCGTTGGGGGCGGGGGTGGGTGGGAATTGCAGCAGCGGCATGGACGGCTCTAAAAAGATAACGAGGTGATATCCACGGCGTGGAAGTGTTTATTACTCTGGCGAATTTCGATATTAGGTGGGGTGTTTAAGCAAGAGAAAGCGAGGAAGGAGAAAAAAAGAAAAAGGGGGGGCGGGGGGGCGGGGGGGGGGGGGAAGGGTTTTCAAGAGGTTTAGGTCACATATAATATTAAAATACACTCGAGCTATGAGATCAAGGATTTGGTCGGCACTGATCTTCGCAACATTTTGTGATATTATATTATATCAGGTTTCTTCCTCCGGTTGCCAGAAGACAGCCTTCAGAGCGCACTCACTCCGGTTCTTTGGTGACAGCAGATGGAGATACGTTAACAGAGTATCAGTATGTAAGAATTTATTTTTTCAAGTTTACCACGTCACATCGTAGTAGTAACCAGGTACTTTGTAGGTGTTTTGCACAGTTGCCATTGCTAGTTTGTTGATACTACTGCTGCGCTCAGGCAGTATTGCTACTAATACTTCTGTGCTCGCTGTTCTTGTACAAACTATAAGATTACCAGCTTCCTCACCCCCAAACAGCGTTTAGGTGAAAGCGTTTGCAAGGCGGCACTGACATTTGGCATGTTTGTCACAACCCCCCTCGTCCTCACATGGTGTCACATCCGCCCTCGGCTGCAAACGTAACTGATGGCGATCGAGTTGCATTCCGAGTTACCTGTGTACCAGGGTCGTCATGTCGTTTCCTCGACGAGTATAGCAAGGTCGTCACATTCATATGCAAACAAAAGTACCACGCTTCATTCAGCCGAGATTGGTCTATCTAGCGCTTCTTTCCAACACGCAAAAGAAAAAGCGTATGCTTCGTTCTGGAGTTACTTTTGGCGGAGCAAAAAAGATGCCCCCCAAGGGCGGTATAAAAACTCCTGACCCTGGTGGTGCAGAACCCGCGCAAGGGTACGATGTTGTAGCTTTTACTTCGTATTGCTATAAAGAATATCCTACGCTATAGCCTAGTTCTAAGTCGGTCGTCCCCGAAAACGTGGATGACGCTTCAAAGGGGTTTAGGTTAAACCCTTTTGGCCACCATTTTTGTTTCTGCTTTTTGTTTTTGTTTTTTTTTGCTTGACGATAATTCCAAGCGTTTTGTCGCCAAATAAGAAGGTGCAGTTGAAGGTGCAGTTGTAAAGAATCGGCGAGCCCATAGGAGATGTTTGGCGCCCGCCGCTTTTCGCGCGAGATACCTGATGTACGGCGGTCGTTCCGCAATACTTGAGTATGTAAATATTAATACTAGTAACTAATTGGAGTGACGCTTGCCGCAGACCTCCGTGCATATTAATATTAGGCAATAATTTGTATGATAGAAGAGAACTATGATACGAGTAGAACAGCCAATCTAATCTGTCTCGTGTGGAATGCGAAGGAGGTCGGGGGGGGGGGGCGACTTTCTTGTATTTTTTTCCTAGCGCTGCTAAAAGTTGGCTATTTTTTTGCGAGTTTTTAGAACCGATTGCGACCATCTTGAGGAGATTGCGACTCCCTGGAGGCTGGGCTTGGAGGGTCGTCGTTGCTGCTAGTAGGATTGCTGGCCGCCTTCTTGGCTTGTTGCGTACTGCAGCGATGTGATCCTATTCTAAACACATCTCGAGGGCAAAAAGTTGCTGCTAGAGGCACGTGTACTACGCCTTTCCATCTTTGATGTGGCCTAAAACTTTTGGGGAGGCGAACTCAGCTCGTGTGATGGCAGTTAGCGGCTACATACATACACCAAGTCGCTTGCAGTCCGCGTGCCATTGCTCGGACGGCACGTTTCCCACCCGAACTGAGCCTTATATGGCACAACAAAAAGCGGCTGCAGAGGCTTGTAGTTTCCTGTTGCCGTGACGCTCGTCACGCTCGTTTGGCTGCTTGCCGTGTTTTTCCAGGTGAATCCCTCTCGAGGTATAGTGACGGTTGGCTGCTCGCCGCTAGTGACGAACTATAACATCGTCCTCGGCACCGACGACAGGCGTCTCGCTGCGCAAGTAACCCGGAGGGTGCGGGAGAAAGACGGCGGGCTCCCTTGGGTACGTCGCAGCAGCCTTTGCGTGTTGAAAATAGTAGTACACAACTACGGCAGGGTTTGCATGTTCGAGCCCGAACAGTTTTCGTCGGCGAGACTCCCAAACTGAAGAAGTACCCCATCAACATCAGATATCTTTGGAATCCGATGTGCAATTTTGCGAAACGAAGCATTTCACGTACGTACAGAACTACTACTGTTGATAGCCCATGGGATGGTACACCGGGCTGAGCGTAAACTTTTCCCAGCGTCGATTGTCGGGTGGGTTATATACCCTAAGTCAGGATACTCAGCCACTAATATAGTTGCTGTTATTGTACCCTACCCCTGTCATCCAGCACGCGTCATCTACACATTAAATGCAACCCTCCGCTTCTAGATGTGGCTGGCTTGAAATACCGGGGGTGTCTTCCGTTTAGAAGAGGGACAACACTCGTTGTAAAAGACTGAAGAAAACATAATTAGCCACCGACCTCGCAAGTAAGCCGGCAAGTAAGCCGGCAAGTAAGCCGGCAAGTAAGCCGGCAAGTAATGCCGACATCGCACACGCGTCATCTACACAAATAATACAAGCCTCCGCTTCTAGATGTGGTTGGCTTGAAATACCGGGGGTGTCTTCCGTTGGGAAGGGGGACAGCACTCGTTGTAAAAGACTGAAGAAAATATAAATTAGCCACCGACCCCGCAAGTAACCCGGCAAGTAATGCCGACCAGCCCACAGACGAGTTTATAGCCTGGTCTACACCTGGTAGTTTTGTTCTAGAGTTCGAAAGGCGTCCGACCCGCGGCGTCTGCCTACTATTTTAATATTAATACTACTGCTTGTAAGTAATCGGTTTGTGCTGAGATGGGCTCAAAAAAGTTTTCCCGACGGGTTCTGTAGCACTGCTACAATTAGTAGTTAAAAACTGCTGCTGTCTTGTCGTTGATTTTGCCGCCGTATAGGGACCTGTAGTACATAGAATGACGATGAGACGGATATTCGATGTTGAGGGTTGGTATTTACGTGGAGTATGATATCATATTCTAGCATTTTGGGACCCGTGTATACCGACCGCAAAAGTGACGAGGGCTATGTAAAGAGTTTATCAAATATGTACGAAATAACGTGCAGGTACGACGTGAATATGGGTATCGTCATTCTGCACGTTCTGTGTCTTTTTCAGGTCCTTACATTGCAGTCCGGACACCGAGCAGCTCGGGTTGCTTCATGTCGCCGATGCTGCTGTAATCGTTGGATCGTCACTTTTTTTCATAATGTTTTCCCTCTCAAGTCCCGAACGGGTTAGTTTCTAATGGTATAATATCATATCGCCGACAAGCCACGAACAACCCCCCCCGTCAACGTTATGTTATTTCAGCCTCATCTTCTTGCGCACATTGTACCTTCTTTCTGTAGGTATTATACAAATTGGTTTGGAGCGTTCGAGTGTTTCCCCCCCCCCCCGGGAGAGGTTGCTCCACTGCCGGAGCGTCCGCCGCGCTTGGTCTGAACCTCTGCCCGTTATTTTATCAAGCTGTCGTAGCCCGACCCCGCATTTTCCCTCCGCCCGAACCTCGTCGACGTGGCTGAAGATAGCTATGTAGTCTACGTTGTCCCACCACAGCAGTGCATGACGGCGCCCCCTTTGTCCCTCGTGTTATCGCGTGGTATCCTCTCTTTTGCCCTTGGAGACTAGGTGGAAGCTTTGACTCTTACAAGGGGGTATGGAACGTACGAGGCCGCATGCAATCTTCTTCGCCCAAAAGAGATAACGCCCGCTATGGTGCTCACCGCCGCGAGAGAGAAGGCGGCCTTGCTGGGTATCCGTGTGGTCGAGGCTTACGAGACGGGCCTATCCGAAGAGCAAGCGATCGCCGCCATATCTCGACTGATGCTGGCTGGTGATGGTGCCGACTGAAGAATATTTATCTATCTGTAGTTTACATGTCGTGGACCGACGAGCTCTTGGGTACTTTCGTCCATGAAAATGTTGAAAACTTTGAAAATTCGGCGGAGGTGTCATGTTGTCTTTTTGTTGTTTGTTTAGATCCAAGAGCTCTACGAAGAGTCAAGAGTCAATACTAGTCCTGGTCGCCCCGGTGGCGTATCAGGTTATCCTCGAGCCTGATATAGGTCAGTTTCGTTAGTTCGAGCCCCGCCGAGTGCATACCCGTATAAATTCGCTGGGGCTTTTTCTTGTGCACAATTTGACTTGCGGAAAGCGCGAGAGCGTGAGTTAGCAACACTCGATGAGAAACTGACGAGCAGTGGGATTGCTGGAACCCATGCGCGATAAAAATTGAAGGCAAGAATCGGGGGGGAGGAGGGACGACACTTGTGACCACGGCTTGTCCAGAAGCTAGAAAGTAAAAGTGTGCGAAAAAAAAAATAAAAAAAATAGTATAATATGAACAGAGCTCGTTTCAAGCCTCCTTTTAGGCTATCATAGCGATAGGCTCTTCTCATGATGTCCAGAGTTTTTATTTTTTTTCGAAATCACTTCGGAGTATGTTGATACCTGGTACATCTGGTATAATTTACGACATGTTTTTATCATATAAAATGCCATGACGTTGGGTGAGAGAAGTGATGTTTTTGTTGTTGTTTGGTTTTTCATCTGTGTTCGGGTCGGTTTTGAGGTCGTCTGGCGTCGATGATCGACGCTTTTGTGTCGCCAGTCCTCTCTGGGCTCGAGTGAGGGAGTGAGTGTGTTTACGGATGGATGGGTGCCTTATAACGAACATCGGATTCGTCCAGCGCCACGCCGCACATGATAGACGTCGATACAGAAGTTGCCGACTGGTGAGAAAAGTCGAAATGTATGGCGTCGGGCTATTTCTTGTTCTTCTGATTGCCACCACCGTGACCGACCGTTGAACTCAGGCTTCGTTGCTTTCGATGCCATTTATTATCTTTGCACGTTTTCTCAAGCTTCCTTCGAAACTCAGGTGATCCTGAGTCACGTTACAAAGCTGGCACTTTTCCCCATCCCCGCTACCGCTCGTCATGTGCATTCATTTTGCGGTATAAGAGAAGAATTCGGCATCCTATTCCCGCGTCGACTCGCGCATCGATTTGTGCATACCGTATTATTATTATTATTATTATTATTATTATTATTATTATTATTATTATTATTATTATTATTATTATTATTATTATTATTATTATTATTATTATTATTATTATTATTATTATTATTATTATTATTATTATCACAACACAATAAATTTAAGCTATTAATAGAAGAGGCGCACGTCCTACGTTGTTTCAAAAATTATTTGTAAGAGGAAAATTAAAACCCCTCGGGGCGGGCCCGACCTCACGATATCGGCATTAAACTTACTTTACCCTGTTGGCAGTTAATAGGAGGGTTATTAGTTTAGTTTAGTTAGTCTATAACCACAGGGGACAACGGCCGGGGTACTGCTGTTTTTTTTTGTGTGGCACCCGACCTTGAGCTCGGCGTTTCTTCGGTCAAATTTCTTACTACGTATCGTGTGAGAAAATTAGTCAATTTATTAAATTTTGCGTCCGGGCGCCCTCTGTATACCAGCAACAACAGTCCAAGCTCAAAAGAAGCATGCGCCCATCTCGCTCCTCTTTCCTTCCTGCTAATATAAATTAGCTAACTAACACTAACTGTTACGTGTGTTGTAGTACCTTCCATTTCATTGATGGTACACTATTATTATTATTGTCATCACAATCAGGGTATTATTATATCACTCAGAGGAAGGAAAGGATTATGTACAACAACAATAATAATAAATAAATAATAGGAGTATTTCGTACACACTTCAGATACATACGTCATCGTCATCATCATTATCAGCTGATGATGTGAGTTCGATATTAACTTATTATTATATTATTATCATTATTATTAATATTATTATTGTTACTAATATTATTATCATTATTATTAATACATATTATTGATGGTCGATACTAATCTTTGCAAGCTAAGTGACACTCGGGCCGCGCATTTTACAGGCAGATAGGTCCATTATTATTTGAAGATATGTACCACCTTTAGACCAACGACTCCCTTCTGGATAATATTATGCTGCCCAGGGTCAAGAACAGGACGACAACAAGCAAGAAGAGGGCACTTCTGCTACTTGCACATACAGTAACTACTACTACTACTACTGTTAGTAACTACTAATAATACTTATTAAGTCTAAGACTTGTTTTTTTGTACATCCTCCTCCCCGTCCTTCCTGCATTTTGCTTGCGCCAGAATTCGAAAACAACCGCAGCGCGGCCAAGTGGTGTGCGAAAGAGAGCAGCAGCAGTTGAGCTCTCGAATAAACCTATCTAGATAGATGCACAAGTATACCTACCTCTGCTCGGTTCGCCTTCGCTCAACGCCCTTAATCTGATTTTGGATTTTGACGGTAAAATAAATGATCAGAACGAAGGTCATTTAATCTTGGCGTCGTACCGGGTACCAGTTATCACATCGCAGATCTCAGGATAAATTGAAACAAGCCTCGAAAAATGATTGGAAACCGTCGATCTCAAAAGAGTCGCGAAAACAGAAACCGCTTGTTCCCGAACGCACATTGGGTTTCTTCGACGTGCCCAATCCGCCGGAGTCGACACACGAGCTTGCCTAGCTGCACAAGCCTGCGTGCCATCTTAGACAGCGCGTCTGTGTGGTGTTTGCGGAACACTTCGCAGTGAGAGATACACCAGTAGTCTACCAAAACGGTCGATAGGTGTGCTGCGAGAGGTACACCATTTTTTCCCGGTAGAGCATACCACGTAGTGAAGGCAGGCGGAGATCGCTCTCAAACAGAAGTTGATACAGCTTCTCGCCTTGATCCCTGTATTAGGCGAGCATCAGGCCGGTGCCTTGGCATCATAAGCACGGTGCGAGAGAATAGTTGCACAGCAACGTCGAAATCCTATCTTCTTCTGGGTGCTGTGAGGAGGGGACCTAAAAAAGTAACCCTGGGTTGGGCAAAGCGGAGAGGGATTTGTTACTTTGTACCGGCCGAGGCGAAACAGGCGGAGCGGAGCGGAGCTGAGCGGACAGCCGCTAGCTAGGGCTATCTGGTGTCATGGGCTGCTCACAGAGCGTGCCCGCGGAAGTGCAGATGTCTGCCAACGTCGATCAGCAACTAGGTGAGCAGGGGGTGAAAGCCATGCACAACTGCTGCTGTAGCAATAATCTCACACTGAAGCTTTGACGCGTGCCGACGTGTTCAATCTGCTCTCGTACAACGTATCGTCGTATCATACTGCTGCACAACGTTTATCGTATACCAGGTATGAGTTTTTTCCGCTTTTCTGCTTTTTTTTCCCAATTCTGAATTCCGCCGTTCGCGGTACGCACTGCTGCTGCATCTAAAAAAGTATATTGAGGATTGAGGTAGGTCCAACGACGTACAGCGTATCATGACTGCTCGTTCTGTTCTGCTGAAGAGTCCAACGTCATCGTGTTGCCTCTCCGGCCAGCGTTTGCTCTTTGTGTCTGTTGTTCTTCACAGCTGGGGCACATATCGTCATCATCGTGAGAGCTCAACACTTGTGTGTTGTAGCTGCTGTGTTGTATTTATAGCGGGCATACTCTCGGCGCTACTCGTGTGGTCCTATAGAGCGAGCATACTCTCTCGCCTCCGTTCGTACGTAAACCCGATTTTTCAATTTTTTTTTCTTGTTATTCGGTTCCATACTAAAATTAGTACAAAAGGTCGGTTCAGATGAAAAAATCTGTAAAACATCTGTTACACTCGTATCATCCCGTTGTATCACATTGGCCCGACCCACAAGTAGTAGTTCTGCTTTATTTTTCTTTTTTGGTCATGCCGTCCTGTTTCCCTCTTGCTTTCCACTTGTTTTTTCCTCTTCGTTTTTTCTCCCTTCTTATCCATCTTTTTGTTTTTTACCGCAACTTGTCTGGTATGCTGGCTAAAAAAAAATGGTATTCACCTCCATTATTAGAGGTGTATGTAAGTCATGCACCCCTCTTATATACTACATTATTAATATTGATAGTAGTATACATACCGATATACGTACATGGTACCAGGTCTCACCCCGACCAGAAGCCTCAGCCTTAACTCTTATGATACCCCGAAAATCATGGGGGGTGGGATCAGTGTGTGCACATAAAATATAATTGGTTTTTTAGTTTCCGCGCCCAGACTGCCTAACATCACCCTGTTGACCCTGATGGCTACACTACTGTAGTTGCAAGGGGAGTCGCCGACCTATATCCTTAGTGAGGACACGCAACCCGTGATACGCGCGATCGGAGTACAGTGTATCACACACAGCTTGCAAAGATGAGTTTCGACAAAATATTCGATCTCACAGCTGGAGTGTTGTTTTTAAATTTTTATAAAATTTAATAACTGGGTATAGACTATATATATACTCCAGTATTTTTTTTCAGTGCTGGCTTGCATATTTTTGTTTTTGCCCTTGTGCTTACTGCGATTGGCATTGCATGACCAAAATTCCTTGCTTGCTGCGACGAGTCGTAGCACCTCATGCGAATATGAGCTCTGTCTGCCGACTTTACAGCCTGAAACTGCTAGCTGTGGCTGTGCTATAGCAAAATGTGACCAAAAGACCTTGCTTGCTACACGACACAGTTGCAATGTTCATCTGTCTCATGGTTTGTGACCACAGAAGAGCTCGTCTCAGAGGCATCAGCACGGGCACTGGTTGTGCTGGATGTATGTAGATGGGTGCAAATATCAGTTTAATGTGAACACACATCTTAAACGAAACAAAACACCCAAAGAAATACGGCAGCAGTATTAATAGTAAGCGGCCAGCATCATGCTGTCTGTCAATACGCGAGAGGCTGATGAATTTCCCATTACCACTTTTTCCATTCCTTATGCATGCGGAAGCTGATTGTTTTCAGGAGCACGTCATACAATATTATAAAAAATGAAAATACGCTCCAGCTGTGAGGTCGAAGATTTCGTCGAAACTCATCTTTGCAAGCTGTGCGTGATACTCCGATCGCACGTATTACGAGTTGTGTGTCCTCATTAAGGATATAGGTCGGCGACAATATTATATTACTTCGTATATAGTATGACATGCTACCGGGGTCTCTGGGTTTCCCGGGGACTTTTTAGTTGTGTACCCTGTCGTTGATATTTAGTTGGTCGTCGTTGATATGTAGTGGGTCGAGACTGGTCGGGTCGGGCCGTTCGATTGCGACCTTTTTCTTTTCTGCCACTCCACTCTGAGCTCTGAGCAGATCACCCCACCACCAACCAGCCCCCACCAAACCACCAGAATCAATAACGGAGAAGGAGTTGGAGAGAAGAGAGTTGGGAAATAGAGCTTCTCGTCTTCTCATCTCATCTTAATTAATACGAGTTACGAAAACAGATTGAATACGACTTCAATTTCATCTCCTGGCGCATGCGTGCGTGCGTTGGCGCTTTCATATGTGCCCAACCAAACAACCACAACCTTTCCAGCTATCTGTTAGGTACGTATAGTATCAGCGCGCCAGGTCTGCGTTCAACCGCAGTGTGTGTGTCCTTCTTAAACTGACATTTGCCCCCATCTAGATCCAGCACAACCAGTGTCCGTGCTGATGCCTCTTGTGACAGAGCTGAGACAGGCCAGCTCTGTGGTCGAAACTATTAATACGAGACAGAGATACACAATGCAAATGCAACGAGGATGTGAAATGCAAATATAGCAAGGATGTGATTTGACCATGCAATGCCAACCGTAGTGAGCACAGGGGCAAAAACAGAAGCATGCAAGTCAGCACACCAGACTATTTGCAGTAAAAAAGTGAAGATGAGAAAGAAAGAAGAAAAATAAGGAGGGACAATTGGACAGAAAGAAGAGAGAAGGAAACAGGACGGCGCGACAAATGCAAAACCAAGCACAACAGCCAGCTCGTATTCATCGTCGTAGCAACACAGCAGATGAAGCCATGCAACCAACATCGGGGGCAGCAACCATACTGCGTTTTGAAATACCCTACTGTTAGAATAGGGGCATTGCCGCATGGTCTATCGCTTGCGCACTGTTTCTGACGACAGCAGTAATAGTGGTGACAAGACCGTCATCGTCGCCCCCGTTCCGAATACAAGAACGAAGCTAACAATTAAGCAAGCAAACACGCAGCAACACAACAGTAGATGACACCACCCAGCCGACGTCGGGGCTGCACCCAAACTGGTTTCCGAATGCAAGGGTTAGGTACATTGCGGCCTGCTTTCTCCTCTACTTACTACTTGCGTCGTCAACGGCGCTGTCCACACCGACATCATTGCCTCAAAAGCCCCCAAAGGTACCCAAAAGGAAAACAGAAAGGGCGAAAGCAACAGGGAAATAAACAATCAATACCTGGCAATAAAGCGACGAATAAGGGGAAAAGGGGAAAACCGATTCAGCGAGAACCCGCATACCAGCGGTGGTAGTGCTGCAGTATCGGCTGACACTGCGCCCCCGCGGGGGATGGAGCAGGCGATCCAAATAACAAAACACAAGAACAATGGCACAAGGTAGTCACAGTAGCTTGAGGTTTCGTACACAGGTTCTACCTGCTACAGTACGTAGTCGGTCTGGTGCCTTGCTACCTTATCCGCCGTCTCCTTGCCTTCTTGAATGGCGATTTCCCTACCCCCCCCACCCCCCTTTCGGTTTCGTGCGCCCCGCATCTGGGCTGCGCAGCGCTCCGAGCTCTTTCCCCCCGATATATGCCACCTGGCCATGAACCGCTCGGCTGTCACAGGGATCTCCCGGTACTAGTAATACTTGCCCGCCTTCTTCGCTGCATGGACCCACAGTACGGTTACAACTCAGTACCGCTGTAGCGGTTGGGGATTCCGGAGGACGCTGCTCGTGTATCCTTGTTATATACAGTAATACGCTAACGTCGTCGTCGTCGTAGTAGTATGTTGGTTATATGGTGACTGCGTGGGCCAGTGGGTAGTGCTATATATAACCAGCAAAAGATATGTCGTGGGTTCGAGTCCCACCGACTTCATACTTCCGCTTTTTTCCGGGGAAAGAAAAAAGGAAACAACGTCTTTGCGAGCGTGCGCGCTGGAGACGTGAATGGTTATGATAGATTGCTCCTGAGTACTACGGTAGTTCGTGGCTAGGAGAGAGAGCTCCGGAGATCTCTGTTACGAAGTCGGTGAGAGTCAATTGGCGGACTCGCAAACGTTCATAACCAACAAAATATATGTCGTGGGTTCGAGTCCCACCGACTTCATACTTCCGCTTTTTTCGGGGAAAAGAAAAAAGGAAATAACGTCTTTGCGAGCGTGCGCGCTGGAGACGTGAATGGTTATGATAGTTTGCTCCTGAGTACTACGGTAGTGCGTGGCGAGGGGAGAGAGCCCCGGAGATCCCTGTTACGAAGTCGGTGAGAGTCAATTGGCGGACTCGCAAACATATTTTTTGTTGGTTATATAGCACGACCCACTGGCCCACATGGTCACGTGACTACGTGGGCCAGTGGGTAGTGCTACTTACGTGGGCCAGTGGGTAGTGCTATATAACCAACATAGTAGTAGTCATTGTTGTTGTTTCGTCTCATTATGGATCTTTAAAAAAATTCTGTTTCAGAATTCATTTCGCACAGCTTGCTCTACCGATCGCCACCCGGCCCCCAGCGACCGCGCATCCGTGCCACGCCCGCCCCACACATCATCCCTCGGTGTCCCCGGCGACACAACGGCCGACGATTCCCACCTCGGCGAGCGGGGAGCGTGAAAAGGCCCTCCCGGGGACGGCTCGATCACTCCCCGGGAAAGCGGAGAATTGTTAGAGAGTGGAAATCCCACCCAGCTCCTGGCGTACCAGGTACCAGGTGTACCGCTGTGGTGCGTAGTGCCGTACTACTGCTGTGCTGCCGTTGTGGATAGGTCTGCACTTCATATTGCTGAACTGCTGTTGTACTGCTGTGGTGGGTTGGTCGGTGGGTGGGTGATGGGTGTTTGGTGCTGGTGGCTAGGTGGTGGCGGCTCGGTTCGTGATGTGGGGGCTGGCCCTATTTTGGGTACCGCATTTCTACTACCGTACGCACTTGCTGCACTCCGCTGCATGCACTGCGGTGTAGTATGTGGTGGTACCGGTTTCCTACGGTACGTACTGCTGCACTGCTGTGTAGTGGGTTGGTCGGTGAGTGGTGGGTGGTTGTGGTTAGGTGGTGGGTGCACTGCGTGGTGCCTTGCTGGTTGGTGGATCCTATCGTACATGGGTTAATTTTTGCGGGCTGTGGGATTGGCCCTATTTTTTGTACCGGTTTGCTACCAGCGCTATTTTTTTTCCCCGCCATACCGGCCGGAATCTGGCATACTCCGGGAGTTCCTCCACTTAGTTTTGCGGGATGTGGGGTTTTGGCCCTATTTTTCGAACCGGTTTACTACCAGCACTACTTTTTTTCCTTCACCATACCGGGCGGCAACTGGCATACTTTGGGCGTACCACTAGTACGTATAGATTCACCCGTACAGTATATTACAAATACCAACAACGCAGCTTGCAAAGACGAGTAACTCACAGCTGACGTCCTTGAAATATTTTCATAAAATACACGTACAAAATTGTATCTGCCGCTCGGAGAAGGCTGCTCAGCTTTTCTTAGACGTGGTGTTGAGCTGTTGCCGTGCTAGCTTGCGGTGAGGATCACCCATCGGCCTGAAACTCTCTCATCTTGCTCCCCAACCCCGACCGTATAGGAGGAGACCTCGGGCGTGCTTGCACAGTGCCCGGGCTGCCGACTGGCAGGGTGTGCTGTCCTCGTTTTTTGCAAAAATTTTGCCTATACGTCAGCTGTGAGTTCGACCAGTTGAGCGATCGAAACTGAGTTTCGACAGTTGAGCGATGTAGTTTCAACGTTGCAAGCTGCGTGATTCATGAGTCTCGTGGCCAAAACGTACAGAGATAGGAGTGCTCGCATACCGGGCAGAACATAGGAGAGAGGTCCATTTACAAATATATAGTTGGACAGCTAAAAATGATGATACAGAAGGAGTACGTTCACGAGGTGGTTTGGCGATTAGCTGCTGCAGTTGTGGTAGTCCTGTGATACTACCCGCCGGTAGTCGTATGTATCTAGCATATGGTACGATCATCGTGGATTTCTCGTCCTCCCCACCGTTCCTTTGCTTTCTCCCTTCAATATATACAAACCCCCTCCACATTTGCTCCGCCTCACTCTTGCAATACTAAAGGCTGATTTAATACCACACTGTAACCCTTGGCAGTAATGTGTCGCTGGTACCGTCCCTTCCCGCTTCGTTTACTACCTGTCATGCGCGGAGCCGCAGGCGGGCGTCAGTCCGCCGCGGCGAAGCCCTCATGGTGTACTACTATTAGTACTACTCTGGTATGTATTAGACCGGTGAAGGTGCAGGTATTACCAGTACATGGTATGCTCCAAAGTTTCGCGCATCACGCTGCATCACGTGTAGTACGTAAACTCGAGCCGAAATTCTCCTGTGCTCCTGTCTGCGCAGTGGCTGTTCGCGCAGCCGTTCGATGCGGTCCCCCATCCCTGCTCTCCGCTTGGCACCTCGTCCCCTCGCGAACGGAGTTGACTTTTGAAACCGACATACCGAAACACTTGAATAGGGGAGCAAAGGCTCAACGAAGGGTATCCATAATTCATCACCTGGTCCGAACCCGCCAATTGTCGCTATTAATTTTCGTTCATGTGTATGTATAAACGATGAGCAAATCTCTGACTCGCGACGGTCCCCAGTTGCCGGGTCCGGTGAATCCCGCGACCCCCCCCACCCCCACGGTATGTATAGTCTAGGCTCTACGAGATAACGACGAGTATTAACAGGATATGGCGGTGGCATACAACCGATGAACTTAAAGGGTGCAAAGGCATACGCCGCACAGGTGACAACACGAAAATGGCCACTCAGTGACTGATTCGTAAGTCTAGCACTACGAATAAATATGTCGGGTACATCTTGTAAACGTAAGAACTGTTGATAGTCTCATGTATGAATTCAAAACGTATATGGTACATGTGTCGTGTCGTGAGTACGACGTCATATCATAGCGTTCGAGCCTTGTTGCCTGTTGTAGATCATGCGGGCTGCAGGCTGCTGCCGCATGCTGCTTTCTGATAGCTAGCTGGTATGTAGTGCTTCCCTGCTTCTCGTTTCCCTTCCTCGCGCACCTAACGAGCCTGCTTGTTCTTTGTTGGTAGTGTGTTGCAGTCGTGCCCTTTGCATGGACCCCTACCCCTACCTGCTGAGTGAAACGAACTATGACAACATGTCATCCGAATACCACGGGTCATCGGAATACCACGGGTGAAATTGGTATCTTCCAGTTTCTACCATTTTGGTTGTGACAATAGCAGTATTAACAGTGCCTTATTTATGTATTTATTTATTTATTTATTTATTTATTCATTTATTTTTTTATTTTTTTATTTTTTTATTTTTTTATTTTTTTATTTTTTTCCCTCACACTTTCACTTTCCAGCTTCTGGACAAGCCGTGGTCACAGGTATCGTCCCTTCTCCCCCCCGGTTCTCGCCTTCAATTTTTGTCGCGCATAGGGTTCAGCAATCCCACTGCTCGCCTTGTATTATATACCGGTAATATGCTTGTCAGTTGTTGTTGTTGTTGTTGTTGTTGTTGTTGTTGTTGTTGTTGTTGTTGTTGTTGTTGTTGTGGTTGTTGTTGTTATTTTCACTTCAACTCGGATAATCAAGTTCGTGGTCACAAGACAGACTCCAGTCACTACGTACGAATGGAGTTGAAGAGCACCCCAGACAAAAAACATGACAAAACCAAAAGTGGTAAACGTAGTACCTGGTATATTATAAAAAAAGAAAATACACTCCAGCTGTGAGGTCGAAGATTTCGTCGAAACTCATCTTTGCCAGCTGTGTATGATACTCCGATCGCGCGTGTTACTGGCTCATTTTAGTATTAAAAAAAAAGTACACTCCAGCTTTGAGATCGAAGATTTCGTCGAAACCCATATTTGCAAGCTGTGTGTGATACTCCGATCGCGCGTATTACTGGGGTGTGTCGTCATAAAGGATATAGGTCGGCGACTCCCCCCCCAACGCCCCCCAACGCACCCTCCTTCCCCACCACCCGCACCATCGCCTAGACCTAGCACCACGCGTATAGCATGCTCCTAACGGATATACATCTATGCGACCTAAAGCTGTTGGAAATCCCCCTTCCCCCCCCCCAACCTTCGAACACTCCGCCCTCTTGTCACTGGTTGTACGGCTTACAGGATATACGTGATAAACTGATGCATTCCTTCCACAACCGTCAGATTTGTCCCCTTAAAGGATTTACAGTTACCGCGCACAGATTGAGTTGCCCCCCCCCCCCCTCCCCCCCCCGCTCCCTCTTGTCCAAACCCAGGCCCCACGCCCTTAAATCTCCGCCGTCCCCTCACCGGTTATACGACTTACAGGATACACTTGATAAACTGATGCATTTCCTTCCGCAGCTGTCAGATTTTGTCCCCCTCGAAAACGCGTTCATGGTTTCCGCGCACAGAGTGATTAACATCACCCAATTGACCCTGGTACAAGCTACACTGTAGTTCCAAGGGGAGTCGCCGTCCTATATCCTTAATGAGGACACACACCCCGTAATACGCGCGATCGGAGTATCACACAGCTTGCAAAGATGAATTTCGACAAAATCTTCGATCTCACAGCTCGAGTGTATGTTTTTTTTTGTAAGATGTATATTTGTATAAAAAACGATCAAACCCGAAATACGAAACCGATGCTCGCTGCACCTCCCCTTGCGTCTGCGTGTTGCTCTGCAGTTCGTTTCGCTGCTCGCATGGAAGTGTCGAGCTCCCACGGCACTTTCACCGAAAGCCTTCCACTATAATACAACCCCTCTCCCCTTCCACATTCTTGCCTCCTCAAATTGCACAAACTCCATATTCGAAATGAATTTGAATATATTAATTTGTATATAGCTGAAGCTAGTCGCACATCCGCCAAGAAACATGAAAGTGAAATCGGGAGTCAGCATACGTACGTAACAGACCCATACTCGCACATACGATTAAAGACTCGCAGCTGAAACCGACTACACCGGATCGCACCCAGGACACCAAACCAATGTACAAATCCGAGGAGAACAAAAAGATCAAGCTGCGAGTATGACCACACGGTAACCGAATACCACGGGTGACAGGCATTTGTTTTTTCTCTTGTGTGACAACAGCAATACTTCGTCTTGTACTTCGTATTCTTGTAGTTAATATGCGTGTTTCGTCAGTATTATAAAAATCTAAATACACTCCAGCTGTGAGATCGAAGATTTTGTCGAAACTCATCTGTGCAAGCTGTGTGTGATACTCCGATCGCGCGTATTACGGGTTGTGTGTCCTCATTAAGGATTTTTTTTTTCTTCTCACACTTGCACTTTCCAGGTTCTGGACAAGCTGGGTCACAGGTGTCGCCCCTTCTTCCCCCCGGTTCTTGCCTTCAATTTTTATCGCGCATAAAGTCCAGCAATCCCACTGCTCGTCGATTTTTCATCGAGTGTTGCTAATAACTCACGCTCTCGCGCTTTCCGCAAGTCAATTTGTGCGCAAGAACAAGTCCCAACGAATTTATACGAGTATGCACTCGGCGGGGCTCAAACTCACGAAACTGACCTATACCAGGCTCGAGGATAACCTGATACGCCACCGGGGCGACCGGATATAGGTCGGCGACTCCCCTTGCAACTACAAGCAAAGTAGCTGTCAGGGTCAACAGGGTGATATAATACCGGTCGCCCCGGTGGCGTATCAGGTTATCCTCGAGCCTGGTATAGGACAGTTTCGTGAGTTCAAGCCCCGCCGAGTGCATACTCGTATAAAATTTGTTGGGACTTTTTCTTGTGGACAAATTGACTTGCGGAAAGCGCGAGAGCGTGAGTTAGCAACACTCGATGAACAATCGACGAGCAGTGGGATTGCTGAACCCTATGCGCGATAAAAATTGAAGGCAAGAACCGGGGAGAAGGGATGACACCTGTAACCACGGCTTGTCCAGAAGCTGGAAAGTGAAAGTTCGCAGAAAAAAAGAAAAAAAAATGAATAGTGTCTGGTACGCTACGAGTATACGCACAACATCAGCCAGTGTTACATAATACCATACAAGTGTACTGGTAAATATTGCACAAAAAGTACGTACATACGGTTTTTGAATTTGGAAGCGTTGGGCGTTGTGCCACTGCTGCTGCCCTGTTGTGTGATGTGGCGACACCGAGCAAGGACAGGACTGCTGTTGGTGCCTGTTGTGAAACCTAAAACACAAAACGAATTTGCGTGCGCGCCACCAGCACCTTCCTTTATTTTGCTATCATTTGTTTTGCCACGAACAAGTACCAGGTTGTACGACTGGGAGCTGCGCTGCGGTTTACGAGAGGAGTGTGCCAGGCGAAGCAAGCCTCTCTGAACCTTTTAGGGAATCGTGTGTGTTTTGTCGTCTTTACATCAAATCGGTTGTTTCTGCCCAACGTAATTATTAGAATACCTATCAATAGTGTTCATCCCGACTCTTCATCCGAAGAGAGATACTAATTATGTGGACACAGGCTGTGAAACAGAGAAACCAAACACGAATAATCGCACATGAACAGAGGAAAGCAACTGAAATGTCAGCGTACCGAGTGCGAATATCACAGCAAAAGAAAAACAGCAGGTACTTCAGTAGTAAGAGTAAAACAAAACGAAAAAACATGGAGAAAAAAACAGCAGGGCTCCTGGAAGGGGACATAAACAGACAAACAAATGCAGAACGACGAAATGAGACAAGAGAAAACAATTGAACCCTCTCTCTCGTGGATGTCCCCTCTCACGTGCCGCACAAGCTTCGGACGGGTGGGGTTGTGGTGCATCGCTATCAACGCGGAGAAGGAAGGAGAGGAGAGGCAGATAGAGAGAACGAAAGAACGAAAGAACGAAAGATAAATAAGGCCAAGAAAAAATAATTGCTCGTACTCGTACCGCAGAGGGGACGCACGAGCAGCATAGTTTCCACCTTTTCTGTTACCTCGACGAGCAGAGTTCGAATTCGGCGGCAGTAAATCTATAGCACAGGTTCCATATGTTTGTCGCATTGGTGCCTTGCTACACGATCTGCCAGTTATTTTTTGCTTTCGTCGACAGCGGTATCATTACGGCTGCCCCCCTCTCGCCCCCTCCTCTCGCTTCCCCTTCTCGCCCTTCTCGGTGACCTCGTTCGCATGCCGTAACCAGCTCTTTTCCACCTCGGCCCTGTGCCACCTCGCCCTGAAACCATCCTCCGCTTTGACGACCCCCCGGTACAACTTGCCAGCCCGTTTAGAGGCCGTGGGCCATTGCACCGTCTCTACCCCGAACAACAATGGGGAGAGTTCCGTCGATCCCTTCCTAGCTCTAAACACCGCGATGTCGTCAACCAGGCATCGGGCCCATGTCTTTCCTGGCCGACCCGGTCCCGGGTTCTCCCCACCGTCCATCGTCCCGAACATCGCCCGTCGGGTTAGTCGCTCAGGTTTTGCCCGCTGTACAACCCCCGCAAAAAGGAGACGCCGTTTGCGGATAGTCGTATGAACGCTCTCGCATTGTGCCTTCTGGAGGGCCTTGGCATACGACATGCGGTGGTCAATGCATTGTGGGCGATATCAAGCCGATGATCCGAACCTCCAAACTGCCGCCGGATATATATTTATAAGTAGCCGGCGGCAAATGTAAGTTGTGTATCATACGCGGAACCAGAGCGTTGCGTACGGCCGCAGGTTTTTTTCGTTTGGACTTTTCGTCAACCGAGGAAGATTTTTTCAACGCGATCGACGCGCTATAGATCCGAAGGCGATGAGAAGAATCATCACCGTAGACCGGTACCAGGTAACGCACAAGATAGCGCACCTCGTGGGATGACGTTGCAAGACGATTCAATCCATACTATCGGGGCACTCGTGACGAACATTGCGACTTTGGAAAATACTCGTCGAGACCTTCCCAGAGACGCATGGATCAGCGTGTGTGTTTAGGTTCTCCCCGTTGCCGGGCAAAACAGTTTTTGCCGGCGGGGGGGTGTTATTTTGGGCACTTGGCGGTTGCTGATGCTGGAGCGCCATTTATCATCGAGAGTGCACACACCGGACAGATCAGACGATCCCTTTTCATGATCTACGGTTCTCAGGGCGGACAGATCCCTGGTGTATATGATCTGCATGGCCGATAGAGCGTGTTGTCTGGTGAGAGTCGGATGATCTGGATGATCTGAATGATCTAGCAACTTTTTCCTGGAGTGGAATTGCACTACAGGCTGGTTCACGTTAAAAACCCCAAATATGTTCCCTGGCGAATGTCCAGGCCGTTTTTCGATTCAGACCGTGAAATTTTGCACACGTCTTCTATGTGCCCTTGCGAAGACCTAACCCGATGTTTTCTTATTTGTTTTTTTTGCCTCATTTTTCGTCATTTGATTCTTCGGAAAATGTTGACCACCTTCGTAGGTCAATTTTTTTCGCCGCAAATGAAAAAGAACCTCCCCTCCGAGATCAGACCTCGGGATGGGCACGTAGAACACGTGTGCCAAAATTGAGGTTCTATCTCTGAAAATCGGCGTGGACATTTGGACTTTTGTGCGTAAAAATGAGTAAGGCCATTTCTTATACAGTCGGATTTGTCAGTCGAAAACGGCCTTTTTCGTCGAAAACGGCCTATTTCGACTGAAGCCCAAAGCGAGCTTTCTTACACAGTCGAAAAAGGGCTTTTTCGACTCAACTTTTTCGACTGAGAATTCCGACTGGCGGATCCAGTCGAAAAACTCGACTTTTTCAACTGGATCCTCGAGTCGAAAAACTCAGTCGAAAAAGTTTTACACCTATTTTTTGAACCGATCGCATCGTTCATCCCACCACCAAACACACACCCACACGGCCACACGGCCACACACCCATACCAGGTACCACACTGCAGTATCATACAAGGCGCTGACGATGGCGTGGCTATCTCTGCTGTTGCTTCTCGCAGCAAGTCATCGTGGCGCATTCCTGGTGCCGCTCGCCAGCAGCGTGTATCAAACGACGGCAGCAGCGCGCGGTATCGATCTCATGCTGCCAACAACGGCTGCGCCTGCTGTAGCTTTGGCGGCTCTCGGCTGAGTACAATTCCACTAACGTAGCTTTGGCGGCTTTCGGCTAAGCCCAACGCCACCAACTCGTTGGGACGAGCGTTCGTCGAGCCGTTGCTCGCGGAGAAAGCGCGAGAATCACAGAGCTTCCAACCGATTTCGACTGCTGTACAGCAGTACTCCCTCACACCAACCGCCTCTAGGAAGAGCACAAAAACTATAAAATCGACTCGACAGACGATAAGAAGAAGGACCAGAAGATTCCAGTCGAAAAAAAGTCCAGTCGAAAAGGGCCGTTTTCGGCTGGCGGAATCCGACTGTATAAGAAATGGCCTAAGATACGTTATTTCCTTCAAATGGCTTGGTTTAGTGCAGGATCCATTTTTTTCGCTAGATTCTGCTTAGTGTTGAACACAGGCAGGTCAAATCTTTGATTTTTTGCGCGAAAAAATCTACAGACATGCCTTGGAGTACGTCCAACCGAATCGTGCAAAATGCGGCGCACTTTGTTTTTCGCCCCCGCTGTGGAAAAGCCTGAACATTATTGTATAAGTTGAAGACCTGGCATTGGTCGAATACGAGTTTCGCTCCTAGAGACAACCCGAGGCCATTAAAAAAAAATGCTCATGTCACCCTCTTCCACTGGTCATGGGGGTCACTATGATACCAAATATTCATTCTTTGACTAGATACTGCGAGCGGCATTCGTGGGGAAGATATATTTTTTTTTTTTACTTGAACCAGCCTGTACACATATCCTGCTCAACATATAGTACGATGACGACTGACACAGGATCTAGATGGTTTAGATGATGATCTGCCCGATGTGTGCATGATTGTCCGCCACAAGCTCTGCAGGCGTCACGGCTTACTAAGCGGACGGCGACCGACTCTTACTGCTACTTTTACATCCCGGGGTATATATAAACACGTTATCTTCGAGCCTGGTATAGGTCAGTTTCGTGAGTTCGAGCCCCGCCGAGTGCACACTCGTATAAATTCGTTGGGACGTTTTCTCGCGCACAAATTGACTTGCGGAAAGCGCGAGAGCATGAGTTGCCAACACTCGATGAAAAATCGACGAGCAGTGGGATTTCGAAAGCAACTGAGTTAAATCGACACACGACGCGTATGAAAATACGTGGAAGTGCGGTGAGCTAAAGCTTTATTTTTCCCCATCCGCCGGAGGATGAAAAAAAAAAAAAAAAAAAAAATCCGAACCCTATGCGCGATAAAAATTAAAGGCAACAACCGGGGGGAAGAAGGAACGGCACCTATGACCACGGCTTGTCCAGAAGCTGGAAAGTACAAGTGTGAGAAATACATATACAGGAAAAGCCCCTCGATAGTGCCGGTTTGTGGCAGCCGGAAATACCGGCATTATATTGGAAAGCGGCACAAATGCGATATTGCCAGTGCTGGTCGTCCCCATCTTTGCCAAACGATTTCATAGGCACAAAAACGGACAACTGGTACTACTCAACGGACGCTATAGAGGGACCACTACTACTGCTGTACGATAATATAGCTGTCGCTATGATAGGATATGTAATACCTGTGACCACGGACTTGATTATGCGAGTTAATGTGAGAACAACAACTAGCGCAGCAGGATACTTCTACTTATTATCTGTCTTCATGTTGTGTTCGTTGGCGTATGGCAGCGCTTCTGGCAACTCGATAGGGGGTAGAGGTAGGTGATGTTTTTTTTGGCGTCGTCAACTTAGAAACCCACTTTTGCGCACGAAAATACAGCAGTAGCAGTACATACTGCGTAACAGGCGTCCGTGTTGTGGTGTAGCACATCAGGTGAATCTCGTCTCTACTGAAGTCAAAGTCGTGGGCTCAAGTCTCCCCGAGTGCATGCTCGTGCTCATACAGCAGTGTGTTGTCTACACGTTTAATCGTTCTTTCTACCCAACGACATCAGCACACACAAAGTCCCTGCTGATTCTCCATCCTAGAGAGATGCAAATTATGTGGTCAGGCTGTGAGACAGAAAAGACCCAAAACAGCTGCGAGTAATCAGAGTAATAGGATTTTTTTTCTTGCATAAAGTTTGACTGTCATTAAGGGAAAGCGCTTGGGCAAAATTCGATAAAAATCGACGGCGAACGAAAGCTGATAAAACAGCGGGAGTGATGTCAACCTATGCGCCGTAAACATAAAGACACGTACGGGGTGGGAGAAGGGAAGATACCTGTGACCACGGCTTGTTCAGAAAGTCGCTGAGGGTTAAACATCCTTCGAGTTGAGGTGGAAAGTAAAAGTGGTGGAAAAAAGACACCACCTGGTATGAAGGAGGAGGCTTCGCGGCGGCGGGCTGACGCCCGCCTGCGGCTCAAAGTATGACCGTAATGGCAGGCAAATCCAGGCTGTGAATGCGACAGAGTATTGCCAAGGGTTGCGTAAAAAACAAACCATCTTTGAGCGAAGAGAGGAAAAAAAACACGGAAAGGCGATAAAACAAATATCGCCATCTGGCACAATATGTAGCACGCAATCTGGCACAATGTGCCATACACAAGCTAAAACACAGTGGTTGCCCACTCGAAAGATAGACGGTGAAGAAAAGCCGACCTAAATGCTTCGAAGACCATCACCAGCTGCATATTGCTCTCATCTACTCTCTTTTAATAGTTCCTTTACCGTTTCCCCCTCTTGGCCTACATGACAATGGTACTCCTTCGAACAGCAGCAGAGGTAGAGACACTACTACGGCTCGTGCTCGTATCATGTGATGTCATACGCTTGTTCGTACGTCATACTCCGTACTTGGTATCTCACCTACCTGATGATACGAGTACAACCAGGCAGCAGTACCAACAAAACAGCATGCAGATTAATAGTAGCAGCAGCTGTATCATGTACTGTATTAGTACGTGCGGCAGACAGCAATATCGCATCATAAGCTCGCGACAATGCCAGCACGACTTTGGTGTGTTGGCCTAAGATGAAAAATGTACCTGGTATGAATACATTTCAAGAAAAAGTAGAACTTGAAAGAAAAAGGTGGCCACGGTGAGAAGAGAACCCAGGACCTTAAGATTGCCAGGGCTCAAAAGCAGAGTTTGGGCGACGTGTTGATGGTAACCACGCATGACTCAGAGCACCCGGCGAGCGCGGTCGGGGCGCCCCCGTCGCAGTAGGGGTCGGGGAAGAAACACTCTGAGGAAGTTCTGTACCGAAAGGTGGTCCTCATCGCGAGCAAACACGAAAAACGAACGAAAAAAAGGTCTGAGAGAAGCTGAAGAGCGCCCAGGGCACACCACCAGGGTTGTCGTATCTATATTTTATGTAATATGTCGGTGGGCTTTTGCTTGTGGAACAAATCGCATTCCTTCCTCCGTTCAATGATTCCTTGTACGGAAGCACGGAAGTTGTGTAGGAGAAGCTATGCCCACATGGATGAGGGAAATTCTACCGGAATAAATCACTTACTAAGCGAATGGGCAGGGTACCGTATAAACACGTAATATATATATTCCACCCGCACGATCGCCTAGACCTAGCACCACGCGTATAACAAGCTGCTACTTATCTTTGATCTCACAGCCGAAGTGTATTTGAATACTATTTGTGACCTAAACCTCCTAAAAAATTCCCCCCCCCCCCCCCCCCCCCCCCTCTTGCTCTCCCTTACTCAAACGCCCCACCAAATATCGAAATCCGCCACATTAATAAACACTTCACGCACAGGATATCACCTCATTATCTTTCGAGAGCCATCCATGCCGCTGTGTTCCCCCCCCCCCCCCCCGCCTCGAACGCCCCCTTCTTCCCCATCACCCGCACCATCGCCTAGACCTAGCACCACACGTGTAACAAACCCCTCACCTAAAGCCCTTCGCCCCCCCCCCCCCCCCCCCCCCCCCACCACCACCGCCACCACGCGTATAACAAGCTGCTACATATCTTTGATCTCACAGCCGAAGTGTATTTGAATATTATTTGTGACCTAAACCTCCTAAAAATCTCCCCCCCCCCCCCCCCCCCTCTTGCTCTCCCTTACTCAAACGCGCCACCAAATATCGAAATCCGCCACATTAATAAACACTTCACGCACAGGATATCACCTCATTATCTTTCGAGAGCCATCCATGCCGCTGTGTCCCCCCCCCCCCCCCCGCCTCGAACGCCCCCTTCTTCCCCATCACCCGCACCATCGCCTAGACCTAGCACCACACGTATAACAAACCCCTCACCTAAAGCCCTTCCCCCCCCCCCCCCGCCCCCACCCCCCACCTTCCCCCCCAACCCATCCCAACCCCACCCCCTCGAACACTCCACCCTCTCTTTACTCACTGATTGTACGACTTACCCCAGGATATACATGATAAACTGATGTATTATTTCCAAAACCGTCACATTTATCCCCTCAAAATAATGTATAGTTTCCACGCACATATTGAGCTGCCCCCCCCCCCCCCCCCCCCCCCCCCCCCCCCCCGCCCCCAATAATATACTGGTGCCAAAACCGTCAGATTTATCCCCTCGAAAGGATTTATAGCTTACATGCACAAATTGCCCCTTCCCCCCCCCCCCCCTCCAAACCCGCTCGCTTTTGATCAAAACCAGGCCCCCTTTCCCTTCACAGCTGTCAGATTTTGTCCCCCTCAAAAACGGGTTTTGTAGTTTCCGCGCACAGACTGACTAAAATCATCCTGTTGACCCTGATAGCTACAGTGTAATTGTAAGGGGAGTCGCCGACCTATATCCTTAATGAGGACACACAACTCGTAATGCGCGCGATCGGAGTATCACACACAGCTTGCAAAGATGAGTTTCGACGAAATATTCGATCTCACAGCTGGAGTGTATTTTCATTTTTATAATGTATTTTGATCTCACAGCTGGGGTGTATTTTTATGTTCATAATATTTACTTCGTATTGATATATTTAACTGCGACGAAATGAAGCGAGCTACGATAGACGTCGTAGCACTTTGTGGCTGAATCGGTTTTTGAATGGCAGGGCTCCTTAACCCAAAATCGTCCGAAATTTCACTTTTTTTTTGCAATATTTTAGTTCGTTTAATAACTAGGCCATGGGATTTTTCATCGTTTAGCGCACTTTCCCCCCCCCAAACCAGTTATTTGCTTAAGAGATCCTGAAGTGAGGAAGGAACCTCAGAAACAAAATGGTGTGCCCTAGCTTGCGTCAAGTACAGAGTCGATTTTCTCCCAAACCGGGGGTGCACACAGGACGACAAAGGCGGCTTGGGAAGATATCGTCGAGATAGTTCCGGCAGACGTGTCGCTCGCTCCGCGTTGGCGCTCTCCCTCGTTATTGAGAAAATCAGCGTTGAAAATTCTTCCGAGGGGTGTTGGGGTGTGTGACTATGCATGTTGTTCACGGTATTTATGGGGTTGTAACAAAGACCACTGATAGGGACAGCTTACGCTATACCTACAATGGGACCCGAAGGGTGCGCCAGCTAGCGTTGGGCTGCGAAAGCAACTGAGTTAAATCGACACACGACGCGTATGAAAATACGTGGAAGTGTGGTGAGCTAAAGCTTTATTTTTCCCCATCCGCCGTAGGATAAAATAAAATAAAATAAAATGAAATAAAAATAGAAGTGTTGCAAGTACGTCAGCAGTGAGCTGTGTGTCGATACTCGTCCTTGCAAGCTGCGTGATGCTACAGTCGCGCGTTTTGAATCCGCTGGGTTTTAGTCAAAGGCGATTTCGGTTCATAATAATTCCGCGCACTGACACTATCCATGTAACTCGTATGGAGAGGTACAAAAGCTGAATCTAACATACCCACGTGGTTTCGTATTTGTGCGTGCATTGTGCAACATGCAGCACCGCCAACCGTCCAGCTAAAATCGTTAGCAGGCTACGAGATGGTTTGCGTGCGCGGAATGATTTGAAGCTGATTGTGTAAAATTCCCTGTTGACTCTTAGTACTACAGTAGCTACCACTAAAAGGAGCCACAGGCCTACAGCTGGTCGCCCCGGTGGCGTATCAGGTTATCCCCGAGCCTGGTATAGGTCAGTTCGTGAGGTCGAGTCCCGCCGAGTGCAAATTCGTATACATTCGTATGAATTTTTTCTTGTACAAATTGACTTGCGGAAAGCACGAGAGCGTGAGTTAGCAACACTCGATGAAAAATCGACGAGCAGTGGGATTGCTGGACCCTATACGCGATAAAAATTGGAGGCAAGAACCGGTGGGGAGAAGGGACGACACCGGTGGTCACGGCTTGTCCAGAAGCTGGAGTAGAAGTGTTCAAAGAAAAAAAGTATATCCTGTTCATGAGGACGTACATACCCCGTACACGCGCGATCAGAGTTATCAGACACAGCTTGCATAGATGAGTTTCGGCGAAAACCTCGATCTCACAGCTGTACGCGTAGTATATTTTATATTTATATTAACGGTACATCTGGCCAGTTACAGCCTGTGTTCTCTGCTGTGTTCTCTGCTGATGTACATTGTTTCGTACGGCGGTATACCGGTAGTTGGTGCCTGTAGTTGGTGCCAGGTATGCTTTACGTGGGTGTATACCCGGTACAGCAGTAGTACCGCATATTTTAGGGAGACAACGATTGTGTAATTTGTTGTATACCAGGTACAGCTGCAGTACCGCATATTTTTAGGGAGAGAACAATAATGTAAGGTAATGTTGCTGGGTGTTGCTGCTGTAAGCAACTGAAAATGGTACACCTCCTGACATCGGCCGCACTGCTCGCTCGCGTGTTGGATTGGTTGGATATAAGACGGCCACTTTTCATGAGTCTGATACAGAGTACCGGTGGTGTGTACCGTACCGCACAGCTGGAAAGATACCACACCCGACCCCCTCGGACGAAGTACCAACCTGATTGGAGACCGCAAACGCCGAGCATTGTGTTCATGAAAAGACCTCGGTGAGATGCTTCCGAAGCCATCATCAACGATGAATAATGCTGCTACTGGGTGATGCGGCTGCAAGCAACTGAAAATGGCGCACCTTCTCCTGAACATCGGCCGCATTGATCTTGTGTTGGATTGGTTGGATATAAAGCATCCCCTACCCCCTCGGACGAAGGTCCAAGCTGATTGAAAACCGTAAACGCCGCGCATTGTGTCCATGAAAAGACCTCGGCGAGATGCTTCCGAAGCCATCATCAATAATGACATAGTGCTGCTGCTGGTGAGGCGCTGTAAGCAACTGAAAAATGGCGCACCTACTCCTGAACAACGGCCGCATTGCTCGCTCGCGTGTTGGATTGGTTATATATTAGGGTGACTTTTCGTGAGTCTGATGAAGAGTACCGACAGTGTGTACCGTACCGTACAGCTCGCACGATAACACCCCCTACCCCCTCGGACGAAGTGCCACGCTGATTGGTGGTAAACGCCGAGCAATGTATCCACGGAAAGAGTAATGTCACGCTAGCGGTGCAGCAAAAGTTTCTGAGCTCCTAACATAAGAGCTCAATATCTCATCCGAGAGGATTCTTCGAAGACATTCGTTTCGCGAACCTGACCATCGTTTCTACGGGCTACTATATTGTGGTCGGAAGACAAGTGTATTCGTAAAACTCATCAGACGATATACCCTTTAGTTCCACACGAGGAGCTCCACCGGTCAGATCGGTCGGCAACGTTTGGCCAAAAAACTGCAAGCCCTACCGTGAGATGACTCGAAACGCCTCTGCGAGATGTTTCGGAACCCCCCCCTCCCCCCCTTGATAGGAGAAAATCGTCTTCGGAAAATCGTCGAAGGGGTGTGTGTGATTACTTGTTACACGATGCTCATACGAGGGCATGCGCCTGAAAGAAATTTTAGAACAGACGCACGATCGATACCAGACTACTTTGCGCTGTTAATACCTAACTACCAGGTATAGCGACTACCTGGTGCGTGCCTATGATGCCAGAGCTGTTGAGCTGTTGCTCTCTGGCGCAACTCTCGGATATGGGATTGCTGTTCAACGCAACAGGCGCTGGATGGCGCGTTGCACAAAGCTGTATCGCTTTTTTTTGCCTCGGGCGGACCCTACGCGGGGGGCGGCCCCTCGGGGGTCCCCGCGGGGAACCAACATGCCTGACGCGCGCGCAATACGACTTTCGGCGCCTATTGCGCTTCGTACAACAGACATCGAGGCTCTATTCATAGTTAAGCCCTAGTACCTACTGTGGGATCGGCACCTCGGAACGGAGCTTGATCCTGCTCGTCAAAGACCCTGTATTTGATGTTTATGTTCGACTATTGATAGTACATGTGTTTTTTAGTATATTAAGGAAATAGGGGCGGTGTCGGCTGCGATTACGACACCCCGTTGCCAGCAAACACGGCGTAGCGACGGCCGCCATGAGAGCTACTGCTACGATAATATCGTGTGTAGACTCAAGAGCTGCCGCCATCGCTACTATCAGTACGTGGTACCTTGGTATGTGCTGGTATGACGGTACCACGTTGGCAGACCGAACTCACGACTCAGCTCGCCGCAGCTGTAATGGCAATGCACAGCACAGCCCTCCCCCCCCCCCCCGCCCCCCCCCTATGGGCGCTACGTGAAACCGATGTTCAGAGCGGCGTCGAGACTGCGTTTAGCACCGCACTCCCGACATGAGGACAAAATACTTCGAGTTAGACTAGGAAAATGTTAGGAGTTGGAAATGGGTTACCGCCTTTACGACTGGAAACCCATATTGGGGGACAAAACTACTTGGAGATAGTATAGGGAAGGATTTTGGGGCTCGAAAAGGGGATAAAAACCCCATGCAGGCGGTCGCGTCGGGGCGCATGAAAGCCTTGCACCATATACCTGGTACTTCTGGTATATCGTACTGGTATCGTTTATCGCACAGAATCATGAACTGAAAGAGGACAAGAGCGAGCATGCGCGGTGGAGTTGTCAAACGCCGCTCGCAAACATGGATTTTGACGAAATTGTCGATCCCATAGCTGCGGTGTCTTTATAGTTTTCATGAACACCGGGGTAGTCCGGATGTCATATCGATTGGCGTTCGTCAATCTTTGTTCAGAGGGAGACCTAGAGTCGAGCGTCAAATGCCGGCGACATTGCGCAGCATCGATGTGCTCTTGTCCGCGCCGCCCCCTCCTGACCCTCCTTGCGCGATGTCCTGTGCGCCGCGCACGGCACCGCTAACCGTGTCATACCGCACAGCCCAACAGCCGCAGCCATACGTCACGGTGGGTCCAGCTGTCGCGGTGGGCGTTGAGCCCCGCCCCAATTTCTGCTACTCACTGCGATGGTTTCTTTTTTGTCGCGTTGTTCTTAATCATGTCATCCAGAAAGGGTGCTAACTACGTATATATGTGTGTGCTATTTCATGCTGGTAGCAGGTTCTACTTGTGTATTGCTGTGCCCCTTCGAACGCCGTGTCCCCGAGGCTCGTGCTTTGTACTGTGTTTGCCGTTCGCTTCCTACCGGCACGGTACTGCCTTGTGTTCGTGTCGTTTGCCACGGTAGCTCTACGCCGACGTGCGCTCGTGAATACACGACAATCGCTCTAGGCACTGCCTATCAAGGACTAACGATGATTGAGACCTATAAACATGCCATTCTGTCTAGCAACGAAGCCAAGATAGTCTTGTAGGCTCCGATATGATACGTTGCACTTTGCGTGTGGAGGCCTTTTTGTGGAGGAGGGGGGTTCTTTCTCGCACTGCGTGCGGCACGTGCAAGCCTGTTTGAGACTTGAGAGGGAGGGACGAAGGTAAAGAAAAATGACCATCTAGCGATTGCAGCCTCGGCCGCACGACGCAAACCGGGCCAATGGGGTACGGTATCATAGATGGAGTACCCAAAGTTGTAACGCAAAGCGGCGCACGACATGCGCACTGGACGGTACTACTTGCGCGGCGCGCTCTCATATTGCAAGACGTTTGTTAAGACCGCACTTCGTTGTTTGTTTTGTCGCTAGATAGGGGCCCCACAAGAATTATTGGTTGCCTGCTACCTGGTATGCTTTTTTGTACGCTGTAGACTGTGTTTCTCTGTGTGTGGCCTGCACCAGGCTGGTTGTTTCAGCATCGTCGGCGTTGTTTTTTGTGTAGAGCGCTGCGGGAGCCGTCCGGTGCACTCTCCGCCGTTTTCGAGGATCGTTGCCGATTGACGGTGTCATTTTGAAGGACAGAGCATCGACACACTCGCTCGACGTTCTACCGAGTCCCGAAGAAAACGTATTATGTACGGCCTCAAAACGAAGCCCCAGATAATACGTGTCGTCTTGTTGGAAGGAATGTCGTTGTCTCTTTCACCGCTCAGAGCCTATAGTTCGAGCTCGTGCGCTCTTGTATGGTACCAGTTACCTGATTCGATTCATTCCTTGTACCGGTAACTCTTATGATCAATATTCAGTACGGACACGGGTGTACTATTATGGCCGTTGTTGGAGGGACAGAACGGCACCCACATATTATATGGTACGTGGTATGTGATATATTGCATCATGCTGCATCTCACAGATCCCCTCAGAACGAAGATGCAACGTCTTTTATCGACCAGAAGTCGAAGTCAAAACACGCTGATTATTTGTTTTTTTCGGTGAGATTTTCTTTTTGCCCTGGAGCAAGGGCTCAATTAAAGGCCGAACCGTGCAAATGATGTCTCAGACTATGGGCGATGACGGCAAGAAACAACAATAGCCCTTCTTTGTTACGGTCGTAGTCCATAGGTTTTGGGATGTCGGGGTGATGGCGATGGCGATGGCTCTTGGTGTAGGCATGTTGGCAAGAGCGCCCACCCTGGATAGCAAGCTGCTGCAATTGCTTGTTGCTGAGTGCCGCCGCTGCTGCTGCCGATATCGCTGCTACTGCCGTTCTGCTGTTTTTCTGTGTCCACCGACGGCGGTTTCCACCTCTTCGTTGCCACTTTGCGTCTGTATGCCTGGTTTGTTCCCGCGAAGAACTTGAAACAAGTCGTACACACGTTTTACCTCTCTTTGGTCGTGCCAAGAGTTGAGTTGAATTGCAGCAGGGAAAATGTCGAAAACAAACTACGATCATAATGGCGTGATCACAGCATCGGTCGTACGATGCGAGTCGACCAGGGAAGAAAGGACCGAAGTCTTCTCGCGATAACTGTGAAGGCGCGTACCGTACTCGGGAGAGGGGGAGAAGAGGGGCTGCTTAGTGACCCCGGGTCTGAGTTACGTTTAGGGAGGGAGAAGGAAAAACAAAATGTACAAAGGTAATGGATGGGATGAGCAAAAAAAAAGACGAAGCATCCCTTTCTGCTGGGGTGTGATATAGGGGATGCATCCGAAAGTGCAGCGAAAGGAGGTGTTGCAGGACAAACGCGCAGCATGATATATTGTGCTACTGTTGCACGCTCTTCCTATTAATGTGGACGGGAAGGCGAATGAAACCGCACTTGCCAGTTTTTCAGGTTGCTGTGTTGCTATATTATCGTCAAGTGAGTCCCGGAAGGGTCAAAGATTTGCCACATAATGCTTAACTTCACGCCTTTACCATCGGAAACCCGTTTTTGGGAACAAGTTACTTGAAATTAGTATAGGGAGATAATTTGGGGCTCTAACGGGGGTTAAGGTCTTTGCCTTGCCTTAATAGCGTAAGGCGGCCCTAAAGGCGTAGTATCTGGTACCGGGTAAGACATTGGATCTTTTACCCTTTTTGCTCCCATGGGGTGTCCGTCTTTGGCTGCACGATGAAGCAAGCGGCTCGACCCTTATTTTCTTCGTTCCTTCCATACTTTCTCCTCCCATTTTTTCCTTCCATATTGCTTCCTTGCTTCCTTTATTCCTGACTTCCTTTCTTGTTCGTATGGGTGTTGCGTGGCGTCGATAGCAACCACTGACCGCGCGGCCTACCTACGCTGCAAGCAGTACGGCATACCGATTTACGCGTTACGAGCAGTACGTATGAATATGGTAAGAGTACAATGACGGCATGAACTATTCGTTTACTGGTCCGCACTTAAACTACCCGCAGGAGAAAAATGTTCCGCTACATGCATGCATGCGCATGCATGATCGTGATGTGCGTACCGCTCTAAGCCTGCAGCTGCAAGCGGAACTATCGAGCTTGTGTACGAGTATGATACGAAATTACGGCATGACCTTTTTACCACTCCTTCAAGGGCAAATGGAGGATAGGACAGAAGATGGGGTGCGCCTTTTTTTTCGTTCACAGCTCTAAAACATACAAAGACGGCTCATGCAGCTGTGTGGGATCGAGAATTTTGTCGAAACTAGTATTTTCAAGCCGCTTGTGATACTTCGATCGCGCTTGCTACAGGGCGTGTATGTATGTCCTCATGAACGGTATAGGTCGGCAGTGTCAGGGCCGTCCCTTCCCTAAGCGCTACGGCACTGCCGCACTGCCAGGGTCAGCAGGACGGTTTTTGCAAAGACGGTCAACCTACGTACGTACGTATACGTAGTCATTTCTGCGCACGGAGATAATGTAACCCGCATGGAAGAGCGATGGGTGATTGATTGATTGACGGCTGGATTAGTTCACTCACTCGTCAAGCAGCTGGGATCCTCCCTGTTCACGATGTATGTCTTTCCGGGCAGATACAGTAGATTCCTGGTATACATGATCTGCACGACCCACGGATGGATCATGTTTCAGGGTGAGAGCCGGATGCTCTGGATGATCTGAAGTGCAGTGATGTGCCCAGTTTAAGACCACCCCGTGACAAGCCAACTTTAAGTGGTCTTATCTCTACCATGGTCTCATCTCTTACTACTGCGAAAATTGTCCAACACTAGTTCCAAGTAGTTTCTTCTTCGTGACAGGCCGATTTAGTTGGTCTTATCTCTACTACTGTGTTTTAAACCTTAAACCGAATGGTCTTATAATGGGTACACCACTGTAGTGCATATATGTTTCCTTGGTTCGATGTACTCTATATACAGATCCTGCGCAACATATCATCACAAGAGATACAGGATGTATATGATCTAAATGATATAGATCGTGATCTGTCCGATGCGTGGATTTTTTTCTTCTTTACCTCACTTTTTACTCTCCAGCTCAACTCGTAAGAAGTTTTGTTACCCTGAGCGACCTTCTGGCTCCTGGACATGCCGTGGTCACAGGTGTCTTCCCTTCTCGCCCCCTGTACTTGCCTTCATTTTTATCGCGCACGGTGTTCGGCATTTCCTGCTTTTCAGTTTTTTGGGTTGATTGATTGTCCGAGCGATGGCAACGTATTCCACGACCGAGCGGCCGTCTGCGGATGTGACCTCTTTTTTTTTATGCAAACAAAAAAAACGTGAGCTGTGAGATCGCGGATTTTGTTGACGCCCGTCTTCGCAAACTGTCGTATTCAATGGTTCGATCGCGTGTGCTACGAGGATTGTTTAATGTGTGTATTCTCATGAAAAACATGGGTCGGTGACTCCCCTTAGTGCTAACTAGCAACAGTAGTAGTACCTGGGTCAACCAGGTGATTTTACAAAGGTGTTCAGTCTCTATAGGCTTCACTGCTGTATCTCTCATTATTAGTTTTTCCATAGGATAAAACCAGACGGAAACTACATCACCCGCTTTTGAGAGGGGCTAAATATGACGAATTGTTTCTTGTCGTGGGCGCTGTGTGAGCAGTCAGCAGCAGCGTCTTTGTCTTCCGGACTGAGTGCTTGCGCGCTGCATGCGCGTTCATCGCGCCGGTCAGCGAGCGTTCGTCCGTCTGCGTCCGAGTACGCCTCGCGTGTTTCTAGTGCCGACGCCCCGGTGGCGTATCAGGTTATCCTCGAGCCTGGTACAGGTCAGATTCGCGCGTTCGAGCCCCCCCGAGTGCATACCCGTGTGAATTCGTGGGGACTTTTTCTTGTGCACAAAATGACTTGCGGAAAGCGCGAGAGCGTGAGTTAGCAACACTCGATCAAAAATCGACAAGCAGTGGGATTGCTGAACCCTATGCGCGATAAAAATTGGAGGCAAGAACCGGGGGGGAGAAGGGGCGACACCTGTGACCACAGGCGTGTCCAGAAGCTGGAAAATAGAAGTGTGAAAAAAAAACAAAAAAAACAAAGAAGTATTTTATAACTAATTTTCAAATTTGTTACGACCTCACTTCAAAAAATTGTCCCGCACTGCAAGTACTTCTAACTGCGTTATTACAAGCGTTTTCATAATTCAATCACACACAGCTTGCAAAGATGAATTTCGACGAAATCCGCGATCTTTCAGCTGGATTATTTATTATTTATTTTTTTATGCACCCCGTGGTGCAACGTTGGTGAGCTGACGTGGGTGGACTCTTGTCTCTGTCTTACAGGTTGTGACCCCATAGCTCAGAGCTTTGTCTCCATGGGGGTTGTTGTTGTTGCTGTTGTTGTTGTTGTTCTCACATTAACTCGCATACTCAAGCCCGTGGTCACAGGACAGGCTCCAGTCTCTCTGGAGCTGAGGAATACGCAAGGGAGATCACACACAACCCAAGGTGGTACACGCATATATCACAGCTGACGCAATTCATGCCTCCACCAGAAACATATAAAAGTGAAATCGGGAGTCAGTCTACGATGTGCCAGGTCCAGGCCGGTGCATACGTCTCACTACTCACGCCTGGAGAAGCCAAATATTCCGATTGCCACCCAAGGAAGACTACCACGTCTATATTACACGTAGTATCTATCACTACGCATACGCACGACAGGCGTAAGTCAAGTGGAGAAAAAGAAACAAAGAAAAGAAAAGAAGACAAAGGAGAGGAAAGAAAAGAGAGGGAAAACGAAACAAAACGAAAAAGGCAAGCAAAGAGAAGAAAAAGACAAGAAAAGCAAGAATAGACTAGACAAGAAAGCAAGGAAAGAAGAGGAGAAAAAAAGAAAAAAAAGAAGAAAAAAAAAGAAAAATGTCATACTAGCAGACCCTAGGAACTGGCTAGGGATGGCATTGGGCTAACAGAGGGTATCACGTCCATCATCAATGGCACCTGGGAGAGAACGCAACATGGCGAAGAGGTCAGGGCGTCTTATGCTATCTTGTGAGAGCCATTAGAAGGCCCACAACTTTCAATACGATGATGGCCAAACCCAGACTTCAGTCTCTTGGGCATGACGCTCCCCCTTCCCCCCCTCCCCCTTCCTCCCTTTCCCCCTCCCCCCTCCCCCCCTCCCGGTGTCCTACCCTCACCCTGGCGTTAACCCTGTCCCTGACCCTAACCCGCGCAATACCGGCCAAAGCGATCCCTGATGACATCACGGGGGTAAAATGGTTAGAGGTGTCGCAACAAGGTGTATCACTGCAGCCAAGGACGCGGGTTCGAATCCTCCCGAGTGCATGCTCGTGCTCCTAGAATGTTTTTTCTTGCGTGAAAAAATGACTTGGTAGCGGAAAGCTCACGAGCGTGTGTGTTGTCTTCACATTTAACCGTTCTTTCTACCCAACGACATCAGTAGTGTGAGTTAGCAAAATAGGATGAAAATCGATGAGCATAAAGAGCTGAAAAGTGGGAATGAATGCTGAACCCTACTGGTATGCGCGATAAAAATGAAGGCACGTACCGGGGGGGAAGAAGGGGAGACGCCTGTGACCGCGGCTTGGTCCAGACAGTCGCTGAGGGTGAAACCTATCAAGAGTTGAGCTGGAATATAAAAGCGACGATAAAAAAGAAGTGATAACATGCACACACCATTTCTAAAGGGGATAAAAATAAAGGTAAATAGGATTATCTCCTGGCGGACAGAAGCCCGAACGTCCGCAAACTGCAGACCAAGTCGCCAACCAGTATTTTTCATAAACGGGGCTGGGCGTACCATGATGTACGTGGGAGTATAGGAAGAGCCGTAGTTGAATGGCGTAGGAGATAGGAGACGAAAGGAAGGAGAGTGGCGGGTGTGGGGGGGTGGAGACTTGGAGACAGAACGAATATGTACGATAGACGGAGGGGGCGCCCATGATTGTTTTCCCCTGAAGAATGCTTTTTTGCTGATTTCTGACCGCAGTCTCGACGGCAAACGCTCTCATTTGATATTACGGCGGTATATTTTTTCACGTGCGTACGTCTTTTGTACTAGTTACACTCCTACATTACTGCTGTACATATTATAGGTGAAATGATATGTACATATGAATGGGTAATGGTCAAACGGGGTTATCCCCTCGTTTTCCAGCCAAACGGGAGGGTGGGGAAAACAGGCTCGCGGGCGGGTGCCCGCCCGTGCGGGGGGTGCCCGCCCGTGCCCCACCCCAACCTGTCTCGAATTCAATTCTGGTGCGCTGGCAAGAAGCCCGTAGCCCATATTGAGCACGCACACTTTTTTTTCTCTTTTGAGGGATACGTTATTGGGGCTAACGGCACCGTGGACTAGGAAGGGGCAGACGCATCCCTCCTGTTAACCCCCTTTTTGGGTACAAATTGGGAGGGGTATGTCCCTGCAGATTCACTATAATAAGTTTGTTTTTTTTTTTCCCCCAAAACCGTCAGATTCATCCCCTTGAAGGATTCATAGCTTCCACGCACAAATTGCCCGCCCGTCCGCTCCCCCCCCCCTCCGACCCCCGCTCGCTTTTGATCAAAACCAGGCCCCCACGTCCTTCAAAACTCCGCCCTCCCCTCACCGGTTATTTGACTTACAGGATACACTTGATAAACGGATACATTTCCTTCCACAGCTGTCAGATTTTGTCCCCCTCAGAGACGGGTTTTATAGTTTCCGCGCACAGACTGACTAACGTCACCCTGTCGACCCTGATAGCTACACTGTAGTTGTAAGGGGAGTCGCCGACCTATACCCTTAATGAGGACACACAACCCGTAAAACGCGCGATCGGAGTATCACACACAGCTTGCAAAGATGAGTTTCGACAAAACCTTCGATCTCAAAGCTGGAGTGTATTTTCATTTCTATAATAAGTTGTACACCATGTACTGCCCTTTCGTGGCCACCACTTCCCCCCACTTAGGGCCGTTCCTAACGAATGCAAAAAACGTATGAATTCTGACAAAATGTCACGATTCTTGACAATTTGAAATTATGAACAGTCACGTTTTCGAAACGTAAATCACGTTTTTTTTTGTCAGGAATCCTGACAACAATTATGATGGAAAATGTCAAAACGATTCGGAGTCCGGATTCGTGACAAACATCGCGGTTTCGCGAAAATATCACGTTATGTCACGATTCCAGACATTTTTTTGTGTGTGGTAGGACGGCCATTACCCGAAAATACCCCCCTTTTTGACCGCTTCGGATAGCCCGTTGATTGGCTGGAAAATGCGCAGGTGTGACCTTCGTTTGGCAATTTTCCATTATAATAGTTTCCTCCCACGGTTTTCTCTTGTCCTCAATCGGGTCACGTTTTTTGGTGCTCGCCCTTGCGCCTTGCTCGCCTCCCGTTTTATTTACTATTAATATCATCCTGACGTAGAGAAGGGAAGAGTGGTTAATGGCATGTAATCTTGTTACATTGCTGTGTTCTTGCTCTTATATCTTTTACTTGTGCCTTGCCTTCGGTTCGTGTCTGTGTTCGTCTGTATGTGTTGTATGTGTTGTATCCGCGCGTGTGTCATTTTTTTTTATATGCAGCCGAGGCGGAGGAGGCGGAGCGAAATCACTTCAAGATCCTTTTACTGGGAGCGGGCGAATCGGGGAAGAGCACCGTCCTCAAGTAAGACCGAGGGGGGGAGGGAGGGACGGGGGGGGGGGGGGGGGGGGGGAGGCGAGGCGAGGGAGAGGGAGAGGATGTTTGTGGTCGTTGTTATTGTTCTTGTCAAGACGTTTTTTTGGTGCCGTCTGATCTGCGATTTGGCTACCCGTTGTTGTTGTCGTGGTTGTTGTTGTCGATTCGATGCTGTTGCCACAGTTCCACCCGTTTTTTTTGTTGCCGCTGCACCGTCCCGTGGCTGTCCTTGTCGCCCTAGTCGTTGTCGGGTTGGGTGATGTTGTCATTCGACGCCCTTCTTTTATCACCGGCGCTCTCTGAGTCACCACTGGGCGTTACGCATGCTGCCTCTTTTGCCGATATCGCCCCTCAACGCTGCGTCTCAGTCCTGAGATGATGAACATCGTTGAAAATCTCATATTTGGAGGCAGCGTGTGTTCGCCTTGTATGGTTTTTCGTATTGTTGTTGTTGTTGTTGTTGTTGTTGTTGTTGTTAATATTATTGTTGTTGCCCTCCGACAATGTAGCGTAGATGCCGTTCCGATAGAAATCAAGTGCCCTTCCGTCAAGCAGAAGTGTCTCTGCTATGGCGTTAACAAGACGCTTCAGCTGTGTGTTAGAGAATTTCGTGGACACTCATCTTTGCAAGCTTCGAATGCTACCTCGTGCGTGCTTGTGGTGATCTCCAGGCAGGTAAAACTGATCCACAAGGGTCGCCTTGGTGAGGACGACCTGCAGCAGTGCGTCCTGGCCATCCGCAAGAACGCGGTGGAGTGCATGCAAGGGGTCCTCAGGGCTATGGAAAACTTCGATATCTCGCTAGGGCTGGCGGAAAACGCGCCTCGCAAGAAGGTGAGCCGTACGTGCTCTTGGTGCTAGAAGCATACATAGTCTATACGGTAGGGGTCCCGCAGTAACGCGGTGATGCGCCAGAGCAATATGACCGCCTTGTTGGGGGAAGCCTCGTTATTCATTTCCAAGTTATGAGTACAATTCCCCGGTCGCACCAAGCGAGTACAATTCCCCAGTCGCACCAATCGATTTTGACCGCCTTATATCGGGATACCGCCTTATATAGGGATACCGCCTTATTGCGGGGCCCCTACTGTACGACGAAGAAGAAAGGGGGGGGGAGACAGCGACCAAACAATGGTGGAAGATAAAGTTTGGTCTTGAAGAGAAAGCAGCATTCAAAAACATTGTGGTCGTTGGAGGGGGTGTACTCAGTTTGTGCATGGCCGTCGTCGTATGACCATAGACCCTCGCATCCCTACTATGCCGGGGCGGAGCACGTCGGGTTTTTACCAACCAGGCAGGCATTGCTTGCACCAAGTGCGAAGCGCCGTGAGGTGTTCGGCGAATCGCATGAAGGGTGAACTGCATCCTTCCAAAGACCGCTCGTAAGACGGACTTCGACACCTTGTGCCTACTTGTTGTTGCATATAGATGACAGCGCCAATGAGTTATTCTGTTTTCTGGTGTCGCCACCCCAGAGACAGCAATGGGTTTTCCTATGTAACTGCCTCGTGGGTGCCTTACCATATTCACGCCGCGTGACGCGATTATTCCCCTTGTGCGGAGTTAGGGTTTCCCACCCCGCACAATATGATCTAACTCGACAGCCATCATGGTGGAGAGGGAGGGGGGGAGATAATCACCCCATACATGATCGTGACCATAGACCCTCGCATCCCTACATTTCCGGGACGGAGCACGTCGGGTTTTCACCCACCAGGCAGGCGTTTTTTGCACCAAGCGCGGGGGAGGGCACAAACGACAGTGACCAAAGAACGAGTGGTACGAGCGGAGCATCTTCAAGATAGCGACCAATTTGTGTGGTACCAAAAACAACAGAATTTGGTCTTCTTAACCTGTCTTGTCCTGTCCTGTCCCGTCCCATCCTTGCTCTTCTGTGTGCAGCGAGTGCGAGGGTTCACGGAAGAGACGCTTTTCTCCCCAGAAGTGGCGGACGACATCGCCTCCTTATGGGCTGACTCGGGGGTGCGGGAGGCCTACGAGCGTCAAGACCAGTGAGTGTCGAGATTAATTGGAAAGTTCAAGAGCGAAAAAGGCGAAAAGGAAGGACGACGAAAAAGGCGAAAAGGAAGGACGGCGGGGTACCGTTACTGCGTCGACTTCGCTTAGGCACCCGGCGCCGCTGGCTATTTGTCCAATGAAGTGGATTATCCAATATTAGCCCTTTTGGAGCGCCAGAGATGAATATTGTCGGGAGTTATAGGACGATTACAACGCTTGCTCGCATGGGATTAGTCCGGAATGACAAGTTGCTGAGACTGTGTGACGACTACAACGCTTGCCCGCTTGCTCGGTTTTTCTCGGTTGCTCGCCGGGTACGCACATACCATTACAACCGCCGCGCCGCCGCCGTTGTTTTCTCTAAACGGACACGCAACGCTGTGTTCCACCGGCACGGGTTCAATTGTTGTCCCGGTCACGGTCCATGCGGTCGCGCAGGTATTGGCTCCTCGATGCCGCTAGCTACTACTTCGACAACGCCCTGCGATTGGGACAGCCGGACTATTGCGCCACCGACGAGGATGTTATCATGACGAGGATTAGGACCACAGGCATTGACACTACTGAGTTCTCGGAGCCTCCGTTCATGTATTCTGTGGTGGACGTGGGAGGGCAGAGGAATGAGCGCAGAAAATGGATTCACTGCTTCGATAATGTTCGAGTGAGTTTTGGGGGCGGATGTTCGGGTATGGTTTGGCGGGTGTGTGGGGCGAGTTTGGCTTGTTTTTCGCGGTCTTGCTAGGGGAAGGCGCGTGCGGCTAGGGGGTGTGCCGTGGTGGTGGCGGTGATGATGTGTTGGTGATGGTGGTGATGGTGATGGTGGTGATGGTGGTGATGGTGGTGGTGGTGATGGTGGTGTTGTTGGTGCAAGAGGTGTGCCGTGTTGGTGTTGGTAGTGGTATTGGTAGTGGTAGTGGTGTTGGTGTTGGTAGTGGTGTTGGTGGTTGTGATGGTGCTGGCGTTGGTGTTTGGTGTTTGGTGTTGGTGTTGGCGTTGGCGTTAGCGTTGGCGTTGGTGGTGGTGGCGATGGTGGTGATGGTGGTGTTGGTGTTGTTTGTGATGGTATTGTTGGTGTTGGTACTGGTGATTGTTGTTGTCGGATATGTTATTGGTGTTGTTGGATTTAGAGTTGTTGGTACTGTCGGTGTTTGTGCTGGTGTTAATGTTGGTTTTGGTGATTTGTTGGTGGTGGTGTTGCTGTTGCTGTTGTTGGTGTTGTGTTTTTTGGGGTATATACGCAAGCGTCTTGATGTTTTGCGGAATAACGTGTTGCCTGTCATGGTGGAGTGTACGTCTCTGGAAGGGAGCTCTGTGGTGGTGGTGCCTCTGGTCTGTGCTTGCTGGATACTGCTTGAGTTGTGGGCGGGGGGAGGCTCGTAAACTGGGCTACTTGGCTACTAGGATGAGGTCGAAAAGCTTTTGGTTATTTTTTGTGTTCCTAATATATGCTGGCGTGTAGTCACTTTTTCTACTTTCTTTTGTCCGCTCCTCCTCGGTTTTCTTCTGTTATGCTTTAGGCTGTCGTATTTCTGGCTGGCCTTAATGGCTATAACCAAAGGCTGTTCGAGGACAGCAGCGTAAACAAGATGCAGGAGAGCCTCAACCTCTTCCAGCAGGTATGCCTTGTTTATGCCCATTAAGGGCTGATTGTCCTCTGTTGGGTTATACCACCGCTGTGTCCAACCGAAGTTGCGTGCGCCCTTTCAGCGAGTCTTGTCGCCGCTTTGATCGTCATCGACTGCCACGTATTAGCATTTGCAGCTGTACCTCTTCCTCCTCCCAACCGACAACAGTCTAAACCGCCCCCTTCTTATTTGCAGTTAGGCCGTAGGAGGATGTAGCACGCAGTCCAGCTTTGCTGTTGGCCCTCCCTCCCTCCCTCCCTTTCTCCATCCCTCCCCGCCTGCCTCCTTCCCTCCCTCTCCCTCGCCCTCCCTCGCCTACTGTATTATTTCCCCCCTTCTAAAATAACTTCATAGTCGCCCTTCTCGCAATACACCTATTTCCACAGAGTGGAAAATCCGCAACACACTTCATTTTCCCCTTCATTTATGCTTGTTCTCTCCTCGCCATGAACAACCGACACCAATATCAACAACGCCCAACCAACACCAACACCACTAATACCACCATACCCAGCACCAGCATCCAACCAGCGGCAACACCAACAACACCACAATCATCACCACCGGCGCCACCAACACCAACACCACCAACACCTACAACACCTACAACACACCGCCAACACCAACACCAACGCCGCACCAACACCAACGCCGCACCAACACCACTACCACCACTACCACGACCACCAGCACACCACCGCCACCACTACAACCAACACGTCAACACCGCCACAACACCAAAACCACCACCAACACCAACAACCGCCACCAACACCATACCTTCACTAACACCACCAGCACCAACATGGGCACCAACACTACCAGCACCACAACACCCACCACCACTGCCACAATCACAACCGCCACCACCAACACACCAACACCGCCACAACACCAACACCACACACCACCAACACCAACAACCAACAACACCGACACCACCAACACCAAGCCGCCAACAACACAACCACCAGCGCCACCACATCCAACACCAACACCAACACCAACACCACCACTAACACCACCACCACTCTCACCACCATCACCGCTAACACCTCCATCACCACTAACACCACCACAACCATCAACACCGCCACCAACATCACCACCAACCAACCCGCAACACCACCCGCCCCAACACCATCACCACTACCGTCACCCTCACCGTAACACCAACACCAACACCAACACCGCCCGACCCCCCCTTCCCCCCACCCCCACCTGCCCCCACCCCCACCTGCCCCCACCCCAACCCCTTCCTAGGTGGTGAGCAATCCTATCTTCCGCAACACGCCGATCTTCCTGTTCCTAAACAAGAAGGACATTTTCGAGGGGATGATAAAGAAGACCCCCCTCTCCGTGTGCTTTCCTGATTACCCGGGACCAGAAAAAGACGTTCACGCGGCCCTAGCCTTCCTAGAAGCGCAGTACGCGCAGGTAATGGAAGCCGCCGTGCCGGGCAAGGAGATACACGCCCACGTGGTGGCCGCGAGGGTCCGCATGGATATGAAGGTGGCGTGGGGGGATGTCAAGGATCAGGTAAGCGAGGGTATAAGGATTGGGAAAAGAAGGGAACTGATGCGGTGCGGGGGAGGGGGCATGAGGGGACATGAAAGACCATGTGTAAGCAAGGCTTGAAGATTGAAGGTTTGGGAAAGTAGTCCCTGGCTGGAGGGAAGCGGTGGGGGGGGGGCGGGGCGGAGGGCGGGGGGGGGCGTCAAGGATGAGGGAAGCGAGAGGTCTATGGGGGTTTTGAGGGTTGGGAAAAGGAATGCTTGGTTGGGGGGAAGGGGTGGGGGGGGGGGCTGCGGAGGAACGTGAAGCGCCAGGTAAACGAGAAGGGGTGAAGGTTTGAGGGCTGTGACAAGCAGTGCCTGGTTGGAGGGATGCGGTGGGGGGGGGGGAGGGGGGGGGGGCATGGTGCGGTGCGGAAAGGAAGATCGGGCGCGGCGTGTTATGGGGCACGGAGTCACGTTGCGCTAGGTGGGCGTGTTGACATCCGGAAAAGGGTGGCGATGGTGGTGGTGGCGGTGTGGTGGCGGTGGTGGCGGTAGCGGTTTTTGCTAGCGTCTTGAGCTGCTGTCAAGATCTGCTGAAGTGAATGCCTCTCTTCGCTTTCTCTGATAGGGGTCTCTCTTGTGTTTTTCTGGCGAGTCTCTCCTTTTCGTTCTCTTTCTTTTATTCACCTTTTATTTGTCTGTACTCCCCCCCTCCACACACCCGCCACTTGTCCTGGTTTCTGTTTGTTTCTACCTTTCTGGTTATTTCTCTCTTTCCATTTCTTTCATGTTTTTGTCTTTTGCGCTTTCTCGTTGTGGTTGTTTATTTATTCACCCTTCTTTCTCTCTGCTTTCGCTCTTTCTCGCTTTCTGTCCGCGACCCCCCCCCCTCCACCCTTCCGTTGCGACGGTTACATTCGCAGCTGAAGAAGATGAACAGTTCTCGAAAAAAGACAAAGCACTCGCCGGCAATAGGAGGCAGCAAATATTGAACATACCTGCCGCAAAACGTTTAATTTTTTAGGAGTATGAGGGTTGGGCGAGGTGGGTTTTGGTTGGGGTGGAATGCGGCGGACCAGGGTGGGGCGGGGTGGGGTTGCGTGTGGTTACGTGGGGTCGAGTGGGGGGCGGGGGGAACAGGCGGCGTGAGCACTTTCCAACGACATTATGGTGGCGGTGGGGGTTCCAACGGCATTTCGAGTGGGGGTGGAAGAACGTGATGCCACGATAGCAGCAGCACCGTCGGGAGGAACGGACGGATCGACCGACAGACCGGCCGACCGACCGACCGACCAACCGACCGACCGACGTGCCGACGGGTGAACGGACCAACCGTCGGACGAGCGGACGGGCGGACGGGCGGGACCAGAGAGGGAGGGAAGAAGGGGCGACCGGCCGGCGGGGGGATGGGGGCGGGAGCGGGGGCGATCATGGCGAGGCAAATATGATCATCTCCTGATCACCTTCTCGGACTACCGTGGGCGACAGAGAAGCTTTTCGGAAAAAAAAGAGTAAAACGGTAGCTGCTCGCAGGGCTGTGCTGTTACAGCAAGCGTGGTCGTGCTTGCTTCGCTACAACGGTCTGCTGATGGTGATGCTGGTGCTGCTGGTGCAGCTGCTGGGTGGATGCGTGTGCTATTTGCACGTGCCCGGGTGGAAGTTGTCTTGGACTCGCCGCTAGGAGTGCCCTTTTGTTTGCAAGATCGCTATGTGGGCGGTATTTCCTTCCCCCCCCCCTACCCTTTTCGCCCCCCCCTCCGCCCCCCCCTTCACCGTCTCTGCCGCCGCATGTGCTATCGCCTGTACCCCTTCCCCTAATAATGGCGAGTGAGGTTGTCAAGGGGCGGGCGTGTGCCTGTCACAGTTAGGAGACCCGCTGACCCAGTGACCCTATGCGCGCAAGACAGTTATTTGGCGACGCGTTTTGAGGGATACATACCCTCACTCGCGCTGGAGGCGTTACGGTAAAGGGTGAGGGATCGCGTGGGAGTCCGATTCGCCGCTGGGTGTTTATGTTCGTCGTTTTTTTTTTTTTTTTGCCGCAATTGGCGGCGGCGGCAGCAAACGCAAGCGCAAGCGCAAGCGGGGCGGCGAGGAGATCTTTCGCGTGCACACGTGCTTAGAGTCGCTGTTTTTACTTGGTAGCTTGTCCGGGGGGGGCGGGGGGGGGGGGGGGGGGGGGGGGGGGGGGATCGTGACAGTGAGGCCGCAATGCAATGCACGCACCACGATGCACTTCAAATTATGATGGTGCGGCCTTGTGATATCGAACGGGTTATATGTTTCGGGCGACGGCCGTATGGGTGGGTCACCCCCCCCCCCCCCCCCCCCCCCCCCCCCTCTACCCTACTCCACCCCCACGCCCGCCTTCCGTTGCTGTCTAACAAGAGATAAAGGTAGAATTCGTGGCACGTCGTAGCCGGGCGGGAGGGAGGTGGTGATACCTTTGCGGTCGTTGTGGAAGAAGTTGTGCTGATACGCAAAGCTTGCTTTTTTTTTCACGTCATCCGCCATTTCGCGTTTTCCCCCTCACTGCTAATAATAGAGGACCCTCGTTACGTGAAGGCACGAGAAGGTCCAATCCGGGGACGGAGCTTGTTTCTTTTGTGTTGGCGCTTCCCGTGGCGATGGTCGAGGAAGAGGAGGGGGAGAGGGTGGTGGTTTTGTGGGTTTTTTGTGTTTTGTGTACTTTTTTTTCGTTCGTTCGTTCGTGTACCTGTTTTCTGTTTCGTGGAACCGGTCTGACGACTGCGCTTCCCCCTTTCCCAACCTCTGCGTCAAATTTGAGCCAAAGTCAAGTCGAGCACGGTAGCAGTTTTTTTCGTTTCTTTTCTCTTTTCTTGTTTTTTTTTCTTGTTTTGTTTTTTTTAACTTCTTTGCTTCTTTGCGTTCTTGTTTTGTTTTTTTTGCGTTCTTGCCTTCTTGCTTTTTTCTGCTATTCTGCTTTTTTTGTTTGTTTTCTTCCTGCTTTTCTGCTTCTATTTTGTGCTTTCGTGCTTGTTCCTGAAGGTCCCGCACCGAAGGACTGCTTGCATCAGTCTGTGTATACCGGGTACCCATGTACCAAATTTACTGTACCGTATACAGTCATGTAGCCGTTCGGTAGTACGACGCATTTCTGTGTGCTGTACTTGGCTTTTTGTTTTGGCCCCAGGCGATGCTGATGGTAGTACGCTGCAGGCCATGTAGCGATGCCTGGCGCGCGTGTGTTGGGCGATCGCGGGCCCGCGGCTTTCTCTCTCTCTCGATCTGCTGACATCGAAAGGTGAGAGCGAAAGCGGAAGCACACGCTGAAACAAAGCGCTGAACCAAAGCGGAAACCGAAAGCGGACAGCAAAAACGAAAAGCGAAAACGAAAGCGGAAAAGCGAAAGAAAACCGCTGTACGAGCGAAAGAAAAAAGCTGTACGAGTGAAAGCGAGCGGCGGTGTTTCCCAGGGAACCGCGAACACTCTACAAAGAAGGTTTGTCATTTTTTTTGTTACTGTTTGTTTCGCGGCGGGTTTGTAACTGAGACTACAAGTAGACGATAGACGTATTTCTCTGTTACTAGATGTCAGTCTATTAACAGCATATGCCCAAGTAACTCCCCTAGCCCCCGAACTAGTTCAGCCAGAGGCTTCCCGCAAGCAGAGGATGGGAAATCACGGTTAGGTGAGGTGGAATTATTGTTGGCGTATTTTGTGCTGGTACTAGTCTTTGTCGGTCAAGTCTTTCGGTGTTTTGGCCCCCCACTCCCCCCCCCCCATATCCCCCCCCACCACCCCGTTTCTTTCGCGCGAAAACGCCGGTATACCATCGGGACGCTCTGTCTGGGTAGATGGGATGCGGGGTGTTCCGCCGCATCGGGCGGATTAGACGCGGTGGTTTTGGTGTAATTTTAATAGGATACGCTTGCGGCAGCATTATTAGCTTTTTTTGTTCATTTTTTTTTCCTTGTTTCTCTTGACGCTGCATGGCGCCTTCGTGTCCTTGGCTCTTGCGACCGCTTGACGTTGTTTCGTCTCTTGGCTGGCGCTTGTCGCTCTTATTTGTTTGTTTTCCTCTTCTTTTTTCTTGTTACTATTTTTGGCTGGGTAGGCTTTGAACAAACCCACCCGCTCGGCCCGGTATGCCTCCATATACCGTAGTAGTGGCAGCAGTAGCGGTGGAGTTTGCGATACGATAGCAGTGGCATGCGATGCGATAGCAGTACGTAGCAGTGGCATGCGATGCGATGCGTTACGATAGGATACGCTCGAGAAAAAAAACGACACATGTAGTAGCTGAGAGAAGCGAAGGGATGTACGAGAGATATGATAGCGACGGGTACGTATATTGCCGGGATATTGCAGACTATCATTGCTATTAGTTGCCGGACAAAGGAAGGGCGTGCGGTTTGTTCGGGTTTTGGTTGATTGGTCGGTCGATTGGTCGGCTGGTTTCTTGGCTGTCTAGATGACTGGTTTGAATGGTTGGTTGTTTGATTGGTTTGGTTGGTAGGTTGTTTGATTCGTTGCTGTTGGTTGTCTCGCCCCCCCCCCCCCCCCCTCCCCACGTCTCGCCCTGCCCTGCCGTGCCGTGCTGAACCGATGCGCTTCTGCCGCGCCTTGTTTTAGTGCGGGAACGTATGTTTGGCGCAATCCGCTCGGAAAACTGCTGCTGTGAGGGCAATGCAATTTTCTTCTGTTTGGGGTTTTTGCTTTGGCTTTTGCTTTTGAACCCCCCCACGACCCCGACCCCAGCCCCCGCCACAGCCCCCGTCCCCGCCCAATTAGAGCCGAGGCGTTTTTTCTTTTTCCCGCCGAGTCGAATGCGTGCTACGATTACTGTTGTATTGCCGAGGTCGATCCCGAAGATCTCTGTTACGTCGCTGTTTTCCATCTTGTTTTTCACGCTGATAAGCATTTTTTTCTCCCGACCAACCAATCGCGATCCGAACCCTATTTTCTCGCTCTTTAGTTTTTCTCTTCTCTTTCTTGACCACAAACGAACGCGGAAAAGTTAAGTTGTTCTTCATGTATTAATGTTCTCCTGGCTGACGTATAGCTAGCAACAGCAGCAGCAGCTGCAGGTCTCACGACCGACACTGCTCTGCTGCTGGGCCACTTGTTTTTTTTCGTGCGTACGCGTAGAGGTCGCGTGTTCTATTACCTACCGATCGGAGATCGCTGACCATCATATACGGTCGCCGAAGAAGGCCGCAATGATGCGGGGGGTTGTTGGGGAGGGGGGGCGGGGGGCAGGGGGGTAATACTTTACAGGCGTTGCCACTGTTGGTCGACGTTGGTGGGGAGAAAGGGGGCCGTGGGTGGGGTGGGGATGGGGATGAGGATAGGCGAGAGTGAGAAAAAAACAACTTGGCGCATGCGCTTACAACATGATATGGTAGCACGCCAAGCTACGCTGTTGTATGGTCGCACTTCTAGCTGTAGCTCAGTCATATTTCCCTGTTTTTGCCGAGCATACGAGAAGTGGGATCGGGGCGGGATGTACGGTGATGTCCACGGTATATTTATCCCGCGAGAGGATACTGTGGCTGATGAGGGGTGAGCGGGTTTTGCCGTCCGGTCGATGCGACGTCGTCGGCGATTCAGTGGCTGGGTCGCTCCGGACAACTGACAAGAGGGGGGGTTGCCCAGTACCCCCAACGGCCGGACGCGTCGCGTCGCGTCGCGTGGCCTTGCATCGCGCGCTCGATCGCGGATTTGTAACAATGACAGCTCGTTTTTCACGCCTCTGCGCGCCGAGCATTGCTGCTCAGCGCGCCCTGCGCCCGTTCCTGCGTTTTTGTTGGTGAAAATGAAATCAAACTTGACTGTTTTTTTTTTTTACCGTTTTCGCGATTGATGATCAATAGGATTTCGCGACGGCCACGCGGGGAAGACAAGGAAGGAACAAGAAGGCGTGGACAGACTCATAGAGCATAACACGCGTGCCAGCATGTAAATGCATCATGCATGTATAATAATAGGTGTTTTCATGCATGCATGCATACATACATGCGTATCGTACTGTATACTCTGGCTCGTACCACCGGTAATGACATGGCACACACGCGCCGCCGTGACAACGTGCTATTCTATCTTTTGTATATTTATGTCTGTCTTGCTTTTGTTACGTCCAATTCCCGTTTTCGTCTATCACCATGAAATCCTTCCCAAACTGTGAGTACCTGGTATGTACCCATAGCCATATCTATCCATAATCTATGTTTTCATCATTTAAATTTTTCATAAAAATAATTCAAGGACGTCAGCCGTGAGTTCGACGAATTTCGGGTCAATACTCATCTTTGCAAAAGCTGCGTCGTTGGTACTTGTAAATATATTTTCTCGCAATATCGCTCATACAAAAAAACGAGCAACTGTATGTACAGTTCAATTGGGATTTCATTTTTCTCCCAGTGTTTTCTGAATGGCAGGGCTCCTTAACCCGAAATCGGCGAAAATTGGCCATTCTCGCTTTTACCGGTAGCAAATTTGTTCGTTGTACAAGGTATTCCTTCGCGTGTAGGTGATCCCACAGTCGTAGTATGCTGTCTCTCCGTTACGGATCACTTAATGTAAGTATTGGATTGGATGAGGCCTCCTGGGCCGGCAGGAGTTATTGAGGGCTCCTGCGCCGGCAGGAGTTATTGAGGCCTCCTGCGCCGGCAGGAGGTCCTCGCCCGCGGATATACCACGCGCGCTTAGGGTGCCCTCGGCTGAGGCACCTTCAGCGCTGCGGCAATTCCCGGAACTGATCGCAACATGTAGACGTAAGGTCGGGGCGAAGCAAAGCGGGTGACGCAAGATTTACACTCGTACGACAAAAAAATGCCAGGAATTAATGCAGTTTATACCGGTATGATGTACAGGATCTCATCGTCGACGCCATTATTATGAAGGTCGCCTCCTCCGATGATGTCAGCCCTGTCTTGATCTTGGGCGGGTGTTGGCCGAGGTCGAGACTTGCTTGTTATTTAGTACGTGTGGTGAAGAGGTGCCTTCATAAACCTCTCGTGCCAAGCTGGGGGGGGGGGTTAGTCTATATATAGTATGATAAGAGGGGGTTTGTGTCGTTCGCTCGTAGAGGGAGGACCCTGGGCTCCCGGTTGTGTTCGGGGTTGATGTTGCCGGAACGTCAACCATTATCCAACGGAATCGTCTGTGTTGAAACCAGCTCTAGGCCGTATCTCCTGATACGGTGTCCCTTGCCACCCCTGACGTACGTCATCGTTCGATAGTCCTTTGCGAACAAGAAAGCAGGTGAAGAAATCGTTTTCATAGCATCCTTCCTCTTCTTGTCGAGCAGCCATGAAACGTTCGTCAAAATAAAATCTCTGTTTTTTATGCGGAGCTGTCGTAGAATCGGTCGTTTCGTTCTTCTCAAAATCAGTTTTTGGGTGAAGGATAGAGCTCCCTCAAAGCGGTTAGGAGCCTCGGAAAACAAATCGTAGTGTGCACGCCTTTACCGTACGTGGTAGCGTGCGTCCAACGCGAATCGTTGGCGCTGCATTTCAATTCAAGCGCCGTTCCTAACGAACACGAAAAAAAAATGCCAGGAATCGTGACATAGAAACGTGACATTTTCGCGAAACAAACGTGATATTTGTCAGGAATCCGGACATTGAATCGTTTTGATCTTTTTCCATAAGAATTGACGCCAGGATTCCTCATAATATATATAGTCTATATATACCCCCCCCCCAATAATAAACTGGTGCCAAAACCGTCAGATTTATCCCCTCGAAAAGATTTATAGCTTACATGCACAAATTGCCCCCTTCCCCCCCCCCCCCCCCCCCCCCCTCCAAACCCGCTCGCTTTTGATCAAAACCAGGCCCCCACGTCCTTAAAAACTCCGCCCCACCCCCCTCACCGGTTATTCGACTTACAAGATTCACTTGATAAAAGGATACATTTCCCTTCACAGCTGTCAGATTTTGTCCCCCTCAGAAACGGGTTTTATAGTTTCCGCGCACAGACTGACTAAAATCATTCTGTTGACCCTGATAGCTACACTGTAGTTGTAAGGGGAGTCGCCGACCTATATCCCTATAGCCCAACCGCTCTAGTTTGTAGCCGCGAGTTGGTTAATGGTGGGGACGGGGGAACTCTATGCTGTAGGTGAGTGGATACCCGCGGCCATGTGAGTTCAGTTTGCACATTTGACCTTTTCACTTGTGCGCCTTTTTCCGTATCGTGCGTTTTTAGGCGGGAAAGCATTGTATTTCCCTGACGAAATTTGATTTCACTTGGTTTTTCGGATCTTCCTAGGGCTCCAGCACCTTTGTGTGACCACGGACTCAAGATGTTTGACAAGAGTTAATGTGAGAAAACAACAACAACAACAACAACATAACAACAACATCCTTAATGAGGACACACAACTCGTAATGCGCGCGATCGGAGTATCACACACAGCTTGCAAAGATGAGTTTCGACGAAATCTTCGATCTCACAGCTGGAGTGTATTTTCATTTTTTATAATATATATATACAAGGGCTCCGCATGGGCGCCGGCATTCGCCGGCGCCCATGCTTCGGGTAGGGCAGGGCAGCACTTCGACAACTTAAGGTGTAGCTGTCCGATATGGCATGCATTGAACTTTAAAGTAATACCAAGAGTTTAATACGAACATGGGATTATGAAAGTCATGATTTGACAGAAAAAAACGTAATATTATACAACAAAGAAGGCAAGGATAGGCGAAATACACTATGTTAAATGCGCCGTCAAGTAAAAGTTGGCGTCTATCAAACAAAAATACTGAAAAGAGTATTATTGAGAACCTGCGTCGCCTCTATCTAGGCGAAACGAAAGAGGCCTTGGCATTAATGAAGAGACTGCACTGCTGTCCCCGTGGCTATGGAGGTTCGAAGTCGATAGGATGCAAAGTCGGTTTGCATCAAACGTCGACATGGGGCCATGTCAGCCGGCGAGGTTTTGGAAGAAGATTGCTTTGTTTGTTACGTTTAGGCTGTCGCATTGATTGGTCTGCGTGGTTGCGGGCGAGGAGAAAAACGAAGAAGAGGAGGGCGATCTCTCGTTGCGTCGGCGTTGTCTAAGACAGGTGCGGGGGTGGCTTGGCTCGTACGGGAGGTTGGCGTAGCGCTTCTTCTCTGTTTTTTCTCGAGAAGGCGGGATATGTGTGTCTGCTATCTTTGCTTCGTGGGTGCTTTCACGTTGTCGAAATCGGACGCGTCCCCTCAATACATAATATCCGGAGTGTCTCTACCATGACGACTGCTGATGGTGCCGTGCGTATTTCCCCAGAGACTGACATATTATTTACTGGTAGAAATAATCATACCTAGGTCCTGGTACTATACCTTTCTTTGCAACATTTTTTTTTCTTCATCCCATTTATCATCCCCGCACCATTCTCGCGCTCCCTCCCAGTAGTAACTCAGATCCGGGGTTACATAGCGGGCCCTCCTCCTCCCTCCCCACTTTATCACGTGCCTTCATTTTTACCGCGAGGAGAATCGAGCATTTTCTTCCCTCGTCGACTCGCGTCGAATTGTACCTAGCAGGCGCTCTCAGCAGTTGAACTCTTTTTTTTATTGCATTTTTGCAAATTGAGTCATATTTCATCGTGGTGGGTGTCGAACTCAAGGACAACCAAACGTTAGTAGTATTCGAGGGTAAAACCATTAGACCACCGGGGCGGCCGGCTGACAATTGATTAAAACAAAACAGGATCTTTGCATAGAGATTACATTCCCTCCCCCATATTGTATGATATTACGATGGTTGACGCGATATAGAATAAAGCGCCAAATACCTAAATATCAGCCTACGCGGAGTTTTAGATATCATGAACAACGAACGATCGCGACGGCAGAGCACGGCAAACAATAGCGCTTCGCTCTGCTGAGCTAGCGCTGCGCTGCGGTGCGCTGCTGAGCTGAGCTGCAGGGCACTGCACGGCGCTTCGTTGCTGTGAGCTATAGCGCTGCGATGGGGTGCTGGGCGGTGTGGAGCTGATGAGCCAAGCCCAGATCTCAGCCGATGAAGCTTCGCCAACTACAAAACAAATGGTGGTAATCAAAGAAAAGCTAGAGCTGGACCGTTCCGCAACTAATGCACAGGCGGCTAATTAGCGGCAAATCAACTTACTAGACAAAAAAAAAGAAAAATCGCGAAAAGGTTCAAAATCGTGTTGGCAGAAAAACCAAATTTGCAGGAAGCAGCTGAAGGTCAAGAAACAGGCAATATTTCAGTTGTTGTTGTTCTCACATTAACTCGCACAATCCAGTCCGTGGTCACAGGACTGGTTCCAGTCACTCTGGAGCAGAGGAATACCCTAGGGAAAAACACAAACAACCCAAGGTGGTGCACGCATAACTCACAGCTGAAGCAATTCATGCCTCCACCAGAAACATATAAAAGTGAAATCGGGAGTCAGTATGCGATGTGCCAGGTCCATACCGGTGCATAAGTCTCATTACTCGCGCCTGGGAAAACCGACTATACCGCTTGCCACCCAAAAGACTACCACGTATATATCACACGTAGTATCTACCACTACGCATACGCAAAACAGACGCAAGTCAATTGGAAAAAAGAAACAAAGAACAAAGAAGAGAAAGGAAAGGAAATGGGTGCATGGGGCCAAGAAAAAGAAAAGAAAAATAAATTTTGGGGGGTCTACTGGCGAGGCTGCCACCAGAACGGGATGTCACATGTCACGTGGTCTTTCGACGGTCTACAGCAGTAGTACTACGAACGACTTCCGATACACCCACCGAAGCACGGACTACCGGCCAATTACGCGATCGACAGCTGGCCGTGGTTGTCACGTGTCTCTGTGTTGGGGGCCCCTGCCCTGCCTCTTGTTGGCTCTTGAGAGTGATGCGTGTACGACTAAACTTGCCAACGGCACTCGCACTGCACTTTGAGCTATCTGCTGTAGTTCTGGTTGCTACTTGTTGCTGCATTATGTGCTAGACGCTTCGCCCTTCGGCTACTGCTGCTGCACCTGATGTTGTGTGTTTGCCAATGCCGTCAGTTGGCGTTCATGCTCGTCGTACATACTGCTGTTCTCACCGAGTACGTGCGGGTTTCCTCGTACCTCAACCGTACGACGACGAGCTCAAAACAGAAAGGAGGTGACATGAAATGGCATGGACAATGGCCACATAGAAGCGAGCACAGCGGGATAGTTCGCTGCGAATCAACCGCACTCGTTCATGCCTACAGCAGAGGCTGGCTGGAGTGTCAGCGGCCGTGCTAAAGCCAGGGCCAAAGGCCGAAGAGACGGCTCTACCTGCTTTGTTTTGTCTCGAAATTCTGTTATATATATCGGACAGAGTGATGCGTGTACGACTAAACTTGCCAACGGCACTCGCACTGCACTTTGAGCTATCTGCTGTAGTTCTGGTTGCTACTTGTTGCTGCATTATGTGCTAGACGTTTCGCCCTTCGGCTACTGCTGCTACACCTGCTGTTTTGTGCTTGCCAATGTCGTCAATTGGGGTTCATGCTCGTCGTACATACTGCTGTTCTCACCGAGTACGTACGGGTTTCCTCGTACCTCAACCGTACGACGACGAGCTCAAAACAGAAGGAACGTGACATGAATTGGCATGGACAATGGCCACATAGAAGCGAGCACAGCGAGATAGTTCGCTGCGAATCAACCGCATTCGTTCATGCCTACAGCAGAGGCTGGCTGGAGTGTCAGCGGCCGTGCTAAAGCTAGGGCCAAAGGCCGAAGAGACGGCTCTACCTGCTTTGTTTTGTCTCGAAATTCTGTTACGTGAAAGTATCATGATTTGGGAGTTATTTTGTCACGAAACGTCTTGCCGTCGGTAATTTGTGTCACGAAGTTGTTGGATATCGTCGGTAAGTTGTGTCACGTTTTAGGTGAACCCACACTAAAAAATTGAATTTATTTCCAGCTGGCAAAACGAGCAGAAACAAAAGCAATAAAATGCCGAGCAAGAAACCAAACGAACTAGTGAAAAAGTACAGCAAAGAAACTAACGCTCGAGAGTATGCCACCGCAAAATTCCAAACATTATCACGTACCGTTTGGAAATGATGCCAATTTTGTAAATCATGCAGGCGTTGCAGCCATTAAGATTCAACATTTTTTCCAAAATTCCTCCTCGACACTCGCTTGTCTCGCTCGGCACCCGTCCGCGTTCACGTCGATGTGCGGAACGGACACGGCAGGGCGAGGAGCGTTGGAGCCGCCCCCCGAAGGCGGCGCTCGAACCAAGCCATGTTCGACCGAGAATTCCAGTTTCGCGAATCGCATACTTAGACCGAGACAAAAAACTCCTGACCAAAGTCCATGACACCAAGGAATGACTCGATATTCAAGGAATGATTTTATATATATTTATTTCATAAAAATAATATTTGAAAACGTTCGACATTTCAGAATTTCAAAATGTCAGGAATCGTGACATTATTTTCAGGATTCCTTAATTTTTTGCGTTCGTTAGGAGCGGCCCTGAGCAGCGCACTGCTGCGGGGAACAGCACACCAACGCAAATATTTGGCGCAGCCTTACAGCGGTTCAGTTGTTTTTGTGCTGTATCTAGTTAAGACCAGTGTCCGGTACGTATCCGTACCCATCCAGCCATCCATGTTTATTTTATTACAGTAGACTATACACTAAGTACTTTTGAAAAGTGTGGATACCAGGTCCCATACCCCCTTTTTACCATCCCACACAGAAGCCCGGATTTTGAAGCCCGTACTTCACCCGCCAGGTATGACTCTAGACAAGAAAAAATGCAAAACAATCGGCCCACGAACAGTACTATAACATTCAATTGTGTACAGAACGCCGCCGCTACCACCGCACCGCGGCGAGGGTGGCATCCAATTCCCCCCCCGCGGCGCCTAAATCGTAGTCGTCGAACTCGCTTGGCCCCACCGTCCTCATGCTGGTTGCGTTCAAGGCAGCAGCAGCAGCAGCAGTGGTGGTGGTAGTAGTGCTGGCGGTAGCAACGGCGTCCTTGTTGTTATTCCGCGAGTTTTTTTGCCGGTTGGTGGCCACATTGGTGTCAACGCCGCCCTTTGTTGTTCCCATTGTGCCGCTTTTCGTGTTCTTCTTGGAGAGCGCTGCTAGTCTGGAGGTGGCAACGCTTTCCCGGGATATTGCCTCGGCGTACGGGTTGTGCTCCACCAGTTTGCGCCTAACCTCCCTCGCCTGCGGTACGGCGACGGAGGGGGACGGGCAAGGGGTCATGGTCGAGTACAAAACGAAAAGGTTTTCGAGCTTCACGTTATTATGGTATTGCCCTAAGGCTGGTGAAGGCCTAGAATCCAGGATGTGGGGTTTACGAATACGCAATGCAAGGGTTTCACATGCCTTGGAAGGCACGTGCGTGCAGGGAAAAAGAGACTGACGAGTTCTGAATTCGCCAGCCGCTTTTTTCCTGTACGCATATGCCTTCCAAATCTTGCGAAACCCTTTTATCCGGCATCCGTAGTGTTCGACAGCCGGTACAGAGCGAGGGAGCGGCGGTCATTGTTTCTGCACGAAGACTGCAAGCAAGAAGTTGTAGCTCCCCTCATGTTGGTAGCGTCCGAGCTGCAAGCAAAAAGTTGTACATACAGCACGCGCACGCACATGTTGAGATGCGTGCTAACATAATGGCAGCAGTTTTTGGCTAAAATAAAATACAGATGACGGGACCTTCCTTCATTTACCCAAAATGGTCGGAATGGCTTTTTGTTGTTGTAAAATTAATGGTTTTTACTGCTGTACCTATATATAGTGTACCTGTCTATAGGCCGTTCGTCTTGTTCATCGAGTTGCACTTTTTTCAGTTTTGCCCAAGAATCACTTTTTGGGTGAGTGTTATGGTATTCCCCTGGACAGCCCCTTAATCTCAATGTATGAGAAATATAGAGATCTCTCCATCAAGTCAGGAACCTCATAATTGAAAATCGTGCACCTCTATCTACCACAGCTGGGTCTTGACCCCTTTATAGCCCCCGAACCCCTCCCTATACTAAATCCAAGTAGTTTTGTTTTCAAAAACGGGTTTCCAGTTGCAAAGGAGTTAAGGCACCATTTTCGTCGTATCCGAGTTGCTAAAAGGAATGGACTCGAACAACACGTCGTGGTTTTCGCGTGCACGCAGGTCCGAGTCCTGCCGTCGACGCCATTAGTTAAGGTGTTTGAATAAAGTGTGTGTTGCTGTTAATACAGTAGTCCGTTTCGCAACTTCGTGAAAGTGAAAGTGCTAGCCGATTGCCTACCCGAACTAGAGACCTCATGACATTCAACATAGATGGTAGTGTACTACTCGTACTGCTGAGCGCGAACACCCTAGACGGACGGTCGGCGAGACGGCATTTCTCGTTCTTGTGACCGCAATATCTGGGTCATAGAAGAGTTAATGTGTACGTGGACATGAAATTCAGCGTGCGGCGGGGGTGGGGGGAGCTGGGCCTGAGGCGCGATGTTTGTTCTCTACGGCAGGCGGGTTCGGAGCCTGTTGGGAGAGAGTAGAGGGGGCGGGGCGGGGATGCTTTTATGTGATTCCAGGTTACTGGTGCGTGAACAGACCACCCCATTGAAGATACAGCACCCAATCAGCCCGTTGAGCGATAGAGCGGCCAGAGCCGAAGGCATCCCTACACAGCAGTAGTCCGTTCCTAGGTCTATATACTCTGCCATATGCCGTCACAAACTACAACTACATGCACTGAACGAGTATAGTGCCAGGGGTCCCCAGTAGTGACGGTATGTGCCAGCCCAATGCACCGGCATTATTCAGGGCGCCGGCATTATTGTCAATAGGGTTACTGCAGGGAGCTACTATATAAAGTGGTCGGACCAAGCGATTTCACCGGCACTATTGAGACCGGTGGCACTATTCAACCGGCACTAATGCGGACACGCCACTGCAGTGCATTTTTTATCCCGTCCTCGTCGTGACACCTTTTGTTTTGCGGCCTGGAAGTTTTCCTGGCGGTCGCGCATCTCGCCCCTTTGCTCCTCCATCAGCCTCTCCCTCGCCGCGTCGAACTCCCGCTTCTTCTTTTCGTACAGCCGGAGCTTGCGGGCCTGGAAACGGTTCAGGTTTCGTGCGGAGAAGAAGAAACATCCCTAGATTTTACGAAAGCCCTTTCGAGACTTGAGATGTTAAAAAGGAGCGAATAAAAAGGATGGCTGCGGCATCGGACCAAGGCTACGATAGGGGGTGCTCATTTCATGCATAGTCGTAGTCTTAAGACCATTGACCCTCGCATCCCTACTATGCCGGGACGGAGCACGTCGGGTTTTCACCGGCCAGGAAGATTTCGCGTGCACCAAGCGCGAAGCGCCGTGAGGCTTTCGGCGAGTGTGAGCTGCATGCTAAGAATCACTTGTGAGGCGGACTTCCGCACCTTTTGCATACGTTCTTGCATATCGGGTGACAGCTTCGAATTCGTTTACTTGATTTCCTGGTGTGGCCACTTCCAGAGACAGCAAAAAAAGGGAGTAGTGTACTCAGTTTGTGCATGGCCGTAGTCGTATGACCATAGACCCTCGCATCCCTACTATGCCGGGGCGGAGCACGTCGGGTTTTCACCAACCAGGCAGGCATTGCTTGCACCAAGTGCGAAGCGTCGTGGGGTGTTCGGCGAGTCGCATGAAGGGTGAACTGCATCCTTCCAAAGACCGCTCGTAAGACGGACTTCGGCATCGTGTGCCTACTTTGTTGCTTATGGATGACAGCGCCAATGACTTTTTTGGTGTGGCCACCCCAGAGACAGCAATGGGGGATCACTATGTAACTGCCTCGTGGATGACTTACCATATGCGCACTACGTGATACAATCATTCCCATTGTGCGGAGTTAGGGTTTCTCCACCCCGCACAATATGATCTAACTCGACAACCATCATGGTGACCGCAAGAAAAAAACAGAAAAAGAACGGAACCCTGGTTGTCTAGCTCACGCAGTGATCGGCATGCTTTACACCGTCGTTGCCAACCAATGCCAACTCCAATTCACCTGTAATGTTTTACAGCGTCGGTGTCAACCGCGGCCAACTATTATATATAGCAGCAGTAGGGGGGGGGGTACCCCAATCTCGCTACCGAATTTGAGCCACTAGCGCCAACGGTCCTTCACCTCGCTCAAAACCGCGACCGGGACAAATGTTTCAATTATGGGGCGTATTTACGAAATGAAAAATGCACCAAAGCTTAAGCTTACGATTCGCAAAAAGTAGGGTAAGCACTCGCGCGAGAAGTCAAGAGCCGCTCAAGCAACAGGAGTTCAAGAAGCCCCCCCCCCTCCCCCCTTCCATAGCTTCGCGATTGGTGCACGCGATGTCTGCTTGGTCGGTGTGAAATCCGGACGTACTTCGTCCCGGCATTGTGGGGATGCGAGCGTCTAATAGCTATGGTATTAAAAGACTGCGGCTATGCATGAAATGAGTACCCCCCGCCCCCCCCCCTGCACGCGATGTCTGTCTGGTTGGTGTGAAAACCCGACGTGCTCCGTCCCGGCATTGTAAGGATACGAGGGTCTATGGTCTTAAAAAGAGTGCGGCGACGCATGAATTGAGTACACCCTCCCACGCACACTCACTGCAGTCTTTGTGATCAGCTGAACGAAGCAGCGCGGGCTTCTAGATTAAGGCGTGACGAACTAGCGTTGCCGGACTTCAATGCACGTAGTTCTAGGCAACAACGCCAGAATCGTGCTATTGCCCTATGTTGCACACTCACGATACCGCTATCGGGATTAGCTTTGGGTAGGCAAATGGTCAACCTTTTACCAGTGGTTCAAACGGGCACTATACAACACGTTTCATTAATAATACCTTAAAATGGCGTCGTCGGCATGACTATATAATAACCTTTACTAATAACACCTTAAAAAGTGGCGGCGTCGGCAGGACGAAATTTGAACTTCTACGCGGGGGTAGGGGAGGGCTATAAAGCTTACTTTGGGTAGGCAAATTTGTTCACAACAGTACTCCCTGACAGAATCAACACCTCGCTTATCGCTTGTTTGTTTCATCGCTGTACATGGTTACACAAGTCGGACAGATCAGTCGGACAGATCAGATCCCCAGTATTTATGACGCACCCCCTCCAGGGCAGATAGATCCCTGAACAATGCGATTTGCATATGGCGCATGTATCACGTTTCCCGGCGAGAGTCGAATGACCTGATGGATTTAGCACATGTTTTTGCCTTGGATGGATACGTCCTTCTCCACATATATATATGCTGCACTAATATAACATATCGACAGACAGAAATGGAATCTAGCTGATCTAGGTCGTTGATCTGTCCGATGCGTGCGTGGGTTCCGACAGAGATTAGCGTGGGGTATCTGTGGCAGAAAATTGAAATCCTGTTATTCATGACGCATGCGGTCCAGGGCAAATAGATCCCTGATCAATGTGACCCGCATGTATAGACTACATGGCGTATATATAATGTTGCCGGGTGAGGGTCGGATGACCTGATTGATCTAGCATATGTTTTGTCCTTGGTTGGATCTGCACTTCTTCACAGATGCTGCATTAGTATAACATATCGACAGACAGATATGGAATCTAGCTGATCTACGTAGTTGGTCCGTCCGATGCGTACATGGGTCCTGAAAGCGATTTGCGTGGGGTCTCTGTGGCAGAGCAATTGAAATTGTCCGTCCGTCCGTCCGTCTGACCCGAATATTACTGAAGTAAACACCACAAATCATTTCCTACAATACAACTGTGGTGCGTACATGTCGAAACGATTACGCCGTGGCCGACAAAGAATCGGCAGTCCAAGTAGTGCGGCGGTTAAATAACTGGTTCATTTTCAAATTCGAGGGCTGGCGAGACGTATTTAGTTTATTTCCGTCTTCGAGGAACGCCCCAAATTGAATTGCTTCGTACTACGAGGAACACCCCAAATTCAATTAATACATACGCCTCAAAATCAATTACGTTCATGCTACTCGTATTGTAGTTCAAGACATTCATTCTTTTACGCCGTCGACGCAACCGGCATAGAAGCAAATGCATTTTTAATAGAGCAAAGCTACTGCTGTGGTACGTAGTCAATCGAGTGTAAAACTCATCCTCAAGTAACATACAATCATCATATCCCATAGTCGTTCACTCACAAAACAGTCTCAGAAAGCACTATTATTAATAATAGAAATCTGTTATAGTATCAGAGGGTCGCAGCACATTCGTGCAACAGAAAAAGTGGCTGGTGCATCATTTTGCCTTCTGAGGCTCTTACTATTGAGGGGAGCTCTATACTATTAGCAATATTAAAAGTATACCTCACCCAAAATCGATTTTGAGCAAGCTGAAAGTGCAATTCGATGAAAAAATCCCGTGGGCTGGGTACGCAAAGCGATCGCTTTGCAAAACAAGAATGACATTCCGGTAA